>VZSV01000021.1:2350534-2404488 GCA_013398735.1 Nothocercus julius
CCTTCCTTTATTTAAAATTCCAATCAAGCAGATAAAGAACAACACTCCTTGTCCCTGCTGTGTTCTCATTTTCCTCCCATCTCTCCTTCAATTTTAGATTATCCCCTGTGCTATGTTTGCAGGCCATATGTGTCCTTTGAACCCTGAAGAAGCTGTGCCAAAAGGAAGCCTTCCTCTCCTCCCTTCCTCCCATCCCGGCGCCGCTTTTAGGTAATCGCAGTCGGCGTCCAACAGGGAGCGAGCCCAGGCACAAAGTTGTCAGCTTGAGAAGGGCTCTGTGCTTTCGCCTTTCGAGCCCCGTGCGGCCCGGCAAGCGCCCAGCGGCCGTCCCTGCGCCCGGGGACGTTTATACCCCGCGTTCGCGTGCAGCAGCCGGCGGCGCTGGCAGGAAGCCCCGAGCTCCGCCAGGGCCTCGCGCAGGGCAAGCGGGAGCCGCCTCTCTCTGCGGCGCCGCGCGCGCTGGAAACGAGGCAGCCGGGCCGGCCGCCGCGCCAGGAGGCCGTGGTGCGAGCGCGCCTCGGGGAAGGGAAAGGGAGCGCGCCCACCGCAGCCTCGTGGGGTGGCGAAGGCAGCAGCCTCGTGAGCGGGCCGTGAAAGGCGGGCGAGTGACTCGGCTCCGTCCACGAGGCGCCGAGGAGAGGAGGCTCCGTGCCCGGCCGGCTCGCGCCCGCCCCGCGTTGCGGCTCCACGTGCGCGCTGCGCTGCTGCTCAGCGACGTGCCTTGTCTGGGCGTTGAGTTTTCCAAGGGCCCGTCCTCCTTGGAAAACGGTGACAGGAAGCAGATGTCTTCTGGGTAGCTTTCCCTGCAGCCTCTGAGAAACCACTTCTCCATTGAACCAGGTTCCTGACCTCATTTCTCAAAGGAGTTTTAAATGGGGGAGGGGAAATAGAAGTATTAATTAGTGCCTCATTAAGTGCTTGTAGTCAAGTATGATAATTTCATGAAAGGATAATGTATTAGATGAATAAAAATGCTCTCCATTAAAAAAAAAAAAAAGACATTTTAAACCACAAAGATTATTGTACGTTTCTGAAAAATTAATGTGATTAAAGCAAAATATATTTAATAAATTAAAAGAAAACTTTGGGCTATTTAACTTGTTGATCTCTAATTACTTATTCTCATATATTCGGGACTTAACCTTATCTCCAGGACTTAAATCTTACATACAGGGATAGGAAACAATTCTCTCCCACTACCCTCCCCCAGGTAATTTTTTAGCTTGTAATTGTCCGTTTTTATTTGGGGATGGATTGTCCTTTCTGATGTCTTCCCAGAGATTGGCCACAATGAGCTGAGGCCCCCAGATAGGGGATCACAGACTCGCAGAATGGCTGAGGTTGAAAGGGACCTCTAGATATCATCTAGTCCAACCTGCCTGCTCAAGCAGGGACACCAACAGAAATGACACTGATTTTTCTTTGATGAGCCTGGCTGATCCAACCTGATCCAACTTGTGCTGATCTCCAGATTTGGAGCTGAGAAGGTACATGCAAGGACCATTTCCTCCCTTCCTTTCGTCTGTGACATGATGTAGGATGTGTCTGCTAGGATCACGTGGCTTCCTTCCTTCATGTGGCTTCATGCAATTTCAATGGTTTCTTTCTTTTTTTTTTCTTTTTTTTTTCTGTCCTTCCACAAATAGTTTGCCTCTGAGATCAATTTGGGATTAGGTATTTTTTTAACTCCCTACTGAGCTGCTTCACATTCAACTACTTAATGAGAATTGCTGCGTATGTTATGGATAATAATAAAGTAAATGGTTAGAGCGGAGAGTGAGCCCATACCAGTGTATTTGCCATCATAACTGATGAAGCTCATATATGTGAACAGGGAGGATGTAACAAGTGGGAAGTAAGCCTTGGTGAAAAGGTAAAAGAGGCACCCATCTTACAACAAAATTAAAAAAAAAAAAAAAACTTTCTGTTTCTTGTGGCATTTGGAATGGATACACTTCCTCACCAGCCTCAATAATGACACTGTGAAGTATTTTATCCGCTCTTGACTGGCAAGCTCTCTTAGTGTATTCAGAGCAGATACTCTGACTCCTCAAGTCCTCTGAGTGCTTCTGGTACTTGAGTCTTCCAAAACACTCATTCCTCGTAACTGGGTGCACTAGAAATGTAGGAAAGGTTAGCACTCAATTCTCAAGGTTTGTCATTTGGGCATGGTTCAGGTGCCAGATATTCATACTGACTTTTTGAAAATGTGCGTTCTCTCTATATATGAATAATTGTGCAGCAGGCTGAAAAAATACTTTCTAGGAGTTCAAGTACCATATCACGCTCCATCACTTATTTTCTGAACTCTCAGTCTACTTTATGATGAGGACTTCCAGTTTTGTTGCACAGCCTTGATTTGCCTTGAATTTAAGCGTCATTTCCTCAGCAGGCCGTTCCAGGCACAGTGCCCTGTTCAGTCATTGTATTTGGGTAGTGTGCACATGGGAAGGGGATTGTCCAACCTCAACCATTCTGTGATTCTGTTGGTTGACCTGTAATGGCCTTTTCGAGATTTTGAGGCATCTGTCATTTTGTATAATTCAATAGTGGCCAGAACTTCTTGGTGCTCCGTGAAAATGGCTACCAGCAGATAGCTCCAGAGTTCAAGGAACTTGGTTTCTGGGTTGAGCAGTGTTCTCTTATACTTAAAGGAACCATCATCATACCAGGTGCCTCCCAAGATGAATGATGTGCACTGCTATAATTTTCAAATATATGATTAATAGTCTTTTTTGGTCTTAAATGAGACCAAATCTATAGGTTGACCTACCTTGAAAACCATCTTAGTGCAAATGATCTCATTTTCCAAACCACCTTCTGCGGTTACAGCTTGCATGTTGGATGCCCAAGTGGCTGTGGTTGTGCTCACACCAGAGCTGCTGTAACATCACCCCCAAAGGCAGCTGTGTGGACGTGCATGGGCAGCGCTTTGTGTAGTCTGTTTTGGGTGCCTCCCAGAGTGCTAGCTGGCTTCCCTTGTTTTTTATTTTCCTCAACTCTTAACAGTGGACACAGTCCGTGTTTTTTCTTTTTCTTTTTTTTTTTTTTTTTTTTCCTCAGGATGTTGCAGCTATGAATCCATAAAAATAGCAAGGGATAACAAAGAGGAGCTGTAACTTTTTCTTACCATTTCTCTGCAATTCTAGCTGACATTGTCCCTCAATAAAAATACTTTATTTGCAAAGAGCTCTGTTTAAGCTAGCAAATTATCATGGCAATATGTGAGACTAACCATACCGGAGAATAAAGAGTAGTTCAGCACTTAGGAGAACGAAATCATTTCAGGTCATGTCTTTATTTCTTTGTGTCGCTTTTCTTTTATTACTGGCACTAAGATGGCTCTTGCAGTGCAAGTGAGAAAACTAGACCAAACCTGTTTTTTTTTCTTTTTTTTTTTTTGTTGGCTCCCAGCTGGAAACCCCTCCCTCGATTTTTCATTGATAAAGTCTCACAAAGGGAATCTAGAACAGAGGAATAAGAGGAAATAGAACAATATGTAGTCTTGGACTTGAATTGCAAAGAGAGTTAACTAAAGTGTATATGCTATTGAATGAGCTGCCGCTCCTTTCATGACAAGGTTCATTGAACTGTGGTCGTAGCATTCGTAGCTGCCCTCAAAGTCATGTAACAAATCAGCTATTTATTGTCTTTATTTATTTATTCTTTCTGTAGAGGGTCTTTAAAAAGATATCGCAACTCATTTTCTTCTTTCCGTTTCTATAGATTCTTTTATCTGATCTTGAAAAATTCTGAACTGCACCGGGGCAAAAAAGCACTCACGTACAAGAATGCTTTTATTGTTAATTTATAAAATATGTCTTTCACTAATAAAATAAAGGTGTGACATTTTTAGAGCTCTAATAGTGAACGTAGCAGCAGAACAGGCCCAGGTCTCATACTGTTCAAATTAAGGGCACTTGATACCAGTGAGAGCAGAAACGGGCCTGTTGGATTAGCTCATGAGCATATGCATCCATTCTTATAATGCTGGAGGAACTTCCAAGAGTATTTTCCAAATATGGAGAAGTAAGTTCATAGAGCACTTGTCTCCATTAAGTTGTTTAGGTACTTAGCCCTCCCCCAGAGTGTTTGGAAGGAGAAGATCGTGTTTAATTCCATTATGTGCTTTTCTTTTTTAATACCTTATCTATCACTTTTTCAGCATTGAGTCACTGAAGCCAGTGGCTTCTCTATCATGATTGTTTGACCTCTTTGCCATGGTAAAAGAATTGTCTGTTGTTTGTCATGGTGGCTGTGTATGCCTGAAGATACGTGTCTGTACAGTCACTTCCCCGTCACGTCATGCGCGTACATGTCAGCGCGTGGTGGTGAGGAAGGGGCTGTGCAGCACCCACAGACCCAGCTGTGGTGTCCTTCGTCACACTAGGTGCTGCAGGGTTCCTTGGCCTAAAAAGCCCCGTGCTGCATGAAGCAGCCAGTGCGATGCAGAAGCGTTCTGCTTTCTGTAACTTCAGTGGGCAGGCCGGGTTACGCGTACGGAGGCTTCTGGTCTCCAGAGCTTCACCGTGAAGTTTTGTGTTTGTCCCTCTGGCCTACTGCCCCACGTGGAAGATTCAGTGCTGCTCGTGGAGCTTCTAGAGAGGGTCCAGCATAGAGTGACGAAGATGATTAAGGGACTGGAGCATCTATCGTATGAGGAAAGACTAAGCGAGCTGGGCCTGTTTAGCCTAGAGAAGAGAAGATTGAGAGGGGATCTGATCTATATGTACAAATACCTGAGGAGAAGGTAAAGAGGATGGGGCCAAACTCTTCTTGGTGGTGGCCAGTGAGAGGAGAAGGGGTAATGGGTATAAATTAAAACACAGGAAGTTGCATCGCCATATGAAGAAGAACTTCTTTCCTGTGAGGGTGACAGAGCCCTGGAACAGGCTGCCCAGAGGGGTTGTGAAGCCTCCTCTGGAGATCTTCCAAACCCGCCTGGATGCCACCCTGTGCCATGTGCTCTGGGTGTCCCTGCTGGAGCAGGGGGTTTGGACCAGATGATCTCTAGATGTCCCTTCCAACCTCAACCATTCTGTGATTCTTTTTTCTTCCTCTTCTTCCCTTTCTCTGTCTTAAGCTCGCCAAACACCGTAGAGCCATACACTGAGGTCCTTCTCCTTGTTCTGACAGTTTATTAGGATGTTGCAACAAGCATACACAGCTATTTTACATATGGAATGCTAATATATCAGGAATCTGTCTTGCAAAGAGCGTGCAAGTGGGATATAGTTGGCTTGTCTATGTGTTATTTGGAAGGGAATAAGAAAAATATGCAGAGTAGTAAATGATCAAGAAGGAAGACTGGACATAGTGTTTGGATTCAATGGACAGTGCTGATCTCTTATCCTGTAACTGAGAGTTTTACCTCTTGCTTACTTTCTCATTAAGTGTTTATTGAACCATCCTTTCTTTAAACAAAATAAGGAAATGCAAGAGGCAAAATACTTTCAGCTGGAACAGAAAAACAGCAAGGAAGAATAAAGCGTATTGTGTTCCCAAAATATCACTCTTAAAGGATTGCTTTTGAGTGAAGCAGAACAAAACCAAGGAGGGGTAACTGATTCCATTAAATGATATACTTTGTCTAACATTTTGACTCTACAGGAGTTGTTTTTCTTTTTTCTTTTTCTTTTTTTTCCACAGTTTTAGAGAGATAAGAGTCTGTAAAGCACATGGTTTCTCATTGCCACTGCTCTGCCCAGCATGTTATTTCCACACAGAAGAAACGAATCTTCCTGCCTTTGCCCTGTTCATTATAATGAAAATGCACGAGAGGCAAAACGTGCTCTTGTCCAAGGTAGCTACTCTGAATATGAGTAAATAGGACAACACAGCCCATTTGTTTTGATAGCTACTTTGTATAATACGCAGCAACCACATGCAAATACCACATACTACAGAGGGGGGGGAGGGAAGCGCTGATTCTTACTAGAACAAATAGGATACGGGTTAGTGAACAGTTAAAAATAGAGCTATGCTGCATTATCCATTAGGACCTGGAGTTGGAAAAGGCATGGTACTGGTAAAAGTGATAAAGGGTTTACTGAATCGGTTTGTTTCAGTCCACAAAAAGGCAAAGTAGTAGACACGGAAAGGAAGTACTATTTACTGTGTTTTAAAGCTCTTCATGCAAAAGAAGGTTGAAGTGATAGAGGAAAGAGGTAGCATTCTGATGTGTTTTGTTGGTTGTTTCTGTTACATAGAAAGTTAGACTTTCATCAGAAAATATGGCAATTTAGTCAAAGTATTATGCTTTGGACTACTGCAACGCTAATATGATGGAAACAGTATAAGCAGTAGTTACAATCATAGCCGCAGTTACTAAGAGAGAAATCCATGCTCGGTTACTTGAATACAGCATTTTAGAGAGGCAGGAAGGAGCAAACTTATCCTTTTGTTTCATGTTTCCCTCCCCCTTCTCTTTATGAGAAAGATATGTATGTGATTTGCATGTGTGCTTTTGTTATGAGTATTTGAGCACAGCAGAGATATAGAGTGATTCATTTGATAGAAAGAGGATTAAGAGTAGGAAGGAGCTGGTTTATCACCAGAAAAGCAATGCTGGGAGAAACCAAACCTTTCCCTGGGCTGGTGGGTCATCATCATGAGGGGCTGCTCTCTGTTCCCAAAGGTCTATGGTGATAGCTTGAGCATTTGAGATTAGTCTACAGGAAACTTCACAGGCAAACTCTTATGCCTTGGAAAGGAAGGTATCTCTAGCATACAAATGCAGCCAGAACATCTTCACTCGTTCAGTGTTATGGCTGGAAGTAAAATCCTACAAGAGGTCCTATCCAGTCTTTCAATATCCATACTCCCAAAGCAGATTATTGTTCCATTAGTTATAAGAGTTTCTAAATGAGAGTAAGTTTGCATAGTGGTACATTTAAAAAAAAAAAAGAATTAAAAGTATCAGGATGAGAGCAAAATGGAACTGATGAGTTTGTATTCCTCCTAGCCCACTAAAATTTGCAGGTCATGCACAAATCATTCAATCATTCCCCTTGCATTTGTCATCAGGTTTCTTAGTGCTATGAGCCATTATTTGCTTCCTTTCAGTGATACATCAACAGGTTCCTTGTTTGTTTTTGTAGATGAGACTGAGTTTTATTCGTACGAGTTCATCGCAACATGCAATCAGAATCCCTTAAAGTACCAGCATTTAAGCTATTTAAAAGGAATGTCTTTTGCTTTGAATAGAGATCACTTGTGCTTACCTTAGTCAAACCAGGACTGAAGTAATTAAAATCTTAACTTTTTGCTCACATCAAGAATTCTCACAGTGTACTGTGCAGCCTGAGCACCTCTTTGATTGCAGTTTGCAAGTGTAAGGAGTGTGCTCAGCAAATTGCTGTGACATACAAAAGTATTACTAATACTTGTTTTGCCTGTTGTATCTTTTAAATTAAGTGGGCAGGTGTATGGCTGATATACCTTGCCTTATTCCCACTGATTAAAGTTGTGCCAGCAGAGTTGGAATGAGAGTCTGTCCTCACAGCCTGTGTTTGAGGAAGAAAATGCCAGAAATTACTTGTGTAGTTGCTGTGTTTCTGTGTGCCTTTTGCTCTCTTTTACCGTGTCTGTATCAGAAGGTTCATCCTTTTATCCCAGGTGTCCAAACACGTATCTCTGGGAGGTCTCTTCCTCTTGCCCTTCTTCTCAAAAACCCTGTTACTTTAATATTTTTTTCCCCAATTTAAACAGCAAGGTAACCTCTCCCATTCCTACCTTTCAGATCATAGCAGCAGGATGCGTCTGCTCTTCTCCTCTCCTGCCCGACTGTACCCATCCCTCTGGATTCATGCATCTTGGGGAACTGTTTGAAGTGAAGCTCAAGCTAGGACTTTATCCACGTGACAGAGCAAAACAATATGGCTCGAAAAGTGCAGAGTGTGGAAAAAAAGTTTGTGCAGGTTGTACGAGGGTTTGCTGAGTTTTTCATGTTCTCCAGGCAAGCAGATGAATGCTTTGCAAATCCTGCTGTTTAAGCTCTCAGTCTATTTCGGTCTGTACTTCCAAGTATATTGCACCAAACTGGATGAGCCCATCCCATTCAAAATGTCAAATTCCTGTTGTTTAGTTTCTAATAAGGATGTAATGTGATAGTAAAATGGTTCTTTAAAGGGTCATACACTGTTTTACTGTCAGTTTGTGAGGCTCAGTCAGAAGGAAATGATCAAAAACACTCAATGTTCATTATTTATTAATTGAGTTCTGGCAGAGCTTTTCTACATTCTGGCTTTTTTGTTTGTTTGTGTCTTTGTTTACAAACAAAAAAGAAAAACAGTTCACAAAAAAAATGAAGGAGGAAATTTGTTAACAAAGATTTGTGACGAGGAAAAAATGGAATTTTTTAAGGTTTAAGTGGAGGTGCCTTGTAGGATGATTTGACATTGCAGTGTCACTCTCTCTGAACGCTGATCCTGAGAGAGAAGACTACAGTAGAGAACAGCAGACCATGAATCTTAGACAAGGTCGTGCTGGGTTACCAGAAAATATTTATCCTGGAAAGTTCTGGGCTGGGCATATTTAAACGGCTTGCACTTTGCTGCAAGCGTCGCTTTATTTATAAGAAAAACAACAAGTCTGCAAGAAAGTCTCACCCTTTGCTTTTCTGTGTCTCCTCCTTGATTATATAAAAATCCAGGTAGAATTAAGAAAAGTATATTTAAATACTGTATCCTTTTTTGCTAGTGGGACCTTCTTGACTTAAAATATGTCAGCGTTCTAGTACTCATCTTCTGTTCTGCAGTGATTCCCATGAGGAGAGATCCTTTTCTAGGTGCAGTGGCCTGTATGGAGCTGTGTAGAAAGCTGAGGTGTGAAGTTGATGCTATTGAAGGTTCTGAAGACTTTAGTTGTTCTCTTTTTCCCAGGGATTTAAATTGGACCAATTTTAGGTGATTTTTCCCAGGAATGGCAAAGAGTAGATCTTTGTTGAGGCCCTTTTGTCATATTTTCAGGCCTGCTGCAGAGCTTGAAGTCATTCTTACATCTCAAAATTGTAGTAATAAAAGCAACAACAACATTAAACACCACATGGTCAAAGCTATGTATTTTCTTACTTTCTTTTTCCACATTGGCTGAACATTTTTTTTGCTGAAACTTTCCCTGGAAAGTTCATTTGAGGCAAATGCTATCATGAAAAAAAATGCTGAAGTTGTATATAGCTAAAACCAAGGCTTATGATGGAGAGAGTCTGAAGTCTTAAGTATCAGGGCTGCTAGGAGAATCACCTTTTTTGGGTTATTGGTCAGTCATACTGTCTTTAGGTAGAAGCAACTATATCTGTATATCATGCCCTTGAGATACTCATTTCTCTGCCTTTCACTTTCCTCTGGTACTTTCCACTTTGCTGAGTGGTAGAAACAAATCAGTGCAGGAGAGTGTGCTTTCCAAGATCTTCATTCTTTCAGCCCCCCTTTTCTTTATCTGCTCCTTTTATTTCACGGTTGTTTCCTTCCTCCCTTTCAGTTCAAGATGGAGCTAATTAGAGATGAAACTTTAAAAGGCAAAATACCTAGAGAGCCCCTTCTGATTGCTTCATGTTCTGGTCCTGTCTCATCTATTGTACCCAGGGCCTCATCAGCATCTTCTTTCTTGAGAATACAAGGAGTTGTTGAAGCTCCTGCTGGTTTGCAGAGCCTCTGCTTTCACCTGTGGAAGGAGCCACCTGGAGTTGTCTGTGGTTCTTCTTGCCCTGCTCAATGGCTGTGCTGGTTCAACTTGGGCAGTGCCAAAAAGTGGTGGCCATTGCGCTTTCCAGGTGCTGAGCTGAGGTTCTCCTTGCAGCTGTTACCTCTTGCAAAATGTGTTGCCTTGTTTGGCACTAGTTTTGCTTTCAGGAGGAGGGAGCTGCAGTGTGGACCTGGCCGAGCCTCCTGGTCAGGGCAGCGGGGACTGAGGAGGTGCTGCAGAGCGCACCCACGCCTGTGCGTGGCCCTGTCTGTGCATGACCAGAATACAGCACACGTTTGCTCATCTGGGTCTCCTGAGGAGAAAAAGCAGGGCTTCTGCCTGTGATCTCCAGTGTGGCTAGGAAAGTCAGTCAGGGCAGGACTGTCAGGAGCACGTGCAGACATTTGGGTGCCCAGTTTCTACCAGCTTGGATCTGGCTCCCTTGGGCAATGCTGAAAATCCCCCATACAGTTCTGTGCTTGGTCTTCTCCCATTGAGGCTGCAAGTAATATTTGCATACTTCACTGGATGTTCAGGCTAAATTAATATTTGTAGAGCACACTGTGTTCCCCATGCTGAAAGGAGTACATGAATATGACTGTTTCTAGCCAGTTACATCCTATTCTTAAGTGTTGTAAATGTGCTTAACCAGGACAGACAAGATTCACTGCATTCATTTAGAAAAAAAAAAAAAAAAACTATTGGTGCCTTGGTATATTTGTGAATGCATTTTTTTCCTTAGGTGTTGTATTTATAGTAAAGAGGAGGGGTTTTCTGTTGAAAGAGTTTGAGAGGCTGTCTTCTATGTTTCTGTGCCATTCATTATTTTGGTTATATTGCATTATATGCTGAGGGGAAATATATGTAGCTTTCTCAGGCTCTTTTCCTGCTTATAGAAACCTTCCAACGCATGCATAAATCTAGTGATGTTGTTCCTTAGGCTGAGAGCATAAGTGCAGTACATTAGTGCCTGGTAAAGCTGACTGGTAGCAGCTCCCTGAATCTTCCTGCCCTGCTTTGCTATTCGCACCTTGTCTGTGCAGAAGATCATTTCTGCTGTCTTTTGAACTCTGTTTTGTGCAGTCCGGTGAGATGTCAAAAATACAGCACAGTGAAAAACAGAAGCCCCCAAGGCCTGGAAGTCCTGCAGGGCTTCCCGTGAGGCCTGCGAGAGCGCAGCAGCGCTCCGGCCCGGGAGGCCCGGCCCTTGGAGCGCCCGTGCTCCGGGCGCTGCTCGCCGCAGCACGCTGCTGTAAGTCCGCGGCGACGCTGTTGAAACCCGGGAATTGCTCCAGATTTGTGCCCGTTTCAATGAAAAGAGGCTTTCAGCTGAATGGATGCGGGCAGGCGCGAGCCAGGTGGAAGGAAAGAAGTGACTCAGCATTCGGCAGTCGCTGCTGATCGTGGCTTTTGCCAAGCACCGAGTCGCAGACTTTTTTGTTCTCTCTCTCTCACTTGCTTTCTTTCCCCCGGCGAGCGGCTGCTGTGCGCGCCCTGCGGAGACGCTGCGAGCCGCGCTCCGGCTGGAGCCGGGGCCGTAGCCCACGTCGCCGGGGCCTGGCCCAAGTCCACCCGCAGCGACCGGGCGGTGCTGTCGCTGCCCCAGCCCTACAATGTCCTCCTGCTGTCGCTTTGCAGGGTGCTGAATGCCCGGGGCACAAATTGGGCCCCATGGCAAGTCCTGGCTGGGTCGTGCTGCTCTTCTCCGTTCTCCCTCGGTGCCTTTCGTGGGCTGTGGGCCGGCTGGTAGCTGGTGTGAGCGCTTGCCCTGGAGTCAGATAGTGAGCCCTGGCGTCGGAGGAGAGCTGGACGTTGTGTATGGGCAGCAGTCATCCTGTTCCCCAGGGAATTTGTGGTGTGAGGAGGCACGGAAGCTGGGAGAGCAACCGGAGACAGAGCGTTACCTGTGAAATTTAAAATATTGCACTGTGGGATGTATTTGGCAGGGCTGGTAAATTCTTGTAGCTGTATCAGTGACTGCACTGGTTAGAAATCCCAGTAGTGCAAATAGGTCCAGGCAGCCTACATCTGAGATCTGGGAGGGGGGCATCCCAGCCTATCTGTATGTGTATATCTGTATATGTGCGTTGGAAGAAAACACAAAGGAAATGGGAGGAAAGCATAGGTAGATGCTAGGATAGTACACCATTTGAGTAAATACTTGTCTTGGGGGGATAGCAAACAAGGACACTCCAAGTTTAGAAGTGGTGTTGAATTATTGGAATGAAAAATAGGTTTTAAAAACTCCAAATGGGGAAGACAATAGCTTACTGCAGATCTTTGAAAAACATGGGCTGATGAACTGAAGCTCCCTGAATGTTTCAGCCCATCTGTCTTGTTAGTTTCTGTGTCTTAATCATGGATTTCATGAAGTGTCTAATCTTCTTTTTTTAGCTTTCTGCCTTCCTCTTGTATAAAATTTAAGGAAGGGAAATCATCCGAGCTAGATTTACTTTTGCATCAGAAAGAAAAGCAGGGTATAAAAAGACGCCAGCAGTTTGTGTGCTGGTGAGCCAAGCGTGCCCGCTCTGGGCTTGCGGGGGGCTGCATTTTCCCGCCTCGGCTGCTGCTGCCGCGGCTGTGCGGGCTGTGCGGGCGCAGGGGGAGGCTCAGATGGCACAGCCGAGGGTGCTTTGAGTGGCTTTGGCTCTGCTCAGGGGCCGTCTGAGCAGCCCAGGCTGAAATGCAGGCTCTGCTGAAGTCAGTGCCAGAATTCCCTTGCTGTCCCTCCTGCTGGTGCAGCTATTCCTGGTAGCTGTTAAGATGTACGGGCAGGACCTGGCTCCCTTTTAACCTTTGGGAAGCTGCAGCGGCTCTCCTGAACCAGAGGATCACTTCCAGATCATATCTGGTGGGGGAAAGAACAAGCAAAAGGCCTGAATATCCCCCCAAAGTTAGAACATTTTAATGACCCTGCAGTACAGCCCTGTGTCTCCAGGTTCCTCTCGCCCAACTCTATCACAGTTCTTGGAGCTGAATCCGTTCTTAGCAGCAGTGGAAATTTTTGCCAAAAGCCCCAGCACAGATGAGGCCATGTATATTTGCAGTGTGTACTATGCAGAAGACACTGATTGACATTAATTAGGAGTGGGTGGTGTGAAAGTGTAAAAATAAAATTCCTTTCTGCCGGGTTTACTATTAGAAGTGAGGTACGTGATGTAGCACTGGGTGCATGCGAGTGTGTGTGTGTTGGGAGAAGGGTGTCTATTCTTCCCTTGGAACAATAGTGGGAGTGAAGCGTTGCAGGTTTGAGTGTCAATAAAAGTCTGGGATTGCAGCCTTTTCCTTTTGAGCTGCTCAGAAAGATGTGTTCGGATTTGTTTCCGTGTAGCTTTGCGTTCAGGAGGCCATGATAAAAAAACATACTGTGCCGCAGAATGCGTATACGTGTCCGTTAAACTGCTGTAGCCACCAGCTTTGCGTTACTGTGCACCCTGGTGTGAGAAGTCATCAGAAAGAGCCATTTCTATTTCTTTTTTTGGGGGTAAATTTTAGCAGAAGCAGCATTTTTAAAATTAAATAGATCCCTGTGTAGCACATTTGCATTTCTCTAGTTGATAATATTTACTAATTCCTTCTCTGCGTGCTTTCTGAGAATGAGAAGCCATGAATGAATTCCACCATGTTAATGACTTGTGAAATGTATTATCAGAGGCGGCTGGCCTGCTCTTCTGAAGGAAGGAGGCAATCGTCTGTGTCCTCTTGAAAACATGTTCCTTGGATTCTGTTCAACTGCATTAAGGAATGTGAACTCCAGGCCTTTATGAAAGCTCTTTAGGGCTTGTGTTTAAGTGTGAGGGAGGTTGCCAGAGGATTACCTGTGCAGCTTTTCAACAGCCCTCTTCCTGACTGCATTACCGAGCTTTTTAGAATACATCTTACTCCAAATAAGAAAGTTCAAAACATAGCCGCATTCTCAGCTGGTTTTGACCAGCCTCATTTATACAGTTGCTACACTGAGTTGCTCCAACTTGGGGGCTCTTCCACAAAATACTCAAGGCCTGCTGGTGCCAAATTGCGACTTCACCTTTGGCCTTCACTGATCGTGATTAAAGGACAAATCCCGTCTTTCTTACTTTGCTGTCATTGTATAAGCATATCCATTGCCCCAGTTTATGCTCGTTTAAATATAAAATCTGAATCGTCCTGCCCATACTGGGTCTCTTTCCATTGCTGCCCAGTGATTTAACTGAGTGCCTCGTGCCTGTTCATTTCCTAGCAGACTGTGGTGCTCAATTAACTGAGTATTAGCCAGGGCTTGAGGGTGGGAGAGGACTGCTGAGCTATGGTCTTCTCTGAGCCTGTGCAGTAGTGGTAGTGCCTGCTATGGGAACCTTCCCTTGTCTGCTCGTGCTGCAGAGAGAAAAAGTTATTATTTAGCATTGCTGGTTAGGTAGGCCTTGTTAATACAACATTATTTAAAGTAGTTTTAATATATTGGTTATATGATCTGCTGACTGAGGGATTCTTCTAGAAAAAAAACGAAGAAAAGTGTACATGCTGACCCACGGTCTGTGTAGGGCTCCATAGGGCTGTCGACTGGATGCCAACTGTGTTGTTCCTTAGTGTGCCTTTGGCATGCAGGATCCATGAGGGAATGTTGGATTTAACTGCAAAGGCAGAAAAAGCGATTCACAGGTACGCAAGCACTGAGGCTCCTGCTGCACGAGGCAAGAAACTGCAGTTTCTGCCATTCGATTAAGGAAACCACAAGGAGGTTGATTTTCGGTTTTTGGTTTTGTTTTATTTATTAGTAGAACTATTTCATTGTGTTTGAAAGGGTTAAATAGAGATAAGTTCATGGTTAAATGTGCCGTGAGGCACACAGAATGCTTGGCATATCTGGTGTCAAAGAAGTCACTCATGAACATGTATGTGTAGATAAAAATATACTGCGTTTTAAACAGTGTTCTTTTTCCTGGCTATAATTGTGATGTTACTGCCACTTAATCACAAGTTACTTTCACAACTGTGAGTGTTTTCTTGCTATAAACCCCAAGTCAGTGAATATATGAATTGTGAAGCAAAAAGAAAGGCAGAAAAGAATAGCCAGAAATACCATATTTTAAGTAATCCTTGGACTGCCTCGTGTTTCTGGGCTTTGTTTAGGGCCCGCTTTGTTTCGGGAGAATTACTCAAAGTTTAAGAGCTGTGCAACACCTAGGATGCCTTAAAGCTTTAATGTTCCTTTCTTTTAAAAAAAGAGTTACTAAAACCGCTGATGTCAAAATTGGGTTTTCACACTAGTGAAATGATATAAAATATAAAAATGTAAAATGTAAAAATCCCCAATCTTGATTTGCATACCCATAAAGATCACCTTAAACAGCTGAGGCAAGTAAAAAGATCTTGAATTCGGTATAAGTCATCAAATTAATTTATCTGTAGTGCTGCTCTTACATTATTTATCTTGGGTTGTCTAAATAGAAACAAATAGAATGTGTATGGAAAAATATTCTGTAGGTATATATCCTTAAAGGTTTGGGTAGCTATTTGTAAACTTGAATTAATCAGTTGGGTTGATATATGCAGTTCCTTCAGTTTTGTGGGTGTTGGACTGTTTGTGGGTAAGTAGGAGGACAGTCTTTTTAGCGAATACTTTCTAGAGTTGTGTCATTGTAGAACATTCTCATATTAAAATTTGTGGAGGAAAAAAAAAAGGAAAGTGCCTTTAGAAAATCTTCTCTTGATCCTCTTTAACATGAGCATCTTTTAAAAAACAGAGCCTGTGTTTCATATGGTTCTTCAGTTGTCATCTTGTTTTTCAGTTCCCTATTACAAAACAGAACATAAAATTATTTTAAGTGCAATGTATAGGAATGTGACTTAAAATAGTTTTTAATCAGCTAGACCGAGTCATGGCTGTGTTGTTAGGTGCTTTCCTGTTAGTGTATGTAGAATAAAATAATATTTGCACAGTTTGAATGCTTTTCATGTCCACATCGATCACGTTTGTTTGCGACTTAAGGAAGTGTTTTGACATGAAAGCTCATGTTCCTATCCTCTTTTTTTTTTTTTTTTTTAATATCATTGATTACAATTGGAAAACATGGCTGTTGTGAAAACAGCCTTGAAGTCAGAACAGAGCTATAGAACAGAGCTGCTCTTATATTTGGAATGTGTCTAAACCGGTGATTTTTCAAATGGAATTTTTGGCACAGTTTCACTGCATATGTTATATCCAAAGTTCCTCGCTTCCTGCTCCTTGCCCTTCCAGTGCCGGCTGTGTATTTATTTGTTGAAGAGCAGAAGGCGGCAGCGGAGGTTTCCTTTGCCGGGGATTAGCTGGAGAGCCTGCGCGCACCCTTGGCGAGTCCGGGAGCATCTGCGGGGCTTCGCGCTGCTCCTGCCCACACATCCTGCCCTCGCACAGGGCAGTTCAGAGGCGCCCGCGGAGGCAGAACCAGCGCCAGGGCTGCGCTGATGGACCTGCCCCGAGCGCGGCGCTGCGGGGACCCGGCCCACGTCTCCGTGCCATGCTGGGGCTCTTGCTCTCTCCCTCTGGTCGGAGAAATGGGATGGCTTCAGAGATGACAGGTGATGTTGACTTGCTCTGTTGATGCCACCGACTTGCAGTGAAACCAGCTCCGCAATGAGCTGCTGGCACAACCCATTCAGGAGGTTTCCTCCGCTGGGCACTGTCAGACTGGACATAAAATTTCTCTTCACTGGGGTGCTCTTTTGATGTGGACCGAGAGCACATGGGTGCTCTTTTGCTCTTTAGTTGGTGTGTAATTCTTCTTGGGCTGGGATTCGGCATTACGTTTTACTATTTAAGCACAAATTAAAATTGAAAAAGGTATTTTAACACCGTCACTTTCAGATTGTGGGATTACTGAAGTCACTCTCGCTGCCACATGATTACTTATGGGAACTAGAAGTTTTTCCTTACATACCCTTTGTGCTACTTTGGAAGGAGTAGTGCTTCAGAGACTATTTATTTTAATAGAAGTGTTAATAACCTGAAATTCTACAGCACATATAAATTGTTGAACGTCAAAAGACCGTTCGCTTTAAGGCTGCACGTAATGATCTCATTTGTTATTATGGTCGGCACAGGCTACTCACAAGACGTGTAGGATTTCTTCCTTTCTAATGTTTCTGCATCAGTGTGATAGATCTGAGAATATTCCATAGATATTTGGCCATCTGGTCCCCTTAATTCCACTGAATTTGCAGGAAAAAAAAAAGTAATACATTATGCTTTTCTAAATACAGTTCTTTTTCCATGATTGAAAATTGAGTCACTTATCCTCTCTGATAAGACTCTGATATTCTGTATTTTTTCCTTGTTACATTTTGGATATTCTTAGGAAAAGTAAAACCTCCATTTTTTAGTGCAGGTGTTGGTGTCTTTAAAATTATTGTTCATTTGTTGTCCTTTTGGGATCCAGATGGTCTCCAACTCTGTAAAACAATAAGGATATTAGTGGCCTCTTATTTTCCAGGTTATAGTAAAAATGAAGATCTCTAAATGTCTTAAATGGAAAGCAAGGCAGGGTAAAAGGAAAACTAGCCTAGTGGGAGGAGTAATTTAAAATAGAAATTGGAGACATTTCTGTACTAAATCCCAAACGTAGTGAAGCTCTCCGTGGCTGGGGTTTGATCTCGCAGCGGGATTTCTGGCTGGAGTCTTCCCCCGGCACGATGCCTCGCGGCAGGTCCCGCGCGTGCCTCGGGGCGAGCGCCGCGTGCCCCACGAGGGCACGGTCATGCCGCAGTTCCCTCCGTGCCGGCGGCGGGAACACAAACAGTGCGAGCAATACTCACAGGGAGAAGAGGGACCGGCCCTGGCGCTCGTGGTGCTTCCTATTTTTGCCAGGCAGATAAATATGTCCGGAGGTCACCTGCGAGTGGCCATGGCAACCAGAGGGCTGAGCATCGCTTTGCTACGCGCGTGCTGCTTGCTGGGCAGGAGCCCAGGCCGTGACCTGTTACAGGACCTGATGGGACTAAGCTCCTGACTGAAATGGGTAGTATTTAGTAGTATTTATCAGCCGCGGTCTGCAGAAATCGGGGGGAGAGAGAAAAAGCAGCAAAGGATCGAGGAAGTTGTCTGGGTTATCTTTCCGATTAAAGCCGAAGAAGTTCAGTAAATACTGGAAATGTGTGAAGCCTGTTCTCTGGCAAAAGAAAAGATGTTTCTGTTCAGATATATTTTCACTTTATATTGTCTTTATTTTTTAAGAAATGAATCAGGCCTGTCAGGAATCTTACAAACAAATCCCAAAACTGCTATTGGGCCAACCATAAATTTTAGAATATGACTTGTCTTGTATTTATCAAAAAGAAGGAAAAAAAGAAGCCCGAAGTTGCAAAGCTTTGCTGGAAGAGCCGGCAGTTTCAATACGGTTGCAATCCAGGCCGTGGGGTGGGCTAACTGGAGTCGCTGTGTAACACCCTTGAAGCAACCACCGTAGATCGTAGGGGGCCGTATGCCGTAGGAGCCACTCGAGGAGTCGTTATTCTTAGTTGCCTTGAAAGCCCAAGCTGTTTGCCGGGCTGGAGCGCAGAAGGTGTCGATCCAAGTGGAATAGCAGAAGAGCTCGGGCAGGTCTCCTTGGTGACCACTTGGGATGCAGGTCGGGCAGAGGGGATGAGTTGCCAGCTGTTTCCTCGGCCCGTAACCCAGAATGTTACAATCTGCTGCGAGAGCACTGTATGGTTTTTTGCGTTATGTTCTTTACCCTTGCCCAGCCTCCTTTTTGTGCTGCAATATTGAGCACCAAAAGGTAATCCTACACGTTCTATTTTAGAGTTACACCGTTGCATACTATTCAGGGGTTTAATGATCTCGGGGCACACTATAATTTGCCTTATATTTATGAACATGCACATAAGTTATATGGTAAAAAATTGGAGTTTGCTTGGGCATTCTTCTCCCGGGTGGTCTGCTATGTTCTTCATAGCCTGAAGTTTTGTTTTTGAAGTGCTTTGTGTTTGCTAAGATGCTTTTTTGTATCATGAGCCTGTGCTCGTGCCCTTGGTTTGCTCCGAAGCAGCACAGGACCGGCAGCCTTGCAAGCAGCAACTCTTCATCTCAAATCCTCATTGTGGTTTTGTGCCTTCAGCCCTTTTCCTGGGCGTCAGCAGGCGCCATGGCCCCGTGGGTGTCACGTGAGAGGCTACGGGGTGTTGCTCCAGAGGCACTTCCTCTGAATACGCAGGCGGCAACGGGAATAGACTTCTGGGGTGCGATGCCTTTGCCAAATTGAAGGTTACTACGATGCAGTGTCATTCAGAAGGAATAAAGGGAAAGAAAAGGCGAAAATGTTTGCAGGATGGCACAACTATTGACTCTTTCAACCGTCCTCAGAAGTAAATGATTAAACGGGAGTTTTTGGCTGGTCCAGAAGGGATGTGCAGCTCCAAGTATAGATTTGTGTTGAGAGATGAAATCCAGTTACTGTTTAACAGAATGAGTCAAGAATTTAAATTATGCTTTGGGTATTTTTCTTCGATAATTACACGGGGGGGTTGGCTCTGTTCCTGGCAGTATCTAAGAGCTTGTTGCAGCAAGCTGAGGGACAGAGCTCGCGGCTTGTCCTTGGTGCTGGGAGAGCTCTCAGGTTCGGAAAGCTCGGAGGCAGGAAAGAAAGATGCGGAACTTCCTTCTGCAGGATGTTGCTGGAAAATTAATATATGTAAACCTTTCACAAGTTCCCGTGAACCCTAAAAGCTTTTCTGTGCTACTGCGCTAAGATTGTATGTGCTGGGGCTGCGCGGGCTATTAC
Organism: Nothocercus julius; assembly: GCA_013398735.1. Classification (NCBI taxonomy): domain Eukaryota; kingdom Metazoa; phylum Chordata; class Aves; order Tinamiformes; family Tinamidae; genus Nothocercus; species Nothocercus julius. Next base: position 2,369,953 of record VZSV01000021.1, read on the forward strand.
TTAGCCGTAAGAGAGTGCCCAGCCATGACTGTAAAATGGCCTCATTCATGCAGTCAAATGCAATTTGTTCTATAACCCCATCAGGGCACTGTCATGTTATGACATGATACTTTTCAGAGTGGAGGCAGAACCTTACTTAAAAAAGATCCTGTCTCTGGGAAGGGAGATGATGAGTTTGAAATGACTTCTGACTGATGGTTGTGCTGCAATTTGCATCCATATTTCAGAAGTCTATAAAATGTGTTACGATTATGACTCTTAAAAAAAAAAAAAAAAAATCCTATTCCTTGTAGTACACAGAAACTGCCCTAGAATTTTCCTCCTGGTCTGTTTGTGGACCCTGTTGTGTTAGCAGTGTGGTACAATCTATAGCTGGCACCCACATCACACAGTGCTAGGCTTTGTGTAAAAATACATGAGAGTGAATGTGGGCAGGACCAGAGCCTCTGCAGTTGCTCTGTTTGTGGCACAGCTCCTGCATCTTTTGTATTTGGTATTTGATCAGGTTTTAAGAAAACTAGCATAGGGGCCAAAGTGCCAGCCAGCCCTGGATCAAAGTGCTTGGTATATTATGAAAGGATCCTGCTTGCGCTGCACGAGTTATGTGTAGCTAGTGACCTAGTTTGACTGACCCAAGGAAAAGGTATTTTGGAAGGTATTTAAAAAAATCTACAGATTTTGATTCTGTATCAAAATGCAATTTTTGTAAATCTCACTATAAAAGTGGATATCAATATCCCCTTTGCTTTTAGTAGAGTCTGTAGCCTGAAGGCTGCCTTGATCAGCTGCCTTTGCTCTGTACTGGGCTTCGAGGACAGTCCATGGGTATGGTCTGTTCAAGCTGGTTTTGTGTGCAGCATCTATGATTAGTAAAGCCATAAACATCTTCAGGGAAGATTGATCAAGTGTTTCAGTAGGTGAGAGATACGATGGGTGAAGCCCATCTAAAATCACCAGCTGCACCGCCTGCTAATGAAGAAAAAAAGATTAAGAAATACCTGGGTTTTATCATAGCTAAACACGTGGCTTGAAATATTAGGTAAAATAGAAGTGGATTTTTTCCATCCTAAATACTAGAGAAGTATTAAAAATACTTTTAAACAAGTGAAAAGCGAGGTATGCCTATTTTCTTAGTGCGTTATTTTAGAGACACTGTAGCAGGTCTGTTTTCTGAGATCTTAAGACATGTACAGGAACTAAACGGAAAACAGGAGAAAATAATGGCCTAGTAGCAGTGAGGGCAGAAACAACATTTAGCTTTATATTAAATAAAACCAGGTGTGCTTTCAGATTCCTGGCTTCTTGCAGTCATTTAGTCTGGTTTGACCAGCTTCTTTCCCTAAGACCCTTTTCCCTTCTCAGCCCTTTCCAGTCACCGTGCCATTGCACCAAAGGCTTTCACAGAGTTACTGGTCTCTTTGCATTGCTTTTGTGGGCCCGACTTGCATGATTTGCCTTTCTGTACTGTTGAACACATTTGTAATATTTCTGTCTGTGCTTGGCACTTCAGGGACCCAGTTGTTTTGCAAGGCAAATTCTTTCGTACTCTTAGCTGCTGGGGTGCAGTTGAGTTTCTTTAGTGTAATACTCTTAGAAAGTCACTCCTACCACAGCAGCGAGCAGAGGTTGCTCCTTTAGGGAAGGGAGGAAGACAGATTAAGGAATAATGGCCCCACTCCAACCTGCTGCCACTGAAGTGGTAGCAGCCCAGCCCATATGCTGTATCAGCCATTAGTTGGGCTTTAAACCACTTCACATGCATCATCTTCATCATTGTCTTCAGCATCTGATGATGAAGGCTGGCCTGAGTGAGATGGCAGTTTTGGAGAGGCGTCGTTGACGTGCACCCTCATTAAAAAGCGTCAGCCAGAGGAGCACAGTGTCACCACGGCAGTAGAAAAAGTAGCCCCCCCAGGACAGTCCCCTAGCTTTGAAATGAGACTTTCTTTAACCAAGATCTGTGGTTAAGTCAGAACGAACTACCTTCTACTGCAGCCTTGTTGTGCTTCATGACTAAGAAAGGAGAAAACATTTCCTCTAACAGCTTCGTGTAGCCAAGGTCTTAGAAGCCTTGAATTTTCTTAACTTGTGTTGTTGCTGTTAACGTGCAATGTGCAACATCATTTGGGGACATGGCACTTAATTGCTCTGCGCCTCTCTGCTTTGTTATTTTATTTTTTTCCTTTTATATACGAGAAGGCTTCATGTGGGACCTTGGTGTGCTGTTGATGAGTCAGCTAGGTGGCATTTTCCATGCTCCATTCTGAAGCAATGCAGGATGAAGGTGTCCTAGCTTTATGTCGATGAAGTGGTCATCTTTCTGAAATCATATAACGGCAAGGTCCTGTGAGTCCAACACGTATTTGGATGAGAAGGTGTGTTAAGCCATCTGTCCTGAATATTCAGCACATTCCTGTCAGCTCTCACAAATCCAGTCGGTACTTTTGGTTACTATGATATTTTCCTGTCCTGCTATCTAGAATCAAGTAAAGGTAAAGGTGGTACTTTATTCTGTTATCTCCATAGATTTCTGTTATATTTTTTTGAACTTCTGGTGTTACTGGAGAACAGGTATTGGTGTTAAAAACAGCTCATCACGAGAAAGAGAAAATGCCAGAATGGGTAAGCACAGAGCATGGGGGAAGAATGGAGAAGCCAGGTAGCATGGCAGACCGCTGCAGGTTGAGGAGTCATTTGGGTTGAGGAGTCATACCGGGGTGGAAGCTAGAACATCAAGAGGATGGAGATAGAGTAGTTGGAAACAAGGGGCAATTAAGAGAGGGAGGAGTGGAAAACGAGTGTACTAGCAGGTGCTGGAAGTGGGGTGAGGAGCAGGCAGCTCCTTAGTTGTATGTAATGCCATAGTGCTGTAAAAGCCTGGAGTTTATGCTTGTTGATGGTCTGAAAAGAGCTCAGGCTTTTATTTGTTACCTCTCTGGAACCGAGTGCAGAAAGGAGAGATCCACTAGAAGAGAGAAAGAGAAGTGTTTGGAAAGTCCTTTTCTTCTGTCACTTCTAGGCAGTCAAGAGCAATACAGTATAAAGCAATGGCTGCATGGAGTGACAAAATGTAATTCCTGTCCTCATTACTTTTCCTACCTCATCCTGTTGAGTTTTCTTAACCTTAGCTAGCTAATACTCCAGTGCTGAAACACAAGTACTATGACCAGAACTGTTAGGAAAAGCGAAGGTATTAAAGAGGTCTCTAAAGGAATCCATCAATGGCCTGCTTCAGGATATGGGTTTGATTTTTAGTTTGATTGTTACTTAGATTTTCTGTCTATTCTCCCACTTAACTTGTGGTTGTGCAGATTATATTCTTTACGTGCGCACAGAGTGTTGATGAAAAAACACATTGTTGAGTTCTTTTCCCTTCTTCTTTTTTTTTTTAGATTAACAATCTGTCTTAATAGAAACACATTTTAGGACCAAAAGGTCTTTTTGCTTGCAATTTTCCTATCTGAGATGAAGGAATCCCACTGATGATTAAGAAATATTTAATTTTTTTGCCCATATTGTAGTTCATTTTTTCTCATCTGTGAGTCTCACAACCTTTCTCATCTGTAACTTTGCATGAAATTCTATGCAATTTAATTTTAGTTGAAAAGTTTTGCATTATTATTCTAATGTTAGCTTTTTCTAAGAGAGGTAAATTATAGATACAACCCTTGTGAGATGCAAACTTCTAGATGATGATATCAATTTGCTTTTCACTGTTAGGCACAATAAATTGCTTTTCATTGCAGGTGAAATTTGCTACACTGACATGTTTCCTCCTCCACAGAACACAGTTGTATCTGAGACAGTGATAAAGAGTGAGCAGTCATGAAACTGAAGTAGCATTTAACTTTTTATTTAACTTCATATTTATCTACTTGATAAACTCCGTGTTAAGCTTCATGGATGGCTTATTTTCAGATTGTGTTTTAATTTCCTGTTACCTGTGAGGAATTTGCACTTAACTTTGTGATAGGCTTCCCCGGGGAGCATAATACTGCAGTTCCAAAAAATGGCCCAGATCCTACAGCCTTGATTATTCAAAACTCCTGATGTGAAAAAGCAGAAGAGATTTTCCTGTGTAAGGAATGAGGAAGGAAGTCTCCTGAGTAGACCGTGTTTTTGACAAATCGGATTTTATTTTTTATGGCTTGATTCAGTATTAGATTACTGCAGTCTCATTCCATCTTAATTTCATCAATCAATGGAGTTATTTCAGCCTAAAACTGGCACTGGGGATGGTAGCCTTAGCTTCTCTGTAATTATTTTCTAGTCTACATGGGTAAAAAAGAGGCCAGCAGCACTTCTCTATTAAATATCTTGTAAATGTGATCTGAGTAGGGCATTGAACACTTCGAACATTAAGTGGTTGGAAAAAAACACTTAGAAAATAATTTTTTGTTATTGCAAATACACTCAGACAGGGATTTATTGCAAGAAAAAGGAGCTAACACCCTTATGCTTTAATGAGGGCTACAGAGGCAGACCTCCTATCTCTCTTTATTCCAAAGGCTGAGAGGTTGTCTGAATAAAGCCTTAGTGAGAGGGATACAGGAGACGGCCGTACTAGAAGGACACAGTTATTATTAAAAACCTTTCCCTAACCTGACGGAAAAACTGAGATGAGTTTGTTGAGGTCTCCTCTCTGATGTTATGCTTTTGCTTCTCATGCCAAAGCCTGCTGCTCCGGGGCTGTGTGCCTGGGGAGAGGAGCGGGTCCTGGGCAGTAAGGATCCATCGTGTGACACCGTCTGCCTTAGGACAAGAAGGTCCTCTGTCCTTCGGGCTGTGGAGTCAGACCCGTCAAAATCAAGCCTTAAATAAGCAAAAAAAAAAAAAAAAAAAAAAAAAAAACCCCCCCCCCCCCAAAAAAAAAAAAAAAACCCCAAACACACGCAGTATTTAAAATGGCTAAATGAGTTCTTGAGCTAAGAGACATTTCAGGACATTCAGCCCCATCTTATGTATTTCTAAGATTTATCCCTTAATTTATGCTTCAGAAACCTCATTTAATTTTCATGCTGGTGCTGGAATCTTTTCTGCATTTCACAACCGTATCTGTTAAGGTCAGAGCTATCAAGCCTGCGCAGTCCTGGCCCAATTTCTAGAGCAGGCAACTCACCTGCAACACTTCGCTTTAATGGGCCTCCAGGTGCATACAGAGCTACTGTGAAGGAGGCCAGCTATATAGGCCCCTAAGCATGAATTGGTACCTAATTTAATGTATCCAGGGGTGAAAATGACTCCTGGCAGCTTAGTGTTTTCTATCCCTGGGACTCCTATTTCATAGACTGCTCTTTATATTTCAGGCAGGAGTCGTTTATGGTAGGCCTGTAGAGAAGCCAAGTAGGCACGTGCTTCTAGGTGTTGTGTTACATTATATCTTGTTTCATCTGTGAGTTACCACTGTTTCTTGAATTTTACGATAGGCCTTCTTGCTGGAACTTTTTAGTAGGGCTCCACTAGACCTGAGGGCTGGAAGGGCAGAGCAGAGGTGTGTAGAGCAAGAGCAGAAGTGTGTAGAGCAAGAGCTCTTGTGTGTAGAACAAGCCCCTTCTCCAGCAGCTTTCAGCAAGGAGGAACAAGGGAGCTGCCCTCTCTTTCATGACAGCCCCTTTTGCTCAGCTTCACTCTTCACCTGCTCCTCTCTACCCTCTTCTCGTCAGCCGCTCGCTCGCTTCCCCTCGGTCTGGGTGATGTCCTCCTCGCCGAGCGCACGATCGCGTGCCTCCCTTCCAGGAGAGGCAAGGCGCCCCGCGGCTCTCCGGTCGCCTGGCCTCCACGGAGCTGCTGTAGTTTGCCGTCTGCCTTCCCCGGGGCTGTTTCAAGGCAAAGGAACCTAAAATAGCTGAAACACTACCGCTGTTGAAGGTGAGCATGTGACTGTGCTTCAAACCGAACTGCCACCAAAAGCCTACAGAAGTAACACGTGGTCTGCTGCCATCTGCTTACACCTCGTTCTGCCACCCTCCGTTGGTCTTGTCACTTGAGGCTGCTGCGAGCTCTTCAGCACAAGGTCTGTCTTCTGCGCCTTGGCAAGGGGCATCACGCAGCAGCACCTTCCCCACCCCATCAGTGCTAAACCCTCAGCTCACTGTAATATGTAGCTATAATATAAATAATAGTGATAGCACCGTGATAGTTGTATAATGTCATCTTAATGGGGATGTGGGTTGGACCGAAGAGCAGTTCCGTTTTGTGGTGTACGCTGCTTTGTAACTCATCCCTAGTGTGAATTTGCTGATAGTACTCACAGATCTCATTTATTGATTGGTGATGTAAGTGCCCTATAGGAGGACAGATGAGGTAATCTTACCAAATTACTGAAGACTGTGACCTTGAGATGGTTCAGATGGTTGAGAAAGATAGATGGGTCACTGATAACAAAATGTCCTTGTTCCAAAACTAAATTGTCATCTGTTAATTATTGGGGAGGGATAACAGTAACAAAATACCAGCATGTCACAAAAGATACAGCATATATTGATTTTTACCAGTAGTCATTTACTCTTGTTTTGACAGGTGACTTTTGATGGTTTTGCTGCCTTCTTGTTTGGGTAGTGTTCACAATTGAAGCTGGGACAGCATAAAAGCTGCTGTGACCGAAGGAAAGCATTTGTTTCTGATAATGAATCTCACTTTATTTTTTTTTTTAAAGTAGGAGTGGATGTCATATGAGAAATGCTGCTAGATGGGATAAAAAAAAATGCCAGTGGGGAAGCCACCTCCTCCCTCTTTCTCTCTCCCTGAATTAGAGATGACTTGAGTATACTTTTGAAAAAGGGATAGCAGCAATTTTAGTCTGAATACTCATACAAGGGAAAAAGAAAAAAAAGGTAAGCACTACCCAGCTCTTGCTTTTAGATAAACAGTAGACAAAACTCAAAGATCATGGGGGAAAAAAGAAATGTATCCACTTGTAGCTGTGATTGCTAATAATGTGGTCAAAAAAGACACGTTTTTATTTCAGTGGAAACTGGCTGAGACACCCCTGTGGAAAGCATAGCAAATATACAGTTACGATTACCATGGATCCTGAAAAGGAGAGAGGGATTTGAAAAGAAAAGAATGTGATCTCTTCAACAATATTGCTTTTTTAAAGAGTATGTGATAAAACAAGATAATTTAAATTGTGGGAAAATTATGAAAGTGCTGAAATTAATTATTTCATTTAGAAGCGGGGACTCTATATAAGGAACCATTCTTCACTGAGCTTTAAGCTGAATACCTGAGTGCTCTGCTCTCCTTTATGTTTTTATTCCCACAACCTGGTATGAGTTAGACAACTCTTCTTATCCCGGCTTTGCAAATGAAGTATGCACAGGCTAAAAGATGAGCACAGCAACACGTATTGAGGTTTGATTTTGGTTTCTGAAATCCTAGACAACTATTTTACCCTCTAGATCACCTTTCTGTTTGAATTATTGCCTAGCATTTTTGCTTTGTACTCGTGTCTTTCACTTGTTCTCTTATTCCCTTTCTTCGGCGTGATCGCAGTTCTCAGTTACCTCAGTTAACTTGCATCCTTGACTAATAGAATTTACGCACTCAGAAACAGTGACAAGGCACTGAACAGTTTCTGCCTCTAAATTACTGCTTCAGAGAGGGAAATTTGCCCCAGGGCTATGGAACAGACTTCAGTCTGTGTATCAACTCATTAAGTCCAGTCTTCTGTCTTGCAGCATGTACCTCCTGCATTTTTCCTCTGCGCTTGGTAAGAGCCTCTTTGTTATTTTAAAGCAGAATTGATTAACCATGCTTGTCCTCAAAGCTTCCACCTAGGTAACCCCCTGTTCCTCTGTCAGCCGCTGCCTTACGTTCCATCCTTAACGACAATTGCAGTTCTACAGAGATTGAGACCCCCAGATGACCTTTTACACTAGCTGTTTTGATCTCCTTCCCCTCTTTTCTGAATGACATCCCAGCAAGATTAAGAAAAACAAAACCTGTAACAAAAGTACCCATAGCAAATGTCAAGCATTTGCCCCAGATTTCTCGCCTCTCTGTGAAGCTCTTTTACAGTTTAGTGGCGGGGGCTAAACCCTAATGTGTTTTCTCTGTCCAGGGAGATGAGAGTGTCTCCCCATACCTGTGACTATCTGAGAGAGCTGAGGAGCCCAGACCTGTCTTGTCGCACAACAAGAAGGGTTTCAAATGCAATGATGTTTTTTCCCAGGTGTTAACCCTCACTCCAGAAAGTCTTCCTTTTCTTGAGGGTCCCTTCTTCTCCAGTTTTTTGCCTGTCTTGAGACTGCTGGTAGCCTGTCCCTTGAGATTTTGTTTTCCAACCTTGCAGTATTTTAGAGCATCTGCTGTAGAAATCTGTCAACCATTTGAATTGTAAATAATTGTTTTCTGGAATATACAGTGAGGTACATTCTCATCTGATATAAATTGGTGTAGCTTCGTCAACCTAGAAAGAAAAATTAATGGCCATTCTATCAGAGCGATGTCGGATGGATTATGCGGGTGGCAGTACTTCTTGTACCACTGTGTAGCAGAGGACGGTGTAGTCCTCTTCAGCTTTTTTCTTACATTGCATGTAAGGAGTTGTGTCTTAGATATCAAAACATGTGTCCTCTGCATCCTAACTTTCTTCTTCACAGAGCTGTGAAGAGGTCTGGACCCAGTACACGAAATCCTGGATTATTTTCTTGTCCTGAATTTCTTCAGTAGTGAGTGATTTTTGTTTTCTCCCATATTTGTTTACTCCTCCCCTAGACAAAGTGGAACCTTATAGTGACTTATTTGTAGACTACAGTGGGTAGACTGTAGTAGTATAGTGACGGTGTGTAGACTACAGATTGATGGATTATGAAGAATTGTGTATTTGATTTTCCTGGAAGACTCAAAGGAAAATGAGTAGGATACTAGGGACATGGAGGGTGATTTATTTTTGCTTGCCTGTCTCAATTATCAACATTTCTAAAGTACCTGTCACTGTTGGATATAGACATTACTAAGTAGGGTATCCAAAATCTCCGTGAATCCAGCATAATTACAGTATGCCACATGAGTAGAAGTCAGACTATATACACATGTGTCTTGACTTGTGATCTGAGCAGTTACTGTTTTTCAGAAGATAAGTATTTGTTTTGACCTGTTTTTAGGGGAATATTTAATCTGCTCTTCCTTACAACAGTTCTACTTGGAAGTGAGAGGATTTGGGTGAAATCTTTGCTTCGCCTGGCACTGCTACCAGCTCTCAGCCATGCTTCTTTGCTACTCTTTCTTCTTGAGATACATTCACCAGGTGCAGGAGTGGATCTCTCTTACTATAGATTCATTATGACAGTCATTATGACACTGCTTGATAGAACACTCTTGGTTTGGTCTAATTTCATTTGATCTCCAGTTGGAAGGTTTCCTTTGCCTCTGCTGCTTCTTTGTTCTTGCCTGATTTTTGTAGGGTTACCGTAAGAGCCTCATCTGCACCTTGTCCCTTTTGGCTCTTCCGATAGTGCTTTTTCTTGTCCACTGAAGGAAGAAGTTCAGCTTGGTCCAGAGTTTCCAGACAGGAAAAGGAAAGTCATAAAAAGGCTACTGTGTGTTAATGGAAGCAGCGTATTGGGATACATCTGAATAACCCTGCCAGGCTATTCCTCTGTTGTCTTTGATGCCTAGCAGATGCTGAGGGGGAGCTGACCAGGATAATGTGGCCGGTATCATGAAGTAGTTGGTACTTAGAGCTGTATCTGAAAGGAATAACAAAAAGCCTTTTCTATATCATGGCTTTTATCATGGTTACACCAGTATGGCAGTAGTGCTTGATATTTTCTTCGTGTAGATATGCTCCATTATCGCAGTAAAAGTTGAGTATTTCTATACTTACCACTACAGCTGGGCAGTTTTTGTGATGTTTGAAAACACCTTAGTAACAAAAGTTGGTCTTATGTTAGATTCTTAACTTAGAGGCTTTCAGAAAAACTCAATAGTGCTTTAATTCCCTGTGAAGACCTGTCCCTGAAGGGCCTAAGAGATCCGCCACTCTGAGGCATCCACCACTGTGTTAGGAGGCTGTTTGCCTGGTAATCTTAATGAATCTCCTTTTTTAAATCACTCTTCCTAGTTCGTGCTTTGTATTCCATTGTGGAGAGGAGAATAAGTAGTAGGCACAAAGGCCTGTGAGTGAAATTTCTTAACAGTGAGGGTGCCAGAGCCCTGGCACAGGTTACCCAGAGAGGTTGTGGGGTCTCCTTCTCTGGAGATCTTCCAAACCCACTTGGCCGCAGTCCTGAGCCACCTGCTGTAGGTGACCCTGCGTGTGCAGGGGGGTTGGACTAGATGATCTCTAGAGGTCCCTTCCAACCTTAAGCATTCTAGGATTCTATGATAGAAAGATCCCATTACACAAAGTGAAAGATCGCCTGTAAGTGACACTCACTTTGCATTTTTCTCCCTTCTTCTATTGTACATCTTCTTAATCCAAGAGGATTATTAACAGTCTTGAAAGGATGCTCGCTGCACAATGCAAATTTGGAATGATCTGGGAGAAAACTTGCCTACCCATGTCTCCTTTGATAGAATTAGAAAGTTAGGTGTTTTGCCTCTATTTTAGAAGTGATACTTGAGAAGAAAGGAGCTTTACAACTCCCATCTCCCTTATGCCATAAAAGCAGATGGTAATCACCTTTGGAAAAAAAACAAAAAGAAGTTTTATAACCCACTGCTCTTCTCTTCTGAGGCTCCGCAGCAGTGGTGGCCCCCTCTGCAGAGTACGCACCTCTGAAAATGAAAAACATAGTAGATCACATAGTAGATCAGAATACAGGCTATCCAGCTACTGGAGCAAAGACCACAAACTTTCACATCTGAGTCATCTGCTGAACAGCCACATATGTCTGTGAAGAAATGTTTGTTATTAAAGTAATTCTGTTTGCTTTCTTGCAGCTGAATCATTTCACTCTTAGATAGTGAAGGTTATGTACCAACAGGATTTTCTTGCTCACTGTCTCTCTGATTGTTGAACAACAGCAATCCAAGTTTGGTCTTGCTTCCAATTATAAGACCAATTGTTTCATTCTAGTGTGACTATGTCCATATTTGTGAATATATCGGTGTTTTGTGTCTATAGAAACCAAGGAACACTTCCTTCTAATTTTCCACCTCCTAAATAGGCTGTGATGGTGACACTTGGACTTCCTGTCTCTCACTTACATGAATCAAACAGTCTGCAACAATGATGTCTTCTGCGTCCCTCATTTATCATCTTGGTAATTGGCAATATCTCTCTTATAGCTCATGTTTTTCCTCGTCAGGATACATCCAGACATTACTGAAGCCTATAATATTCTTTCATTTTTATTCTACATCATGGATTTGTTTAAAGGACTTTTTCAGTAATAACCATAAAAAAGAAATAGCATGTAACGTAAGGAAAGCTGGCTGAACTGCCTACAATCAAGATTGCGCATTATCTGTTATTTTTACTGGATGGCCTTTAGAAGTGAGTTTTTTTCTCCCAAAGTCAGTGGCTGTTTCAAGCTTTCATATTGATTTCATGTTACATTTCAGCAATAATGAGTCAGGTTGTCTTGAGAACAAGGTACAGAAAAATACATTTTTGTACTGTTTTAAAATATAGTCCAGTGGTTTCATTGAGTACCTGTGTAGCATATTCACATTTGGGGGTGGATACTTGAAATTTGGCTGTGGAGTTGCCCTGGTGTTAGGGATCTGCCTTGTCATTTGCATTACAATTTGTCCGTAATTGGGCAATTTATAAACTCCTGAAGTGTCTCATTTATACCTCCACAGTAGGAGCTCGTTAGGTAGCTGAATTCTTGAAATAATCTGTCTGCACCTAGCAGATTGTATTTTAAAAGTGAAGGACTTGCTTTGCTATTGCTACATCTGTCTCCTGAAGACTGCTGTGATTTGAGGCATGAAAGTGAGTTTTCAGCAAAACTGTTGGTTGTACGGACAGCATAGAGTAGAAGAAGAAAATGGAGGGAGAACAAAAATTCTGGGAGATGTGGCCAGGAGAAGGAGTGGAGAGTGTGGGACTATCTGAACAAGGGAAGGATGGTGGTTATGGCTGTGGCAGAGTCAAGTGTGGACTGGCGTTTTGGAGCTGGGGTGACCATATCTGGAGGGGATTGTACGATAGAATTGGGATTGGGATGAGAACCTAGGAGGGTAAAGAATTTGGGGTGGGGAGGAATGTGTTCTTTCTTGAACACCTCTATATCCACCTGTTGGTACCCCTTAGCCTTGCTGTCTCCGAGGTGTCAGCACATTGCTGTGAAAGTAAATTGTATGTCCTAATCCTACCCTGCTGGTTCACATGAAGCTTGGTCATCTCTTCCTGTCTTCAGTTATTCCCTTGCCTCCAGTGGAAGAGATGCACGTTGCATTCAGAGGTTCACGAAGGTTTCAACCCAGAGCAACGTGCAGACATAGCTTCTTGGGTCTGTTTGGGTCAGCACAAGTTTCTGCCCACCCCATATCACCTCCCCTTAGGGGAGATCTTCTCTGGTCTTCTTCCCAGCCTGCTGGAGGCAAACCTGGCTTAGCATGAAGGACCTTGAAGAGTAGCCTTTCTCTCCAGTACATTTTGCCACGATGAATTACAAAGCACTTTCATTCCAGCCTGCTGGCACTTGTGCAAGGAGACAGCACAGGAAGAGGGGCAGCTGGTGCTGAGTATGTGTGTGGGAGGAAAACCTCTTCAAATGGTGTAAATGGGCTTGGAAGAGACCTTGGTCCACAACCTGCATCGCTCCAAGTCTTGGTTCTGTGTCTGTGCAGTGAGAGCACCATCTCCTCACAGGGGTGTCGTGAACACGCGCTAATTTTAGTGCATCAGGGAGTTAGGTAATACGGTAGCAGCCAGAAAATAACCTGTAAGGAAATTGCCTGGTCTGTCTTCAAGGTATGGTTTGAATTAGAGATATAAATAAGTCTTAGGACCATTTTTTTAATAGCGAGAATGAAGCAAAATACTTGAGTAGTGCTTATTCAGTAACGCCAGCTCTACTGTACAATGAATGACACCATTTCCTGTGGAAAAAATACTGTGTGATCATAAAATTAAAAAAAGAAGGTGAAATGTTGCACAGTCAGCCTTATTTCTGGTATTTCTGTGTCTTTTTGTTGTTAGCTGTGCAAACAGAACATTTTTATGTGTCTGTATGTGTGTGTATAATGAATTATCTGTGGCTAATTTCGCAGTTGTTCGGGGCTTTCTATCCTAAGATGTCAGAGCACTTTAAAGAGGGTTTAAAAGCCATTAAAGTATCTTGCACTTCTGTTAGCACACCTTGGTCAGCTGGCTGTGCCTTCCAAAGTGCTTGCCTCTGGTTGTTAAAAATGGCTGTAGCTTTAGCTGAAGGAGGTAAGAGAAGAAATGTTTTTTCTTTAATTTTTTTCCTAACTTATTTTCTTGTAAAAAAGAAGAATCATGTCAGAAAAGCATGATTTTTTTGGAAAGGAAAGTCACGTCTGGTCATCTTTTGCAAGTCTTTTTGATAAGTCACCTCCCGTTGTAAATCTGTGAATAGGAATAGGTGAGAGCTACAGGAAAATGTGACTCTAAAACCACAGATGATATCAGCGAGGAAGTAGAGTCAGGTGAACTCTCATAACTGTGTGTAAATCATTTAGAAAACGTCAGTGTTTCAAGTTACCTGTGTGTCTTGCACTTACTGCGCTCAAGGAGGTGGGGAAGTTGGAGGAAATAGAGATTACCAATAGGTGAAAACAAAATGATTGAATGCACCTGTTGGCAGTTTCCTACGTGTGCATTGCTCATTTTGGAACTGGTGGGTACACACCAACTCTGAAAGGCAAACACGAGCAACAGGAGGTAGAGAAGGAAGTTGGCAGGCGAGCAAACGTTGGTCCGGGCGAGCTGGCCGCAGAGCAAACCGTGTGACCTCTCGCAGTGACGGCTATGCTCCTTGTGTGCGCCCGGAGGCCGTGGCGCCTTGGGGTAAGCAGGAGGGAGCTTAGCGCCCTGCCGAGACGGAGCTGCTTTTCTTTACCTTTACTTTGGGCTAAGATTTGGTATATGGACAGCGTGCAGAGCCAGCTTGCACCCTTCCGTACGCCCTGCTATGTTGTGTGTCAGCCCATTGCTTTGCTCTTAGCCTGTCTTTGCAAGCCCATTTCTGTCCATACTATAGACAGAATAAGCACAATGCCTGTGACTGGCCTTTTTTAAAATTATTTTTTGAGGCAGTGAGGCCTTTGAGCCCTGTCCAGGCGCTGCGGTGTTTGGCAGGGGCGGGGGCTGTCGTTGCTGGTGCCAGGATGTTTAGCAGTGTGGCTTAGCCGCTCTTCAGTCTCGGGTACATCACAGTGCCTGGTACCTGCATTTAATCATGGCTCTTGAGCATACCGTGATGTAAGTAAGGGTATTCAGTCCTGCTGAGTAATTAGATTCGTTCACACTAGCCGAGCTTGCACAGCTTCCTGCATGTGGTTCGGTGAGGAAAGAGAATTTTTTTTTCCAGGCTGAGAGTAGGCTTTACACATTCTTTTTTTTTCCTTCCTTTACAGATGTTCTCAAAGTCTGAGCGCTCCTGGTTTCAGGGATCAAAACTGGCCACTTGCAGCTGGGACAAAGAAATAATTTTGCACTAGCTTCCAAGTTCAGCAGTAGTTCCAAGTTTAGCAGCGTTCCCAGATGAGCTAAGAGGGGGAATCTCGCACCTCTCCTGCTGCCGCTGTGTCAGCGTGCTGGGTGGCCGGCTCGGCGCGAGTGCGTCGCGCAGGTTGGCCGTAGCAAGAGCCGTCGCCGCTGCCACGAGCGCCGGGAGCTTAATTGCTTTCGGAGGCAAGGGCGGAATCTGGAGGACCCAGTACAACCTGCTGAGAGCTCGTAAATCAGGAGATGCTATCGGGTTGCTCTGCTCAGGCTTGTGCGGGCTGGGTTTGCTTTGTGAGCGAATGCCTTGGGAATACGCTGCCGGTTCTTGGCCACGGCAGCAATGAGCGCCGGCTTTGCTAAGCGGCATCGCCGCGCTGTGCTCGCCGCTTCTGTCCGCGGAAAAGCGCGGGCAGAAAGGAGCAGTTGTTCTGCCTTGGAATCAGTGGAGCGCTTCTCCATGCAGATTCATTGTCAGCTTTGGGCCAGGTGGTTCCTGGCTGCTGCCCATTGCAATAGGCTTGGAAGGAGAGCTGGCTGGTAGGAGTTTGACCGCTGCTGTTTATCTTACCTTAGGGAAAGTGCTGAAAATGCTAGTATTCACTTGGTCCTTTTTTTTTTTTCTTTTTCTAATGCTAGTCTTTCAGACACTTTTGTTTGTAGCCAGTCTGAATCATGATGAAAAAATTGCCTTTTGTAGATAAGGAATAACATTTTCAAATTTGCTTATGCAGAGTATGTCCCCAAGCCTTGTTTTCCAATGTAGCTCCTGTGAAAATCTGTAGTGTTAGCCCCCTAAGTTAGTCTTGCTGACATTTTTGTCCACAGCCCAATTGTAAAAGTAGTTTTCCCCATCTCCTTAGATGCTTACTTTACAGGCTCTTCATTAATATGAATACTCTGTTGATTTATATGTGTGGATGCTAAAGTAGGGAAAGATTTTAATGTAAGACAGCCAAATAATCTTGGGTCGTTTAATCAGTTTCCACTAGTACTAAACCTATAATCTGTCCTGTTAGATTTTGTTTGAAAGGGAGTTCAGTGTTTAAAGAAGAGAAACCTGCCGGGTGACACTCGATACATCTTCTCAAGTCACCACCAGAAACCTCGTTGAACCTTGTTGGCAGAGGTGCCTTCTGCAAAGAGTTCCCAAAACCGTCTTCCGGGCTTTTGGATTAGTTACTGAGTTGCTCTGGCACTGCAGGAGGTCCGGTGCCAGCGCTGGACGCTTGGTCCATGGCCAGCTGGAGCTGAAGGAGGGCTGAGCTTTAAGACCTCCAGAATGCGTCTGCGGCCACAGAAACCAAGCGCTGGGATAGCGTGACCTCCCGACTGCAGCTCATTCCTCAAAATCAATGAATGGGCGTTTTAATTTGGGGGGCCTCGTGTAGCCAAACTTACTGACACACTAGAGATGTGCAGCTTTAAAGATTGCCTGGCAATACAGACAAAGATCTAACTTTCCTTGAGGTGCTGGCAGCCGCCAGAGCTTTGTGCAGACACACCTTGGCAAGGGCTGACAAAAGACAGGCTGCAGTTTCGCACCCCTGTGCTCCCTTCAGCTGCTACTGAGCTTAGAACCACAATATGTCTTCTTGAGTTGGGCACGGAAAGTGGAAACGCGGGGTCAGCACTGAAAATTGCCTTTAACAAATGGTGAATTTAAAGTGCTTCGAGTAACGAAAATATTTAGAAAAGAAATTCAATCTCTTATTTGGAATGGGAACATTGAATTTCTTTTCCTAGAAGACAGCTGCTCTCAGTTCCCTTGCTCTCGGTTTCAGCTCCAGCGGCGCCGCTCAGGTGGCAGTGGGTGTCAGAGGAGAATCTGGCCCATGGTGAAGGACAGTAGGCAAAGGAAGAAAAAATACTTCTGCAACGGTGACTTCCTCCAGGTGTCACAGATGACTGGAAAGCCTGTTTTGAGAACAGTTTTGGTCCTATCTGCAAATAAAATTTGTGTGACTTCAGCTAGAAATCATGCCTATTATGTATCTCCGTGATGAACCACTAGCATGTTAATACCAAACATTCTCAAAAGAAACTCATTATAAATCCAGTTTGAGACGCACCCTCATTCACATCACAGAACCACCCCGGCTGTCAGTAATAGACGTTGTGGCTATGAAAGAAGTGAGAAGTGTTTTACATTAAAATATTGACAGATTGCTCGTGGCTAGTCTCCTCAAACTACACACTCTTATCACACTTGTTGCTAGACCCTTCTGTGAGCCCCTCACTGCAGCTATAGAATTAGGAATAAACAAGCAAACTCCCACTGCTAAGTTTGGTCTTGCAGCGTGGGTATATTAACTTTACTAATTTGTCAGAAGCTAAAATGTCACAGCTTGCCACGCTGGCAGCAGAAAGTATCTGGGTTCCCAGTTGCTGTTGGTGTTGAAGATGGGGAGCTGGACTTAATTTCAGTACTTTCATCATTTGCCATCAAAGCCTCACGGACCACCAGACAAGTGGGAGATTTCACTGCTTTTGGGTAGCTTACGGAAGAGTAGAGCAAATTCTTTGAATTACCATGATCAAACATCTTGATTGCCACAAGGTAGCTTTAGTTCCCCTTTTGACCCTGTATACAAAGCTTGCCTTGAATTCTTTGGAGAACGTGGTGTCCGCCCTTCCTGAATTAAAAATTGCAGTAGTTCTCCTTGAGGAGGGCTGCACCCAGCTGAGTTGTCAGGCTGCCCTAAGTCTGCCATGTGGATGCATGTTCAAGGCCTGTGTGTTTTCTTTTGGACGTCACCCCCTCCACATGCCCTGTGCGATGGCAAGGAGGCAGCCCCGCTGCAGACACGTGGCATAGCCAAGCCTTTGGGCACCTGGAGTTTGTGCTCGTCACTCTGTTCCATTATGTTCAACACGTAGCATGTCCTGACGATTTGGGTGATTTTATCAGCCTAGGACCTGTGTTTGCACAACCTAATCTCTAATGAGTTTTGTCAGTCTCTGCATTGGTTTGTTGCTCCCCTGGTATAGGTGGCGTATTTCCTGTATCCGTGTAAAGCACTAAGCTCGTTACTAGATAAGTAACTGGAATGTAAACGTAAAATCATATGGCTACTGCTAGCAGTCTCAGTCTTACAAAAAGCCAGTAGATGGGGTGTGTGCAATTCCTGTGCAATATTACTATGCTGCTTCTAAATCCAAAGATGCAACTTGTATTTTACATGATTATTTACAGAGAGCTGCTTTTTACAGATTATTTACAGATAGTCTCCCGTTAGATGGAGATGGGCCTCAACATCGAGCACGATTTGAAGCCCTCCTGGGCAGAAGCACCCAAAATTCTTCATTGATCCTTATGGCTGTAGTTCTCCAAGAACACTGTGTGGTCTAATGTGCACCTTTGTACCGAGCTGGGCCTTTGAAATATGGACATGAATTTTGTATCATAAGCCTGTTTTTGAAGTTAAGTCATGAATTAGAGAAGTTTGGATTAAACAAAAATGGGTTGGGGTACCACAGAATTTAACCTGAGGCTACATTATTAGGTATAGATGCTGTGGGCCCAACTGTGAAATACGTGCTCTCTTTTCGTATCTCCAAGCATATAAGAGGAGATATCTCATAGCTCCATTAGTGTTCAAAAGTGCTTAATCTTATTGATTATACATAACAAACTTGATTTTGTTGGCAGTGTAAGTGTGGTGCTTTAGCTGCTGTTAACAATTTTGATAATGCAGGTGGCAGAAGAAAGGTCCTTGTCACATAGTGGAGGGGAGTCTGTGCTTGCGGCCGGTTAGGATAGGTTTGAAATACGAAGAAATCTCAATAAGGAGACTAGTGGGTTTAGGACAGTTTCCCAAGTTATGTTGTTCTGTGGAGCTTAGAGCAGAACATGAACCAGCATAGAAGTATGTTGGTCCAGGGTCGTTTTTGCCATCTAGAATTAAACTGTCTAGAGACTGAGTCCTGGTAGGTCTTAGCTGCTAATACTTGATTTGTGATGGAGAAACGTTGAAAGGATTTGTTAATAATTAACCAAGGAAAAGCTGCTGAAACGGAATCCATGTCTGACATGCCTACACATAAGGAGGGAGTATCTTGCCAAGAAATAAATTAAAATTAGACTAGTGTATCAGAATTCAGTTATCTTCTCAGAAGTAGCACAAATGCTGCTGGCCAAGGATGTACAGCTGACATTTCCCAAGAGATCTTGGGAAGAAATTATGCATGTGCATGCATGTACACGTGCACATGCACACACACGCGTGCACGCACTGCCAGGCTCTTAGTGCAACTGCAGGAATGTAAAAACCTTTAACTAGCAGAGTAGCCTCCATTAATTCGAAAGAAGAGTTTAGTGTAATATGGCAGAGTCCTGAAGGCACCGGTTTTGCCTGTGGCTGGGACAGTAGAGATAATGCAAATCTGCTACCTAGTGCCACCTTTCAAAAGAGAACCACTGTAGAAGTGTTTAAATCCGGTGAGGTGAAGTGGTGCCCAGAATTCACCAAGGATTTAACACAAATGATTCATTTTCTTAGCAGTCTAATTTTACATCGTAGTATAATCTCGGTTTCTCCTCTGCCGTTAATGTGCAGTTCTGCTGAGTGTGCAGTTCACATTGGCTCCCTCAGGCAGATTGCAGGTCAGCCTTTGAATGCAGGAGAATTCATGAAATTTAAGTATTTTGTGTACAGTTAACTGCAGTTGTGCAAGTACAAAGCCTTTGCTTTATCAGCAGATGTGGTCTAGGTTTACATTTATATCCACATTAAATTCTTATGTTTATCACAGTCAGGGGGAAAAAAAAGTCAGGAGCGCAGCGCAGTATTTAACAATCTGCTTTGATAGCTGGCCAATCCACTTACCCTTGCGTGAAGCACATGCTACAGTAGTTCTTTCTTCCATTAACACTTTGATAGCTAGGAACCAGGAATGATTCACATGATGTGGAAAGAAGAGAGAGGAAAATAAATAAATAAATAACAATAATAAAAATAAATAAATAAATAAGCAAAAAACTTTGTGCTCACACCTTGTGCCAAGCTGGCCACGGATGTGTGTGCTGTGAGCGTGATTAGATCATAGCATTTGCTGGGCTGCCACAGCGGACAAATGCTATTTGAGGACT
This sequence comes from Nothocercus julius, assembly GCA_013398735.1. Lineage (NCBI taxonomy): Eukaryota > Metazoa > Chordata > Aves > Tinamiformes > Tinamidae > Nothocercus > Nothocercus julius. Next base: position 2,389,632 of record VZSV01000021.1, read on the forward strand.
TGATCCGGTACGTGGTGAATTCAGTATGGGGAGCAAAGGGCAGCATTTCCATTAGGAAACTAGAATTGGGCTGGGCGCTTTCTGGTTAGAGAAAATTGTTCCCGGCTGCTGCTTGCTGCAGCTCAGCTGTTTCCCATGTGACACAGCTGTGTTTCCTCACTTCTTGCCTGGGCTAGCGCTCTGAATTTGGAGCAGGAGGTGCTTGCCAGCACTGCATCTGTCTGGTTAAGACTTTTCTTTGCACTGTGAAGAGTTGGAGGTGGTTCATATCTGCGCATGGAAAAATGGTGATGAGCTTTAAGCCATCCGGCATAAAAAACAGCAGAAATGCCTGCTGCCAGCGCAGGTGCGTGGTTGTGGTGCTTCGTCGGCACGGCGCAGAACAGCTCCCGGCGAGCGAAGAGTGGGGTGGGACGTCACCCAGTTGATGCTGTCCCTCCGTGCTGCCATGGGTGTCATTCACAAGCAGTAGGAGCAGCTTTTTTTTCCCCCCATGGTTAAACCCTGTGCTGTCCTCTGTTAAACTGGGGAAATGAGAGCCTGGGAGAAGGGCATGGAAAATGCACTAGCTGAGACCGAAACCTGGTGTCTAGAGCAGCTCCAGCTTTGATAGACCTCCAGACAGTGCCTCGGGGCTGTGCTGCCCCACAAGGTACAGCGCAGTTTTTCTGCTTGGTGGAAATGTTACTGAGGGACTCGAACCTGCCGCCAGGTCTCCTTGCGCCTGACCCTGTCTGCAGTCGTTAGAAGGTAGTTCCTGTCTGAGATAACTAGTGGCCAAGCTGAGCTGCCTCTTGAACTCTCCAAACTGCTTAGCTGCCTGTTTTCCATTTCCCCAAGTATTTAACAGTAAACATTTACTCTGAATTGCTTTTAATGCAATGGGCAGCAAAGTGTAAATACACCCAAGTCTTCTTATTCGGCCCACCTGTCTTTCCTTTTCCAAAGCGATCTTCAGTATTTTAAAATCATTAAAGCCTAAGCAAAGTGAATATTCTTTCTCAGACTTTATGCTCAATAGTGTGAAAGGAATATGGCCTCCCAATACCTTAAAATTACAACGCTTTAAAACTACCACACAGGCAGGTGCTCCCTCAGTGCAGGGCTCCCTCAGCTCCCGGCACTTCCAGAGTCCTGTCTCCCTCCCAGACTGAGACTGGGAGCACTAAGGGGAAACGCAGCACATCAGCCGACCGGGGGACTTCACGTTCTCGTATTGATGAGCGTAATTCTCCAAATTTAGTGCTGTGAGGCACAGGACATCTTTCAAGGGCACCTTTTCTCTGACTGTATGCTAAAGATATAGCAAGTTAGCGTAGTCTGATGTCTTTAGCCACATGTGTCTGAGGCTGCTTCTGAAATACAATTTATACGTGCCTGCATGTAGATAGGATGCTAGGTTATAAGGATGGTTACTAATTGGTTTCAGTGTTGTTTGTTGCCTGAATGTTTTTTAATCTAGGGTAAAACAACATCATTATTTTTAGCTTATAACAAAGAAAAACACATTTTCTATTAAATGTCTTGGAATGAAGTAATTTGAACTGAATTTCTGCACAAATCATTTCCAAGAGAGTGGCTGTCAAGTGCTATGAAAAAAAATTTGCACTTTTGTAGGGACCCAATGAGACATTGCAAATTTAGATTTATTCTCAATGTTAAATGTGGTTGAAGATGTCAATTTTTTTTTAAGCAGCACTTAGAGAAGTAGTTAGCTTAAAAGTGCAGCAATTCAAAGCACAGAGGGAATGATTTTGAAGTGTAAAGTCTTGAAACACAACGCAGAGGCTGACAGTTTCACTACAATTAGAAGCGAGGCAGGCACAACTCCCACTTCTGAAAACTTTCCGAACTGTTTCCTCTCTTGGCCTAGAAAACCCTACCAAAAAAAAAAAAAAAAAAAAAAAAAAAAAAAAGCTTTGAGTGGCTTGAGTGGCTTTGCTTATTAACTTAACATAGTTACACTCAATAGTGGTAGCAGACAGCAGAAAGGGTTGCCAAATCTGTCTGTAAAGAATAATCTTTATAGAAAGCTTCACAGAAGTATTTTTTGTTGAATGCTTTCTGTTTCCTGTGAATGCTGCTTTTTTGAGGAATGCAACTGTTTTTTTCTCTCTCTCTCTCTCTTTGTTTTTTTTAAGCAAGGCTTGTTTTGTTAGGAAACCACTCCCTTCTGCCTCCGCGCTCCGGCTTACTGCTAATTGCCTGCTGGCCCATGACATTTTCCCCGAGTTGCCACATTCTCCCACGCGGTTACGAGCCCACGCTGACGCCGCCGTGACACGGCCAGGAGGGGCCGAACGAGGGACCTGCTGCGCCTGCGCTTGTTCCCCTGCCAAAAGAAGTCCCCGGGCTTGTGGGAACTGAGTTTTCCAGGGAAAGGCGGCTGTTCGCGAGGGGGATGTCTGAGGCAGACGGGATCAAGAAGGCGCCGTGTCACCGTGCTGGCTGCAGCACCGCTCGTGCTCTGTGCTGCCCTTTAGGGTTTTTGGAGCGAGTGGCAGGCACCGCTCCGGCCCGGCTGCCGTGCCCGCAAAGCCGGGGACGGTGGGAGGCGCCTGCTCGCCCCGGCCCTCGCCGCCGGCGCTGCCTTGCGAGCCGGCTGCGCGAGGGTGCAAAGTGTAAACAGTTGGAGGGCCCGTAGTAAAGCTAGGCGCTTCCAGAGGTTTCTGCCCTGCTAAGGTTGACCCGAAGTTGGGTGAAATCCAGGACGAAACCTGTGCTCGTTCAGCAGCAGCCGCGGGAGGGCGGGCGGCGTTGAGAGGAGCCCCGTAGTAACGGTGCGCGGGCGGGAGCTGAGCGGAGCGCTGCCGCCGCCGCCTCCCCGCGCTACCAGGAGGCATCCTAGGAAAGCCCCGGCCTCCTCGGGTGTGACAAGGGCAGCGTGGAGCCGGGAGGGCCGCGTTCCCCTTGCTCCAGCTCCCACAGCGAACGGGTGCTGCCGGCGAGCGCTCTGGCATCACCCGCTCGCAGCCCGTTCCCTTGTGCGTGCAGAACTGCTCCCTCATGTGCTGGAGCAGCAGAAATGAAGGCAAGAACCTGTAAATTGTAGGTTTTAGGGAAAGCCAGAACTGGGCTGCCAGAATAAGCAGGCGGCAGGGAATAGGAGCACCTGCATTGCATAGCTTTGGGCAGGTCAATTAATCCTTCTGCAGTGAAATTCCCCTTTGCGTAACGGGCGTGAGTAATAGCGCTCAACTTGCCTTGCAGGGCTGTTGCGGACTGGCTGGGCAGTTCATTTTTTTTCAGTGTTTGTAATGCATAAAGCCCTAAATGAGGGCTAAGTATTATTGCGATTTAATTTTTATTGAGGGCTAAACGTTGGTGACGTGCCCGGGCGAGCATTCGCTGGCAGCGAGCTAGGAAAGTGACCAGCAGCAAGCGTGTTTGGCAGCAGGCGAGGGACTAAAATGGAAAGCAGGGCTAACTTATTCCAGTCCTACGTATTTTTCTTTTTTTTTCTTCTCCGTTACCACGGTTCATTTCCCATGAAGCACATGGAGCCAATCAAATCGTCGAATCTGGACGGTGTATTTTAACATGCTCTAGCTTAGTATACAGAAGGCAAATAAAGGTTAATGAAATGGAAATTTGGCCTGCTGAAGGAGTGGCTGTGCTTTAGGGGGCGAGCGGATGTGCCTCCGAGCGTGCCCTCGGCTGCTCGAAAGCCGTCGCTTGCTCGCAGGGATCCTGCCCGAGGGGCGAGGGGCTGCTTATCCCCTGGGGAGGGCAGCCGGTGCCAACGCTGGCACGTGATGGAAGAGCGCGGCCCACGCGTTCATTCCGTACACATCCGCACACCTCACCGTGATTCCTGCGTAGGCACCCAGCGGTCAGGAGAGTGCAGAGGGGCCTTTCCAGCAGCGCTTTAAAGCTTTGCGCCAGCGTCCTCGCTGTTTTCGTTGCGTTTGAAAGCACCGCTTGGCCCTGGGCTTCCTTGAGGCTTTCTCTCTTTCCCAAATCTAAGAGCTGTCGTGGTCACTTGCCTGAACGTACTGACAGCCTCGACTGCACGCCCGCCTTCGTGCTCAGGGAGATGGAAGAGCTCTGTCTGGAAATACAGACATCTGCGTGAGGAAGCAAACCGTAGAGGTACAGCGCATACCATATAATAATAACTTCATGCCTTTTTTTTTTGTTTTGGGTGACATTATAAAAATCTAGAGGTCAAATTTAGATAACGTGAAATTCATGACACCACGGCAGTTTACTTGAAAGAGCCTTAACGTTTGTCCCTGAATTTTACAGGTCGTTGACGACACTTTTTTTTTTATAGCATGTTGGTCACCTTTAAGATGATATTCCTTTTTTTGGCATTATTAATCATCATTATTGCTGTTGCTGTTGTTATTGCCAGAGATCTGTATGGGAGGAACGCTGAAATCTGGATTAAAAATAGCATTTTCATGTCCTCCCACTCACTGTACTTTGTGCATAGAATGCCTTTTATAAATGCAGACTTGCTGCTTGGCTAGATAAAAGGAGCTGTCACTTCATTTCCATAACGAAGTCATTCCTGGGAGAATTTCATTGTTTTAGCAATAAAATTTTTCTAAAAGGTCTTTTATTTTCCCTGAGCAAGGTAAGAGAAATGAACTTCTGAGCTTATGCTGCAAAACAATTAAGAAAAAACAAGACTGTCTTGATTTGATGTAAGGAGACTTGTATGCATGTAAATTCTCTTCTCTGTAAAATGGGAAGAAATTCCTAACTGAAAAGGATTTAAAAAAAAAAAAAGCACCCTCAAAGTCTTATGCAAAACTGCTTTTTTTTTTTTTTTTTTTTTTTTACTTGATTAAGTTCAGCCCTATTTTAAAAGGCACTTACAGGACTTTTCCGACTCCGACGCCTTCCCGATTTAATGCCAGTCATGGATAATCATTACGAATTATTGTTGTGCGTTAATTTTGCTATGCAAAGGGCACGGCCTTGCACTGCAGGAGGAGTGATCCCTGTGCGCTGTGTGGACACTGGGAGCCCCTGGAAGCAGGACCTGCGCCTTAATTTTTAGTACCTAAGCAATGTGGCGCAGTGACAAGCCTTTCTCAGCTGCTCTGGGCCCACCTTTAAGTTCCTTTTCTTTAAACGCTGAGCACAATAAAGCGTGCCAGAATGAGAGCATCAAAGAAGCGCTGATACAGAAAGCGTATGCAGCAAGCAAAAGGTCCTACTTCCCTCCCTGGCTCTGATGTGTCTCATTTGTCACACATTTTGAGCCGTGTTTGGGTTTTGCTAAGCGTGAATTGATGCAGTTACCACTTAGTCATCCTAGACAGCTTACTACTATAGGTAGGTATATGTGATCAAGAATGAAAGGGAAGAGGAGAAAACAAACTTTTTCCTCACAATCAGGAAAGTCTTTACAGATTCAGCCTCACAGTACCTAACGCTTGCAAATTACATAGTACTAAAGCACTACGGCGAGTTCAGAAATGATTATTTATGGGAGGTTTGTGAATGCAGGATGTGATGTTATGAGTCACCCGGCAGCAAAGATGTTTGCGCGGCGGCTGGTATGAGTCACGCTGGCATTTGTCTCGAGCGCGGTGGTTGTTTCAGTCCCTTGCTTGGCCGGGACGCGCGATGAATGAAGCGCTGAGAGCCCCTCTCGTTGCACGTTTACTACGTGCAGCTACACGGGTAAATCGCAGGCTCAGCTGTAGAGTGTTTCCTGCAACGCACGCGCGCTCCCGCACACACGTGCACACAAGCACTCACCCCACCCGAGAGCAGAGCTGCCGTTTTCAATACTAGATTCGCAGAAAGGAAATGCATAATTACAGGGCTGGCTTTTGCACCACATAAAGCAGCCCACATCAAAAGGTGTTTGCCATTAATGTTTCAACAGGTAATCTCTGGATTTGCTGCCAAGCGCTGTTCCTGTGAGGTAGTGCTCAGCGCTGAAATCTTTGAAATCTCTGCTCTAAGCTAGCAAAGTCATCTTAATCCAGACCAAAAAAAAAAAAAAAAAAGGCCGTGAATAGTGGCTTTGTTTAAGAATACTGTGCTTCATGTTACAGCGGGACGGCAGAAGCAGCGGCCGCGCTGCAAGTGGGGAGAAGGTGGCTTCTGGGCCGGTTCCCTACGGAAGCGAGGCGCGCGTGACAGCGTTGTTCCCACACGCGGGAGTGCGTCCGGCACGGCGTCCGGAGCCTCGTAGCGGGCCCCGTTCTGGCCATTCCTGACCAAGTCTGCTGTGGGGGGGAGACGCCTCAGGATGCTTAGTCCTCATCCATGAGGATTAGTGCAGGTGTGGGGAGACCTTCAGCCAAAGGTTGAGCCTTTTTGTGAGGCCTGTTAGTGCTTCCACTCGCAGAACTGTTTTTTTTTTTTTTTTTAAGGCAGTTTATCCATGCCTTTGTAAAAGGATTGGAAACAAGCAGAAGATCAGCCACTGGTTTGGGTGCAGTAAAGTTTACAGTATCACAGCTTTTGTATCACAGCTGTGGCCATCACCTAAGAAGAAGAGATGTGTATATGAGTAATGAAGGCTTGGCCCTTGAATTTTCTAAATGGCTTTGTTTTTGCATAATGCTTACCGCAAAAGAAGAAGAAAAATGTTTATACTGTATAGCAGAAGCACCCAGAATGGTTTCCTTTATTGCTTATATCAGTTCAACATTACTGTCCCTGAGCCTGAATTATTTTGGACCATTTACATTCTCCTTTCAGTTTGTTCTGCTCAGAAGACCTGTAGGAATGACTGCGTTACAAACATGCAGGCAGTAGAGTTGTTTTTACTTAAAGCTTCTGGGTAAGAATGAAGAAATTGGCACCTGCTGTGAAATGAAAATCAGTGTTGAAACTCTCTCTCCACCCCCTGTTATTCCTGTTTTGGTAGCCATGAGAAAATAGCTAAGATAGGGGATGCTTATGTTAATGAGATGATGGATTTTTATTACGAATGTATCATTGACGTCTGATAAGGTATCTTTTATTTGGCGTTTTCTTCTTCCTAGGCAAAGCAGCCTTGACATGCTTGCTAGTTTACTTTTCACCTCATGGCACTGGGCGTCACCCTCGCTGCCCATCTTCTTGCTTGCTTTTTCTTAATGTCCTACGCAGCGCAGTGGAGGCACCTCTGAAGAGGACTGTTCAGGAAAAAAATGCTACTGACATGGCTTGCAGGTGACAGGTTTTGAATGACAAGTATCTAGTGAGTAGGTCTGAGAAGCCCTATTTCTGGCCTGTGTGCATAGTTTAGCACTAATGTAGTGGTTTACATGAGCCTTAAATCAGGAAAAATACTTGCTATGGATGAAGTAGTTTTCTCAAAGACTGAGGCTTTCTGGGGCTGAAACCTGGGATGCGGACTTCCAGCTGACAAGCAATTCTGCTAGTCATTTGGAACCCCCCGTCACCTTTAGTGCTGGCTCGTGCCCTGCAGGGTGCCAGCGCCCAAACCGTGCGGCCCCGCAGCCCTTCCGCCTCGCCTGCCGGCCCCGTCTGCCCGCCCTTTGCCCGCAGGAGTCCCCGTCCTGCAGCGCGCCGCCTTGGTGGCGACTTGTGCACCCGCACTGGCAGCAGCATTCGCACCGAGGAAGGGTAACGCGTGTCAGCAATTCCCCCCTGGCAAATGAAAGGGCCAGGCGGGCTGCTCTGTGTTCTGAGCCCCGTCTCGTATGTGCCGCCCTCCTGACTTTCAGAGCCTGCAGGCAACTTGATTTACTATTCTCTTACACACAGGAGTTGTTACTGCCCCTGCACGAAGGGGGTATAACGTGGTGCGAAGTTGGGCATTTCACACTGGACCACGTGCCAACCCTTGGGAAGTGCCTGTTTACATGACAAAGCTGTGGAGACTTGGGTTCAAGATGCAGCTTCAGATGAGGAATGGATTTGAGATCGACGTCACTGAGGCCTGCCTGTTTTATGCAGATTAGACCTTACTCTTTCTTTACATAGTATTGCTTTGCTGTAGCCTTAAAGTAGGCACAAGTGTAATTTAAATAATTTTTACACTAGCATAAGAATTAATGTAAAGATGACTTAGCCCCAACCAGAGCAGGATGTCAGGAGATTTTCAAATGGGCCAAGTGCAGCATGGCTTAAGTAGAGAAGCTTTTATTAACTTGACATAAAATAGGTAGTTGTTGGATTTTTTTTTTTCCTGTTAGAATAATTTTTGTATGCGTAAAATCAACTAGACCTGTTGAAAATCATTTAGAAGCTGTTACCTGACGTGGAAGATGATATGCACGTTAGGTAATTGAAATTGCATATGCTCCAGAAGATATCACCTTGCCTTTCCCATTGCAGTGGGGCAGGATTGAACCTGTCTAAACTGCTTCATTCAGAGAGGAAAGGAGGAAATGAATTACGTTTTTATTTGCGCTGAAGGATTAGTTGTGGGATAGTAGCGAACAGCCAAATAACTCAGGAACAACACTACTGTCTCTTAAACATTTTTATTAGCTCATGCTGATTTGTGAAATAGGAAAACAAAATTACATGATGCAAGAGAGCAAGGAAAGACAATGAAAAAACTACAGGAAAGGACTGGAAACAGGATGATATCTCCCTGCTTGCTCTTCAAAGTGAGATGAAGAGCATGACCTTTTCTTGGAATAAATACAGGCTAGTGCACAGAGCTGGTTTCTGACTTTTGATTTTGCCAATTTGCAGTTGCTTGCTTGTGCTGTGATTCTTGTTGATTGCCCTAGGTCTAAGCTGTAGTTTGCAGGAAGTACTTCCATGTGCTTTGATTTGAAGTCCGTCCATCACTTGATTGCAGTTTTAATCTCTCAGCTCAGTGTACTCATTGCTCAAAGACAGGGCTGTGCTGTGATATCAGAATAACCGTAATGCTGCTGGACCATAAAAACAGCTTGATTATGTAACGCTTCCCATTTATAGTGAATGTGTGATCACTAACCATATATATGGTAATGATTCATGAATCACATTGAACTTCACTTGCAAAGCACAGCTCGGATTTACTTTGCACTGCAGACCAGAGCCATGCTGTAAGCGTGTGAGAGGACAAATTGTCTCTATTCAGCTACCCTTATTTGCAGTACAAGATGGTTGCAAAAATAATATCCCTGTTTCCAGCACGTTGTGGAAGTGATCCGGAAGAAGAGGCTTTCATAGTGGACTTGTGGTTTTTAGGTTAGGCCAGTCTCAGATACCCTAAGCTCCCCATACCTTCAGCATCTGCAGAGGAGTTCCTACAAAATTACAGCACAGTGATGGAAAGCAGAACCGGGCCCTTCGCTCTGGCAAAGAGAGGATGTGAAATACGCTCAGTGGTGCCCACGCGTCCTGCCTGGCAGTCGCTGGGAGCTGAGGCTCCTTGCACGCTCCAGGGACGAGCACGTCGCCGCAGGCCGTCGGATGCGGCCCAGCAAGCGGCTCGCGCCAGTTAGGGAAGGAGGGCCCTGCTGGGCGCTCGAGCTTGTGCCTCTCGCGGTCCTGAAGCTCGAACTACGCTGCCTTTAAGTCTCAAGCATGCTCGAGATGTGACGTTCCCTTAAATGGGAGTATTTATAGGCAGATGCACTTTGCCCATTGCAGAAACAAGTGCCTAAGGGTAAGGTCAAGTGAGCAAGTTGTTGCAGGTTAAACTAACTGGGGCAATGACAGTGCAGCATCTGCTCCAGAGGAGCTGTCTGCAGGCATGGGGCATACGTAGCCCGTGGTGAGTACAAGACTTCTCCCCTTGCTTCCCCCGAGGGGTGGGTTGGTGACCTTGCCTCGTGTCCTCTTTCCCCTGACATATAAGTGCATATCCAAGGATAGTTGCCACAGATCGCCAGAAACAGCAGAATTCGATATGGGAGGCAAGCTCTGCACGGACCCAAAAACTCCCAGCTCTTATTTAAAAAAGGTCAGTTAGGTCTTATTAAAAATAATTGGAAACCATCTCATTTTTACAGATGTGTTAAGGATTTCCTAGTACTTCTTTGGACTCCATTTTCAGGTTCATCAGAATATTGTTTGTCCAGGAATTAAGTGTTGGGTGACAAGTTTGGTGAAACAGTAAAGATGTCCAAAATGACAGTTTTTGAGAGATTTCGGTTGATTGCCAAATTAGTGGGGGAGGGCAGAGAAGAAAAAGAGGGAAGAAGTAATTTTGAAAATGCTGAAATGTTTTACTTTAACTGTTAAAACCAAATGTATAATGTATTTTTTATGTATTTTGAATTTCTTTAATCTTGAGGTTTACATGATTTAAAGAAAAGAACAGTAGCTTGCAAATGGGTTAGAAATGCTAAGGATTGACTTTAAAATTGCGCTTTATTTTTTTCCTCTTTTTAGTTTGCTTTCTAAAGTAAAATGCTTATGAGGTCATGTGTGGCTGTATGCTTCTCCATCAGGTAGGCAGTAGAGTCCCTTTCTACCAGAAGAGAGGGGCCGTTGACCGAAATATTGAAAGTTGAGCTCGACTTTTAGCTGCCCCGAGGACTGGGTGTCTAAAGGACGTGGAAGCTGCAGTGTCTGTGTCATGGGGGAGCTGTGCTGTCAGCTCAGAGTTCCTCAGTGGGCTTTTGGCTTTTGTAACAGGTTTATTGCATTGCTCTCACCTGTCAGAGAAATGTGTGTGGTTGAGACTATGCATCCACGCTGCTCGTGGTAGCAAACTTGGGGTGCTGGTGATGTGGGAGGCCTTAGCCTCAGCCAGGAATCCAGGTGCAAAATATAACAGTTTGGGGTTGGATTTTGGAGACTTTTGTTGTTTTATTTGTTCAGATAGAGCAGACTACGTTGTAAACTCTTCTGAGGAGGTTCCTCTGCTTGCCACTGTTGTGCTACCTTTCCTCTGCTCTTCACCCCTGAACTGCTCGTGTCCGTCTTCTTTCCTGCTTCATGCAAGGGGAGATTCATCTGCACTTGTCTGGAGACATCCAGTCTGAGCTGATGGTCTAGAGATTCGCTTTATGGAAGCCCTTTCTAGAGGGTGATTCAGTCTGTCCTAAAGTAGATGCTTAAGATAGGTCAGGTTAATCATTTTCTAGTTTCCTCCATTGACCGTAAGGAAATTTTGGACTATCTCAGATGCAGATTTTTGTTTTGCTTATGGTTTCAGTTAGGGAACGTGCATTGCACCATCATGCTTGGAAGGTGGGGTCTCTATTCCTGGTTCATGCAACTACATAGGAAATGTCTTAAGAGGCGTATGTCAAGGAGCCAGGAAAGGTTTGTGGCAGGAAGTGAGATGAAGAATAATTCAAGAAGCACAATTAGCCCATGGGAACCTAACGGAAGGAAAAAAAATGTCCAATTCAAGCCTTCTGGAAATAAAAACTCTAGTCTAAATATTTTTTTTTTTTTGTGGGCTTCAAGTAAAAATGTAGCACAGCAGTTTCCCCAGTAAAAAGTTTGAGAATAACTTAATGCCTTTTTATAGCTTTGAGTGTGTGTTTGGTATGACCTGAGAGTGAAACTGTAGTTTGGCACTTAAAATGGTGTATTTTTCATGTCCTCCAGACCACTGATTTAAGTTCTTCAGCTGCAAATACTTGTTGCCTCTGCAACAGAAGGTGCATAGTATTCGGTCAAAAACAATGACAGCTGTCCCACAAAGAAATATTGGTATATTGGCTCAGGCTAAAAAATAAATGTGAAAGCACCTCACAATATTAAAAATCTCAGTTATGAAAAATACAATAGCTACTCCTGAGTAGGAAGTATGTATGCATTTTATTTTTTTTTTGAGTACTCCTCTGTTGTAGTATTACAATTAACAACAAAAATAGAGAGGTATTTGCATGCCATTAGAGGAATTCAGTGAGAACACAAGAATCTTCCAGAGTGGAGCTCTTTGCACACCAAGGACTTTATTTGCACACACTTCTCAAAACAGCAACCTAGAGAGTTTTTTTTTTCTTTTGTTATGGCAACAGAACTATTCAATAATTGTTTTACTTATGTATCTTTTTCAGCAACTCTGTACTCTGGATTTTAACTATTTTTAATAAGATGTACAAAGCAAATGACTCTTCCTATAACAGGTCAATATTTCATGCAGACCCCATCTGGATCTCCATCGCCATCTTAGCTCATTAAAAACATATTTGCTTCAAGGAGCTGTTGGAATCAGTTGTTCATTTGCTGAGCAGCTGCATGGATTTTCCTCTCTCAGTTTGTTTTGCTTCTGTTTTACAGATCTATCTTACTATATTTGAAAGAGGAAAGCCAGTGAGGACCCGTGAAAAACCTGTCAGCTTCTGAAAAATCTTCATGCTAAAGGATAATCCAGGACTTCCTGAAGAAGAACCTAGTGAATGTTGTGAGTTACTGGCAGTAATAACATACATTTGCAGCTATGTTCCTTATCTATGGCTTTTGCACTGTGCTATTTGCTGTAGTCACTTTGGTGTCTGGGTTGAGTTGCAAAGACAGACTTTAATTTCTCTCTCTACTTTTTCTAATGAGATCAGGGGCAGAGTGGGAGTATCTAAGTAAAGATGTTGCTTCTCTTTTCCTTGGGCTGGTAACAGTTATTTAATGCAAAACTCTATTGTTGTTGTTTTGAGGGATTTTTTTGATTTTTTTTTTTAAGCTAAATGCCTAACCTTGAAGTGTCTGCGACATTGTCACCTAACCAAACTGGAAAATGATACGGATTACTGTTCAACCAAGTATAGTTATGGTTACGGAGTATTATGTATCCTCATACATATTCTCATACATACAATGATTTAAATCATTTAGCCATTTTCAAATTATGGGATTGGAATTGTGGTTGCCTTTGTTCATTTCTGATGTTGCAAACTACCATTAATTTGATCAAATGCTAATATTAGTTTGATTATTATGTACTTCCTATACAAATGTTCCTCTCTCCTTGCAGATTCTCACTCATGGGAGTTAGAGCAGCATACCTTTCACAGAGAAAAACAGTCACATAATTAAGACCCTAGTCCTGTAGCCTTTAATAAGAGAAAATGTTCCCATGAGGAAAGGCTAAAGATAAGGCGTGAATATTTTAATGTTCATTGTTTTTCTTATGAAGTTTATGGCTTTTCTGGGTTGAAATGGGCAATATGCGCAGCTCAAATGTTAACATCCTCACAAACAGAGCAAAACAAGAATTTTCTGCCTACCAGATCTGAGAATAATCCCTGGTGCTGCTTTCTCAGGGACACTTGCAAAATAGCTATTACAAAAGAAACTGAAAAATCTTCGTCATCACTCCCCTTTCCTGCATGTGAAATAGTTAACAAAGCAGACATTTGGAGTTCTTAGTAGCTGGTATCACTAAGCTGCTGAGTTAGTAATCCGTTAAGATGAGTAAGGGGCCTCCAAGACCTGAAGCCTCTCACTGTCTACATATCCAAGCAGATGTGGCCGTATCAGTTTATTCCCACACTTTGAAAGCCTTCTCTGAAACCGCAAGGGCTTAGTTTGCGAGCTGACATCCTAGAGCAGAGGAGGGCCAGCCTTAAATAATAATAAAAAAACTGTCCTAGCATGCAGAGCTGTTGGGATGGCAGGAGCTGTTTGTTGAAGATGTTGCAATTGCTTCCACTGATTGCAACAGCGGCGCTACCTCACGCCGAGGAGAGCGTTCTCCGGGTCCTCTATGGTTTGCGGCGGCCAAGATCAACCAGATAAATCGTGTAGGGGAGGATGTAATCATCAGCTGTGGCAGGTGATGGAGCATCTGTGTAAGATGCTGTCGGTCTGATTATGGCATCCTGCCCTGTCCTAAATGCTTTAAGAGGAGCCCATGCAGTGGTATGTTGTTGAGGTGGCAAAACCCTGAATTAGCACCCGTGAAGCCCAGGTTTGGCAAGAAGTAGCACTCTTCTCACTAGGTACAGATGGAGAGAAAGCACTCTTGAAAGCAGCTCTTGCCCAGGCACACAGGAGCAGCTTCTTCAGGGGAGTCACTGGCAGGTGATGGAGAGCTCTTCACGAGTCCCTGGGAGCCTGTTTTATCACCTCGCTCCTGCTTGCAGCACGGTGCTGTCACAAGCAGGCAGGCAGCCAGGTTCCCCCTCTTCCCCTCCCCTCTTCCTGGGATACTCTCAGGGAGACGGGAAGACCATAAATGAGAAGGAGTGGTATTTCTACCCTTGCTGCTCACAGGAAATGCCAGCACGCAGTCTTTTGACTTAAAAATGCTGCTCTCCCTTCCCTGAACATTAGCAGGGAGTTGTCAGGTTGAAGCGTATGAAGAGGGCTCAAACCTTTCCTGCTGTGAACAGTAGTTACTCTGTTCCTGTCTGTCTCGTTGCTCTGCCACAGAGGCAAGTTTCAGGCCTGGGGGAGGTGGAATCAGGAGGGCAGTAATTTGGGACCAGCACATGGTATCCACCTAGAAACTGAGTGTTTACTAAACAGCACAATTTTTCTCCCTTCCTCTTTCCTGCTCTCCTCATTTGGATGAAATCAATTTCTGGAATAGTGGAGCTGGTACAAATCAAGTCCATATTCTGCTTTTGCAGGGAGGAAAGAGATGCTGTGAGGATTTGTTAAGGAGGAATGTTACTTTGCTTAGGGAGAGCTAAAAGCAAAGGGAGGTGGGGTTTCTTTGCTACTGCAAGAGGGTACCTTGAGATTTCCAGCGTACAGTTTTGTAATTTTTATGGTAGGATGTCAGTATCCCGAGTTGTTTTAAATCCGAAAATGTGCACTGAAGCTTTTTTGGAGCGCTCGCCACACATGCACAAACACATTCGGACACGAGCAATGAATAAACTCTTCATGTGCCTCGCTCGCAGGCATTTCTTCACTTTTTTTTTTGTTTCCACTTGTGCTAAAAACTCTGGCACAGTTTGTGGGAATCGGAAAATAAGTCTCCGGCTCCCGTATGCGTCAATAACTGAAGCGGCTTCGGCTGATCGCCCAGCCGGGGCTGTTGCTTCGGGCAGCACGCGGGCGGCAGCAGAGCGGGCGCCGCCGTGCC
>VZSV01000021.1:2404533-2431930 GCA_013398735.1 Nothocercus julius
GCCCGGCCTCGGCATCGCCTCACGCCGCCCCGCTGGCCTGGCGCGTTCTTCCTCAGCTCCTCGCTCCTTCACGCTCCTCCTGCAGCCCCCGGCAGACCCTGGCAGGGCCTGGGAGAAGCAGCTCGCGGGGCTGCTGTCGGGGCCCCTTCCTGCCCCGGCGTGCCATTCCCGGAGCATCACCGTCCTGCCGTGCCCGCTGCGCCAGGAGAAACCCAAAGCACGTGGTGGGAATTGCAGGGAATGAGCCCTTCACAGGCGTTTTCGGGGAGCGCACTCTGAGCATCGACGAGCTGCGCGCAGCCGAGGCGCGGCGGAAAGTTTTGACGCGTGCGGCCCGAAGGTTTCTGAACGTGCTTGCTTTTGAATTCCTCTCGCCTCCCCGTACTCAGCCACTCCACGGCTTTCTGCAGAAATTACCAGGCTGCGGACAAAAGAGAGCTGCATGTGTTCGCAGCAACTGCCCCGTGCGTGCCAGTTAGTATTTATAGGGAGAGGGAAAGGAGGGAGAATCACTGTCATTTGAGAAATGTCTCTCAGAAACGGCAGCAATTTATTCCCAGGCATTATTCTTCATTAAGAGCTACAGACAGCTGCAGCCTCCCTGTAAATAGAAATTGCGCTCTGTGGGTGTGCTATACATAGGGCTTCAGGTTTCTGACATATCCCTGCCAAAAATCAGAAGTATTTCTCACCAAATAAATGTTTATTCAGAAAGTCTTATTTTCTGGCTTTTGTTTCACATCACGTGCCCCCTACGGACAGGCAGGAAGGGCTCAAGACTGACATTCGGGAGAGGAGGTGGAAACAGTTTGGGTCCCTTTCAAGCACATAACAGCAGGCCTGAAGTTTGGCAGTTTATTTAATGGATAATATGGGATTAAAAGGAATGCTGCAGAAATGCAGTAGCACTGTATAGTACGAAGCAGCTCATGGTGCATGTTCCCGTGCTCCAAGTCGGCTCCCTCCCTCCTGCATCGCCGAGGCCGCTGGCCGCGCGTGACACAGACGTATCTTGTCACACAGCGCTCCGGCCCGCCGTGATCCGTGTTGTTTCCCTGGCGTGCAGAGGAGCGGGAACGGGTATCTGTGGACAGCATGGGTGACAATTTGTCACATGCCTGCTCACTGTCTCCTGGACTCGCCACCTCCCAAGGTGTCATTGGCCTCCTGTCTTTTTTCTCCTGGAGGGTTGAGCCTTTCCGAGCCCTTCGCTGGCTCCATGCTGGCTCCGTGCTCTCCGTGCGGTGTGCCAGCCCCTGCTGCTCCAGTAGACGACTTTGCTGCTGCAGCAGCCCCGCTTGGTTGCATTTTGTATCCTGTGGACGCACTGTTCCTGTCAAATACAAGGCGTTCTTATGCTCCTCCTTCCCTTCCTTCTACTCTCCCCCTGCCCCAGCCATCCCTAAGTTTGTGGCTTCCAGCCTGCAATCCATGTATTAAAATAATTTTTAGTTAGGTCATTTATAACTCGCTCTTGCTTTCTTCTCAGCCTATATAGCTTCCAGAGAACTGAAAAGCTGTAATTTCTCCAGGGCTAAAATCCAAGCCTTTGATAGGCAGGCATGATGCCTGGGGCCACTACATGTTGCTACCGGTTGTCAGCTTTGTAAAACTTACCCTGCCGAGCAAGGAAATTCGGGCACAAAGATCGTTCTCTTTCCTTACTGTGGCAAGCCGTAGTTTGCCAGTCTGCTGTGCCTTTTCTTCATTGTCTTCCAAGCAAATGGCTTTAAGATTATGACTCCCATGTTTGGACTGAGAACAGCTTTTGCCTGAGCAAACAGATTTCTCTTTGGCAGTCACTTTAATTGCTGTCCCAGCTTTTCGCTGTCAGCTTTGTTCCATGATTTGCTGTTAGAGAAGGCCAGGCTGCACTCACGTGTTGGGGCGAGCGACAAAGGAAGGCAGGCAGGTGAATGCATTTGCTGAGGGCTGTGATGGCAGGATGATTGCAGAGTGATCCACGAGGGAAGAACATCTCCTGGAATTCAGCAGTGTAGTCCCTGTTTGCTCTTATTTTTACTGTGGTGCTGTTGAGTGGAAAGACTTCAGCTCCTTGCATGCAGTACTGCTGTCTCCAAGAGACTTTCTGTGTAAATCAAGAGGGAATCAAA
Organism: Nothocercus julius; assembly: GCA_013398735.1. Classification (NCBI taxonomy): domain Eukaryota; kingdom Metazoa; phylum Chordata; class Aves; order Tinamiformes; family Tinamidae; genus Nothocercus; species Nothocercus julius. The sequence continues at coordinate 2,406,648 of VZSV01000021.1, forward strand.
CCCAGCCTTTGCAGATCAGAGCGTGGTGTGAAAGCTGCTCTAGTATTTGCAAGGTGTGTCTGGCATGGAGCTAATTAAAATGTGCACATCCCATGGTGCTTAAATGTTACTTTTGCTGCTCTTCTGTCTGTTTTTCCATTTTTTGGTTCCCTGTCATGCTGCTGTGTGAATGAGCGTCAACAGGGAGCTTGTTGAGTGTGTCCACAGCAACGCTAGCAGAGTTTACCATCCTGCTGATGCTTCTGTCAGCGCTGATAGTTTTAATGTCACTAGCAGAGAGGGAATGTAAATTATGTTTTCCGAGTCTTCTTCCATTTTCCTATGTGATGCATGCGTTCAAAAAGAAAGGCTGCTGTCTGTCACTGGTAGGTTATTTAGGAGTAATAGCGAGATCTCCTAGTAGAAATACTATTCTGAACAACTTGTTCATTCATATTTATTTCAGCTCTGTTTATGGCCTGCAAGGTGTGTTGACCCCAACTGCTTCTGTTGGGGAGGAATATTAGATGCTCTCAGAGAAACTGCCAGTATTGGTGCTGTGTTCCTTCTCAGTTTTATGCTTCTAGCTCTTAAACAGCATTGGTGTTTCCAGACACTGATGAATGTTTCAGAGGCCCAGATGGCACAGAGGTCAAGAGAAGGAAGATAAAGAAGCAAGTTATCAGTATTGCTCTTAGTTGCTTTTCCTGTAGATACGTCAGAACAAGAGACAGGCTAACGAAACCTGAGAAGTTGTAGTCTTTTATTTATTTCTAGTGGATTCTCCTAGCAGCTCTTTAAATAATGGAGAACCTCTCCCTGCTGTGGCAAATCACGTTTATTGCACCCAGTCGTTCCGGAAAAGGTCTCTTTGGGAATTGAGAGTTGTATTAGGTAGGGAGAGAAAGGTTATTCAACTGTGTCTGTTCCAGAAAACCTTCATTCAGAGTCAAGGTGGTTTATAAATTCTGTGTGCCTCACTCAACAGCGTTCAAACTACAGCCAGTCCTGCAGAAAAATGGCGAAAGCTGTGATGGTTCAAAGAAGCAGGGAAAATGTTATTTGGCTTCCCTTGCGAGTGGACATGCGTGACTGTGTGAGCAGAGCTGCAGAGATTCCTTTCAACAGAGAGGCAAACTGTACATTAAGCCTTCACCTGCTGGAAATTTGTGTCTCTGATAAATAAGACCTTCTCAACAGCCTGATTTAGCATTTCTGATGCGAACAGTTCATAAAAAGAAACCTTAGGGAACACCAACATTCAGTGAAGTAAAAGTGAGCTTGATACTCAGGGTAGAGCAATGGGAAGAACCTTGGAGCAGCTAACGCTTTTCATGGTCACAGCTAACATAGTTAACTCTATTTTGGATTTTTTTGAAGGGCATATTTGTTTTCTTGTAAAGCCATGTACTGTAAGCAACCTTGTCAAAGAAGCAGTTTGTTATGGGAGAAAAGCAAAATATTAGCCCTTTGTCATTCAGTCTGTGTCATGTATTGCTATTTGAGGTACGGCGGTCTTCTTAACTCATTTCTGAATTAAGAAATGTCCATTAAATCCACAGATCCACAGAGGAAATTATCAGGGTTCTTTTTGCTTTCACTCAAAGCCATTAAAATGTTAGAATAAATATCTTCAGTTAACCCTGAGGGACAGCCAACAGAGTGACTGAGGAGAAGTAAGTACAAACATTTCCTTCTATTTATCATTGACCAGTCAAACCAGTTCAACTGAAGGGATTTGCCTTAGTGAATAGTCTCAGTGTTCCTGATGATTTTCGCAGAAAGGGTGAGTGAGCTGCACTGCTCTATATGTCTTCATTATTGGCTAAAGCCTCTTCTTAAATTAACTCTGGGTTTTGTTGCTGCTGTTACTATTCTAATATGATTATCGCTTTTCTTCAGTCTGCCTTATGCTTTCCTTCTTACAAATAAACTTCTTCCATCTGGAGAGTATTTTGAGGTGGGGAATGTACAGTGAAGTAGTAGAAGCATTGTTAGCACTATGTTCTTCTTTTCCTTTTTTCTAAGTACCTGGAAAGCCGTAAAATCACATAAAAATCAAATGCCAAGCATAACAGGGTCTTCCTCTCTCAAAAATGATTATGCAAAGGAAAACCGTTGGGTTAACTGCCTAAGCACATGCAGTGAGAGAAGCGTTATACATCGATCTGTGAGACCCCTGCAGTTCTTCGCTCCAAAAGAAAAGCATTAAGAGCTGAGGAGTCTCCACGCTTGCTCTGAGATGACAAGATACATTGCTTCAGCGGTGCTTCCTGGGCATAACGAAATACCTGATGACTATACGGAGTGAAAAAGACTTGGTCCTGATGAGCACCTCTGTGCATCAGAGCCCCATGCAGAGATTCCCAAGCTGACAAGCTGCTTTGCTCAGGCTAATTAGTCCTGCTTCTCCCCTTATATCTTCCCTGCTCGTGCTAATCAGGCTGCGCAGGGTGCTGCCTGGTGCTGATTTTCTGCGGGCGGCGCTCGCACGAGTGTGTCTGAAGAGCCTTGCCTTGCAGCATGCCCTATCAGTGTCTGAGGTGGCCCCATGCCAGCCCTCATGCCTATCCTGTGTGGTTGTGCACTGCACGTAGCTCCTCGAGTTTTATTACATGTTTGCTTAAGAATCACTCAGCCTCAGGTGACTTGTTGGAGCCATGGTAAAGGTACTTGGCATGAGGGAAGATCTTGGGGAAGTGCTGGTAGCCACCGTGCTCTCCAAAGAGCGTGTGCAGCTCAGCATCTTTGGATGTTCTTGGCTTTGTTGAGCATGAACAACTTTGCTCTTGTGCTCCAGGCTCTAGATGTGGTGGTCTGGAGCTCCAAAAGCAGCAGCAGGTTGGTGAGGGGACAGAAGTTCCCAGGCAGACAACCAGAAATGATGGAATAAAAGTTTGAAGAACTAGGAATTCGGACTTTCCAAGCTATTATGTGTGCAAGAATGTCAGAAAAATTAGTTGACGGGTTACATTAGGAAAGCTACTATAGGTAAGTTTGCTCTGAGGTACTGTTTCAAAGGCATTGAGCTTACAGCAGCCAGGTTTTAGGAGTTAATATTAGAACAATTTTGAGCTACTTAAAAAGAAACAACCCTTCTTCTCCTCCTGCGTATGACCACAATAAAACTATTTCTGCTCATTATAGTAGAAATGTTTTCTTTACACTCCTGACTTCTCTTCCTCAGACTAGCACCTTTCTGAGAAATGCAGCTGGGAATGAATGTGCATGAGCATGCACACATACACACTCTGCTCTGTATATATTGATCTTAGTGAGTCTGGGAACATGAAAACAAGTACAAAAACTTCTGCTCTTTTTGACAGGTTTTTCAATTTAGTTACACAGTTTTCTGATTTTCTTCATTCAGAAGGTGTATTAATGCTCTGTGTATGAAGCCTGAAGTGTGGCATTTAAATGTTTTGTCAAAATATGGATGCCCATGTTTCCTTCCATATTATGAAATGGTAGTCCTTAAAATACATTGACCACCAGCATGAAAAAAGAGCTACGCTCTACTGTTCTGGGGACTAGTAGTTTCCAAGACCTTCAGTATGATCCCAGCCATTGAGTGAGTAGAAAGTATTTTGAAAGAGCTATGTTAAATGAAATGGCTGGGTCAGGATTGAAAAGGAAGAGTTTGCTGTTTTAAAACATAGCAGACATTTTAGACATTCTTATCAGGCTGCTTCAGTTGCGCGCTTGTGCAAAGCGCTGATAATGTAACGGGTGATAACAGCCCTTGTAATTTAAAGTGCCCAAACGTGGTATGTCTTATAGTAATGTATAATGGTAATAAAAATAAAACTTGTGTTCAGAAATTCCTGGTGCTGCTTATTAGCAGATCAGTATGTAAACACTGACTCAGTGCGATCTACACTTGAAAGATGTGTTTTGTTTTCTAGAGGGCATGTTTGGGTCTGTGCTGGCTCTGCACCACTTCAGTTGTGTATAACATGGGCTGGATTCAGACAGAGGTCTACTCATTTATTAAAGGAAGTCTATTTTATATAAACCACGCACCGAAATAATACATAGATTTTTTTTCTGCTGCAATTCACATATTTCACCTATTTTACATCTTGAATATCAGCAACTGGTTTCACTCAAGCTGCCTGGTAAGATCCTGTCAGGACCATATTAATAGGAAAACTCACTCAGAATTGCAGCTTTAATGTTGATCCTGGGTCAGGCTGAGACGGGCAGTTTCCAGTTCACTCCCAGAGCTACCACCGTAAAACGAATGAAAAGGGTGTAGAAGAGCGTTGTTGCTAGAAACAAGAGTCAGGACTGAAAGTGGAGAGTTGCCAGCAAAAGGAATGCCCTGGACATCCAGCAGCAGATGAAGAACCCTCCATGTTCAACCCTGTGGGCCCTGCAGGCACAAGGTACCTGAATTTTCTGTTGCAAACTTGAGCCCTCATCCTGCTCGTTGACCTGTGCATGCTCAAGGCTGCCCGTTGTCTTGGGACTGGAGCCTTCAAGCAGTGAAGAATGGTGTTTTTCTGTGGTCGAAGAAGAAACCTCCTTGCTAACACACGGCCTGTTTGATGAGACCCTGCTAAAGGTGACCTGTGAAGCAATGGCTACTGCTTCCTCAGGAAAACAAATGTAGCCAAGACAGATAGTCCTCATAAAGAGTCGGGCCTTAGCTAAGTTATAGTTGTTATTTTAAGGCTTATGGCACAACACATTTAAGGCTCAACAAGGACATTTTTTAAACATTCCTTCAGGAGTTGAGAAGATTGCAAAAAGGCGAAGTGCACTTCTGATTCTGGCTATCAGAACAGTTATCATGTCAGTGTAGCTGACTCTTAAATTTGCATTCACATGATCGCAGTCTCAGTGCCTGCATCGTACTGGAAAATCCAACTAATCAGGGGGAGGAATTACCTGACAAATGGAAGCGTTTTGTGTCTTTTCATTCTTGTTTAGGTGAAGGTGGTGTGGGGAGTAAGGAGTTGCAGAGGACGATCGTTTGCTTTGAACCTGGTAGAAAGAATTGTTGCCTTTGGAAGTGAAAACAGAATTTCTTGGATTCTACGGCGCCTTTAAAATTCTTACCTTTGTGTCCTGTCTGCAAAGAGACTAGCCAGTGTTTCAATATTCACATATTAACTCCTGCAGCCTTCTTCTCTCTTTCTTCCTGCGTTGGGATGACTCTGTTGGTTGAGCACTGCCTTGCAGTCAGGAGACTCAACCCTTACTGCTTGCTCATCCACTGTCTGACTAGTGACGTGAGGTGTGTCATGACCAGTCAGTGCTTCGGCTGTAAAATGAAGATAATGATACTGATACTATTCTTTGGTAAAGCATTATGAAATGTTTTGCTAAGTATCCCTGTTTCAGAGCCTGGGTATTTCTAGCCTGAGTTCTGAAGAAGTGAGGTATATGTGACGGTAAGGTCTGTCTGTCTGTCTTTTTGTCCTGGTGCCCGGCCCATAACACTCTGCCTCTTGGCTAATTCCCACCAAATCTGGCAGGAAGCAGAAGTCTCAAAGATAATCAAATATCTTTGTGGGCAGGAGGACGAGGAACAAGGCTGGGTTGTCATGGGTGCTTGTGGAAAAGCTTTCCCATTCCTGCGAAGAAACATCTCCCCCTGTCTTGTTGCACATGTTTAGGATCTGACCGCATCCCATTTGCAGCAACCACTGGATTTCTCCCTTACAAAGCTCTGTTTGTGCCTGTAGAGCACTGACCTTTTTCTGCACAGGGCCTCTGACTTGCTGTTTTGTGTTACTCTGCACGCTGAAGGCAGCCACACAGCAGTAGTAATAATCGTGGGTATGCAGATTTATTATTTCATGTTTAGTAACTCAGTGGGAGCACATGTTTATCTTGTACACTTGAGTGCTGTTTTTAAATAGTACTGTATATACAATAGATAAAATTGACTAACGAAGAAAACATCCTCAAGGCTGAAAGAGCAAGCATGAAATATACGCAAGAGTTGGCGCCTGGCTTATAGCACCACTTTGTGCCGAGCTTGCTAACGGACAGGGCTGTAACCTTTAGATGGATTGGGCACCCAGATAAAGCCTGGATAGATTAAAGCAATCAGATTCATCTTTCTTCTTAGAAGAGTGAGTTTATTCTTTGGAAGAGAAAAGTGGTTTGCAAATTGATTTTTTTTTTTTTTAAAGGAATATTTGGGTAAGCATTCTTTCACTGGGTTCAGGAGACAAGTAAATATATACCCAGATGACGGCAGACTCTGTGGTTTCTACAAAGATATGTGAAGATACATGAAGACCAACACTCTTGAACAACCTTCAGTTTCCTTGTTTTTATATAATTAGGCAGGTTTTAGGTTTATTTGCTTTGAAGGGGAGAAACCATGACAATGAAGGAACGTGACTGATTGAAAGTGACTTCTTTCCTGTGAGGGTGACAGAGCCCTGGCACAGGCTGCCCAGAGAGGCTGTGCAGTCTCCCTCTCTGGAGATCTTCCAAACCCGCCTGGCTGCCACCCTGTGCCACGTGCTCTGGGTGTCCCTGCTGGAGCAGGGGGTTGGATGAGATGGTCTCTAGAGGTCCCTTCCAACCTCAACCATTCTGTGATTCTGTGAAAGATACCAGTCAGGGAAAAATATTGTACAGTAAAGTCATCTTTGAAGTCTTGAAGTCTTTTTATTGGCCTCCCAGATTTTAGGTCAGGCTTTCAGTACAGAAAGTCAGGATCAGTCATGTCTCTGAAGTTAGTTTTTAGTGTTTGTTTTTCTGTGCAAATGTAGTTTTCCTGCTAGTTTAATAAGAATCTCTTTCATCTAGCAGAATGTTATTTTTGTGAATGGGCGGGCATCGCCTCGCGGGGACGTTGGGCACTGAATGAGCTAACTAGCTCTGGCACATGGCAAATCACCTTTCACTGCTGGCAGAAAACCCTGTATTTGAATGAAACTTGAGCAGAAGAGTTTCAAAGCTCTCTCTGCTTTTTATTCTTCTTCTTTTTTTCTTTTTTCTTTTTGCTTTACTTTCTTGTACCTCTTGGTTGCATAGATGGATCGAAGTAAAAGGTGCAGAAGACGTGTTAGTGTAGGTCATCCTGGCCATTTTCCTGACAAGACAGAACATTTCCCTGCAGTGCATTTTTAACTGTTTTACCCTACTTGGTTTCAAATGTCCAAAGCCTGTGACTTTCTTCCACTTCCCTCAAGGAGTTGTTAATAATTTTTATATCATATTTAGCCTATTTTTCACTTTTTTAAAATTTGCCATTATACTTGCACTGCCAAGATACCATCTGATGTACTTCCTTCTTTCATTTATGCACAATATCCCAATCCCACTGCTTCCATCCTTATCAGGGTATTACTAACCATTGCTCCTTACAGCACATGCTGTTACTAGTCTCCTAAGAAGTTGTCCACACAGTATCTCAAGCTCCAGTGACCAAAGGAGAGTGTATGCACTGAATAGGCTTGGGAAATTGTATATGCCTATGTGAAACAAGACCACTTTGTGCTGTCTGATTGAAGTGGTATTGCTGCACTTTTAATATCTGAAAACCTCATTTCATAACTCTGCCTTAAATTTTCTTCTACTGATTTCAATTCTTTTATTTTCCTGTCAGTCCAATATAGTCTTCTAGCACTCAGTTTTCTTCATTTTTATTTCCACTCTAGACGATGGAGTTATATCCCACATGGCTCTACCATCTGTAACAACTTCTCTGACTCTCATTCCTTCATCTTTATCCTTGGCCTGTGTGTGTTAATCTTCCTTCTAAATCCTGTGCCCAGAGGCTTCTGCTTTTTTTTCTGCACGTAGTCATTCCTCCCAAGACAGAACTTTTACTGCCCTTTTATACAATATACCTTTGTATATTGTATTTTTGCTTATTATTAGCAGTGTGAACATAGAAGACCTAATTTAGAGACACTTAATCACGTTTTTAGGTCTAATTCTTGTTCAGGACTAGACATCAGGATGCATGTAACATTTAACACCCCTTTGGCCTTTTGATTTCAGTAGACTTCATTGATTTAAAGTTAGGCATATGCTGAAATACTGCAAGCCTGGTAAAGCCTAAACTGCAGTGCATGCTTTTGGTATTAAAAAATCTCAACCAAAACTGTTTTTATGCTGTGAAAGTAATGGAAGCTTGAAGCAGAGAAGTAAGATTTTAAAGAGATTCAGTATTATATTTGAATTTCTTCTTGAAAACTTCAAGCATGCTGTAAAATTAAACAAAAATCCAGCAGTCTTGTTTTGCAGTCTGTTGACTCAAGATATTTTCTTCCCTACCCTGGGATTTTCTGTCATGGACATAATATGCGGTTGCTCTCTCTAAATTAAGAATGTCTCATGCTTTCTGGGATCCCATAGTAGAACTGCTGAGTTGCAATGCTCATATTCAAAAATTGAGGTTAGTTTATTGAGCATTTGGATACAACTTGCAATGCTGCTGCTTTTCTCAGAGTGACTCTTAAAACTTCCCCCAGTGCGACTGGGGAAAGTAGAGCTAATAGCAAGCTCTGATGGGGCACTACACGGTTCAGGCTTTGGGCAAAGAGTAGCTTCAGCGTCTAGGAGCTCGGTGTGTGTTAGGGGCAGTATGTTCATTGACATAAACTGCTGTCAGCGGTGGAGGAAGGCAGCTGTGTACGCTGTGATCTGTGCATGTGGTCTATTTTAGACTCGCCTGCCTTGAGATCACGAACGATCTGCTCAAACTTGTGTTGCCAACTGTTTAAGTCTTAGGTGTGGGTCACCACAGCCAGATAACCATTCTGATGCTTTTGAAATAAATACAAGCTGAGGTGCAGGGCTCCTACGTGCTTTTCCTTGCCCCTTTCTTACCATTTCCTCCTCCTTTCAAGGCAGAAGGTGTGTCTGGAGAGGACATGCAGGCCCCCCTGGAAGCCAGGCAGTCATGAAATGGGCTCTCCTCTGGGGGAGCGAGTTACCTCCAGCGTGTCCCACCAACACTCGGAAGGGAAAATGCCTCCCCCTTCATGCGCAGAGGAGAACTGCTTTGGCAGGTCTGGGTACTGGTATTCCTACCCTAGGGAGCTTTAGTACTTCCAAGGAGAAGGGACAAACAACCATGCGGCCCAGCAAGGGCCACAGCTCCCATTGCCCTCTCAGCCCACAGATTTAGCTTATAGGGAAACCTGCGTGGTGGGACAGTGACCTGACTTTGGGCAAATCAACAGAAAGAGCAAATACCACAAGTTGAAGAGTGTTTTTATAGGTTTTTCAAGTCCTTTTCTGCTTGTTTTGCTTCCCCTACCTTTAGGCTAAAGTTTTTGACAGTCACAACCATGCTGTCCTTGCCCCAGACCATGAAGGAGTGCTGTGGTGACTTCTTGTTTGCTTCTGGGGTGAGGGCGCAAGCGGCAGAGTAGCAGGAGAAGGTTTTTAAAGCCTGTGCGTGGGCGTATGATTTTCAAAGTCTGGAGTTTTAAGCACAGAACTTGAACCACAGCACTCTGCTAATGAGGGGTTTGCTTTTGTCCTCCTCAAAATGAGTAAAGTAACTCAAAACTATATAATGCGTGTTCCTTATGACCCATGGGGACATGCTGTTCTGTGGCTGAAGGTGTATTTGCTGGGCTCCTTCAGCAATGCATCGCTTTGTCACATAGGTTCCCTGTCCAGACTTGCATGAATCTCTGCTTTTTACCCCTCTTAGATACCTAGTGGACTTGGAAAACCTTCCTTTTAATGCACGTGGTTATGCTAAATGCAAAAAAAAAAAAAAAAAAAAATCTGTTCCTTTTCCCCTTCATAGCAGTTCTTGGAGTCTTTGTGGAAGACTTTGCATCCCCGGCACCAAACGCAGGCTCTTTTCTCACAACCTGCTGTGTGTGACTAGACTGCTGGATTAAGCCAACCCAAACCAGTGTTTTCAGGAATTCCTGAGAAGTCTGTTGTCCCCAGTGAGATCTCTTTTGACTCTCCTTCCCGTTGTACAGCAAGCATATTCCTCACACCAGTGCTGCTATGCTTGTCAGCTCAGCAAATGTTTCCTTGGCATTGCACTTGCTGTTTTTGAACCACAAAATGCTTTTAGGTAAAGTTATCATAATATAAACTGAAAATTGACAGGCTGAATAGTTGTGGTTAGTATGTGCTGTAGTGGTGATGACATGGGAAAATATGTTGTTTTTCTCCAGATGACTGTTTGAGGTTAGTTCTAGACCATTTTGTTCATGATGTGCCAGCTAAAATTATGAGAGCGTGACTTTGAAGTAAGCAGGTTTGATTATTTTTTTTTAAAGCATGATAAAGGCCTGTTGTAAAAGAATCAATGTTGCTGTTGGTATTTTGAGAATTAAAAAAAAAAAAAAAAAAAAAAAGCTGGAGCCAGGAGTTAAAAGGGAAGCCTTAATTCCTCCTTCCAGCCCTGGGAAGCTCCACAGAGGTCAGGATCCTCATCACGAAAGGGTTGGTGCCCAAGGGGCCTGGGCAACAACAGGTATTTTCTGCTGGTAGCAGAAGCAGCAGTTCGTGGGCCTGCTCCTCACGTTCCTTGTGGTATTCACAATGGGAACAGGTCTGCATCCTGCCTGGATGGCAATGCAGCCCAGCTGGGGTTGGCTCCCCATGCGTCTCCATCGCTTATGGGGTGGTCTGAAGGCAGCAAGGCGGTCACAGTGCTGAGTCAAGCGGGCAGGACTCTGAAGGACGTGGGAAGGTGAGCCCTGTTTATAAGCTAGAAGCAAGAAAGGAGGTGGTGTTTGATATCATCATGCTTAATGATAAAAACAAATGTGACTCAAAGTCACTTTTCTTTCAAAATAGGAGGCTTCTTTTGGTGTGGGCTACCAGTGCCTTTTAGAAGTGAAATGCAAAATACACAGAATTTGTGTGTGGCTAAGGGGTGGTTTCTCTTTCTTTCACCCACCTCTGTTTCATTTTGTGCTGCAAGGATGCAGTTGCATGTGAAGGGCTTGGCGTATTCAGCGGGGCCTTGAAACAGCCCCGGGGAGTGGCAGCACAAATTGCCACAGAGGAACGTGGAAGAGGAACAGAAGATGCTAACAAAGAATTACATTTTAAAACAAAAGCCTGCAGTACCGAAAAAAAAAAATCTTACTCCACGTGCCACAACACCAGTATGTAAATTTGGGATTTAAATTTGCTCCAAGGTCTTTTTGGTGTTTGAGCACATAGGGGCAAGTGAGTTGTGGAAGAGCAGCCTCACACTGGAGTTCGCTGCCCTCACTCGTCCTGAACTGCTGCGCTGGCTTTGGATGGTTAGCACAGCCCACTCAAGTGAGTATTTTTCTGATGTTTCTATTTTACTCGGCTTGTATGGTGCTTTTTGTGGTGAGGGGGAGAATGGGAAGTGGAACATCTTGCTAACATTTCACCTGCCCCTGAGCTGAGCAGCCTCTCCAGCTTATTGAAAGTGAGATCATGTTGAGGTTTAGATGGTGCCTTTAGCCCCAGCAAACCACAAGGAGCGTAAGAGATGGCTCCTTTCTGAAATACCTGCAAAAAAAGCCGGAGGAAGGAGAGTTTTCTAGTCCTGATCTTCTGATTCCAAGAGCCTTAGAATGACTCCTGGAGACATCGTCACCTTTCTCATGGATTCCTTCTTCACCCTTCACATGCCAGTGCTCTGAAGAGGTTAGTTTTAAGGCTCTAATTCAGAAAAGTTCCCATTTGCCCTGCTTGTGATTAAATATTAAAAATATTTGAATCCATTCCGGTTAAAAATAATGATAATACATAATTAATATGAAAATACTGATAACATGTTATCTGATCAGGACAATGTTTTAATTAGATTATGTGTGAAAAAAGCATACTTGGATTTAAACAAAAAAAGGCAAAAGAAACAAGAAAACTTAGTCAGGGACAGTGAGTGGTTGTGATCACCCAAATACTGACTTTTGGGACTTGAAGGTTGAGTGTCTGGAAATGGAGGCAGATGGAATCATTAGCTGCTTTTCTCTGGCAAATACCCTCCAAAATTCTCAACAAAGAAAAACTGAATTGCGTTATACATTGTGCACGTGAACATAAAAGCTGAAATTCTGGCAATTTCCCATTCCGGTTACTGACATAAATGTTCTCTCTTTCCTGAGACCTGGATTTTTCCCCTGTGCATGACTTTTTTCATGCATTGCGTGATGCTCTTGCGATGGCTTATTGCACCTGCCTGGCTTCAGCAAGACAAATGCGCTGTTAATTCCCGTGGCCTTGCTCCCAGCTTGGAGACAAGCACTTGCATAAAAGTTTGCAGAGACAGAGCCTCAAAATCCCCCTTTCTGGGAGGGAGGACACGTGAGGTGCCTACATTTTTGTGCTGTGGTGAGCACAGTGGGAGCTGATCCTGACTGAGGCCACTGGCCATCATGAACCTTAAATAATAATGCTGTTGTAAAAAGTTAAATAAATGTGTCAAATTAATGCTCACCTACCCTCAGGGTGATTAGCATAAATTGAATTCTAATAATTAGCCCGAGCAGTTGCCACTCAGTGCTTGTACCTGATTCCAGGGAATCATCGTAGCGCTTGGAGCGCCAACCCTGGCAAATGCAGAGAGGTTTGAGCTCTTTGGTCGTACAAAAGCTGCCCAAATGCCCATGCCTTTAGTTGATTTCGTTACACGTTATAGGCATATGGCCTTATAGTTCAGATTTTGTCCCTTCCATTAGTGGTCTCAGAAGCTAATGCCCTGGAAGGCATCCTCTTTGCTTATTGAGCTGCCGTGATAAAGCACTTGCAGTTCTGCACTGCCCCCTTCAAACGTATGGTAGAGCCTATTAAAAAACACCTGTCAAGCTCAATTGAAATGTCTAAGTGGCCTGATCTACAACATCTGCTGTCACGTCAGGAAAAGTAAGGATTGGACATAGTGCCAGCCCCTTTAAATAAGCTGTCAGAGATGAACTATTTCAGTGTAGGGGGACATCGAGGAGCTCTTTGCTTGCATTTTAATGGATCAAATCCTTCTAGGTAATTTCATGGAAGAAAAAGAAAGGTTTGTGTAAGACATACAATATTTCTGTTCCTTCTTACCCAGCGGTGACATAAGTTTCAGAACATTCCAATTTTTTTTTATTTCTTTTTTTTTTCAACTTCACATATGAAAGTGTAAACAGATTTTTTTTTTCCTCCTTTGCTGATTTGATTGAACGCTGGCCTCTGTTACACGTGTGAAAACTGCTTGGCTAGGAAAAATCTAGTGCTCATTGTATCATAACTTTGTAGATAAAGTCCAAACGGCCTAGCTGCTTTTCTTGATGCAGAATGCTACTTGTATGTACTCATTTTGGAGACCAAATTTACTGAAGGGAAAGGGGAGGGCAGTGAACCCTGTAGCATTTCAGAAATATTTGTGGAGGGTTTTTTGTTTTTGTTTGTGCTTGGGATTTTTTTTTTTTTTTTTTTTTTTTTTTTTTTTTGCTTTTTTCAAATTGTGCACTCGGAATCCAAGGAGGCTCAGCAATCAGCATGTTTGAATGCCAGCCAAGACACTAAACTGGCAGCTTTCCATTCTGATATCAATGTGAGTGAAATGTGTACTCAGTAACTGGATTCAGACCCTTCATAGTTTGCAAGCAAATATTTCTGCTTTTACAGATTATATAAAAAATACAAAAAGCTGTGCCTCTCTGAACATGCAAGAGAGATGGTTCTGCACCTTTGCAGAGATATATTAGCATTTTTTTGTTCCAGTCAAAGTCCTGTGCCTTATGTTGTCACTTTGAAGGCTATTTTCTGTTTCCAAAATCCATCTAATTATGTCTTTTAATGTTTTAACTATTAAATCTGCCTTGTGTAAAAGCTGTAAACATCTCATACTGGCAATAAGCTGTAGGAAAGTGAAGAAAATTGGCGTTTTGTAAAAAGGCTCTGCAAAACCATTGGAAAACTCGGTGAAGAAGCTATGATACAGCACAATTTGCATTTTCTCATGGGTGTAGTAATGATATGCACAGCATGACTTTGGCAGCCTCGCCTCTTGGGATGATGCAAGTGCTGGTGGTACTGCCCTGTAGGGTCAATTTAACAAGTGTAACACGGTGATTTTCCATGCGGTTTCTCAGAAGCACTGAGCAACGTGCAGCAATAAATAGTGACAGAGGAAATCGATTTGAAGAGTAAATACATTTAGTAGGAGAAAAAAAAAGTGTCATACAAATCTTTCATCTTGCCAAAATAAGGTTAGGAGGTTTTCCTGGTGGTGCTGCTCGACTTTCCAAAGTGACTCCTTTTTGCTGCGGTAAGGTTTTTTTTTTTTTATGTTTTTGTTTTAGAAAACCTTAGGATAAGGAGATAATGTAGAGTTTGTGCGCCCTGGGTGTCTGGATCATTAGAGCACCAGGCAGTGGAGGCTACTTGTTAAACCTGCTGACAGTGCATTTTCACGGCGTTTGAGTTCGTTGACCCAATGGTAGCTCTTAAAACGTGTCGTTTAGCCCAACTGGGGCGGAAGGTGGGAACATATTTGAGGTTTCTGGCGGTGATAATGCTGTTATAGAGAGGACAACATGGAAAATCCCTTGCAGAGGCTTTTACAGTTTGTTCTATTTTGGAGAGCCATGTATGCTTTTCAGGTGCTGCTGGGATAAACCTCTGGTATGACTTGGGCTGTTTTTTTCTCATATAAGTTTTGTTTCTCTTCAGGAACTCATTCAGTATATTAAGTTGGAGGTAAAGAAAAAAGAAATAAGAAATCACATGAACTGGAAGTTGCTGGCTTTGGCCTGCACAGGCAGAGTGTTCTCTCAAGCCATCTCCTTCGCCCCAGGTTTGGTTTCTTTTCTGCAGTGAAAATGGTCCACTTGTCCCAGGGGTGGATTTGCTGCAGCGTCCTGTCCCTATTCGCCATGCACATAGCTCGCTGATGCTGTTTGAAAGCTCCTGCATCCTGCAGGCTGCTGGCTACTCCGAAGAAATGCTAAGTGGGCCCATTTCCCCCGCCCTGATCCTGCATCCCTTGGAGTGAACGGGATGTGAGCCGCTGATCTGCAGTGGGCTCTGGGCTGGAATGCCCCGAGGACTGCTCAGGAGCAGCCTAGGGAAGCATCTCTTTAGAGACATACTTTGGTAGGAGTTGGGTAGCTTTAGGGCAAGCACCTCATGCAGTGGTGTCCTGAACTGTAGCCCAGGCTGAAATACTCTGATGCTGTGACCTTAGCACACCCAGGGCTCTGTTAGTTTGCTCTATGGAAGCACAAGGGAGTTTGGCTGCTTTCAAATAAAGAGGCTGCCAAACGGGGAAAAAAAAAAAGAAAGAAAGAAAACCCAACCCAGCAAGTGTCTTCATTTTTTTTTCCCTTGGCTTCTCTGTATTCTCTATAAATAGTCAAGCATTTTTCAGAGCAAGTTTAGTTACTGTTCTGTTGGTGGTGAGTGAACACTGTGATCCTTCGATATGTTTTGTGCTCTTGAATCTCATTATAAGTTGTTTGAGTAAAATTTAATTTGAGTTTGTAAACGAGAGGAAGAAAGACTAATATTAAATTTGGTCTAGATTTTGTCATTGGATCTGCATGCCTTGTCCGTCATTGACTTCACAAGGAGCACTTGGAGTACGTTTGAGAACAGTTTGGCTTCTTGTTTGACTGTCTCACTGGATACATGTTGAAAGTTTTTCCTTATTATCCTTACCACACAGTTACGTCATTCTGGAAATTAATGCTCCTTTTGCAGTCCATATGCAAAAAATTATTTGAACATCTGTGTAAGTCACAGCATAGACCAAGACAAATTATTGGTGGTAGGATGCAGAGCCCCGATTTCAAAATACTGTCTGCATGGGATCTGTGTGCCTGAATTTACTTTATTCCAATACCACATGATGACTGCCCGTTTCATTTTCCACCAGCTTGCTACTAATATCAGCTAATCGATTTTTTTTTTAATCAAGAAGCAAATATATGGTTTCATTTTGGCATCTGGTTTTATCAAGAAAATGATTTCAGAATCGTGTGGGGTTTTGTGAGTCATTACCAGAAACACGGCGGAGGGTGGATTAGCCCCTTCAAAGCAGCTGCACGGAGCGCTTGCGATGTAGTAAGGTGCAGTGAAAATAGGGTCGGGCCTAGGATTTTTGCACGACCTCCTTGGAATACTCTTGGTAAAGGGAGATATTCTTGTTCTGTCAGCAGCGCTGGGCTATTTCCTATTGGCACCAGTGCTGAGTCAACTGATGTTCTCCAGGCCTCCCTGGAAACGGAGCATTTCTCAAGGAATACTGTAGGGCAAAACACAAACATTTCGGTCACTTACATCTGTGATAGGAGCCTATGACTGCAGAAGTAACAACAGAACACTGTGCTTATGTGCTTGCTTAACCTTCGTGAGCGTTGTAGCTGCGGTCTGCCTTTCCAGCCTAAAGGCAGCTCCTCCCAAAGAGGGGCAGGAACGTGCAGAAGCGCAAGGGGTGCTGACGGGCTGACAGGTGTGTCAGCTGGCCGTGCCATCTCCTTCCCGGGTGGCCGAGGCGGGCAGCCACCGTCATCCGGTGGCACCAGCAGGGCTATCTCACCGCTTCTCCTGGGGGCGGCCAGCAAAAGACTCCTTTTTAGGAGGAAGACGCATTTGAGATGTGCTGATCCTGACGTGACTGACTTTGCGTGGCTTTTGTTAAGTGCGTTCAGTTTGCTAAAATATAATAGTCAGCTCGTCGTGGGTTATGTCCCAGTAATCACAAGTATCTCTCTCTTCCCTGCCAGACTAAAGCACTTCTAGAGCTGATTTAAAGCTCCCGTTTCTCAGCTGCTTTCCATGCTGCGCTTGTTAGCAGCGTTTCTCTGTAGGCCTGGGAAATGCTGCTTTCATATTAGCCTTGCTGATGTGCAGCTGTGATGTTTTTCAGTTGCAGTTATCAAAGCTTCTTTCCTAAAGGGTTGCTAGCCCTCTGTGTGCAGAAACGCAGCCTTGTTTCCATCCCAAGCCTGGCTGAAGAGCGTCCTTGGAGGTGAATCAAGGCAGTGGTTCCCACGCGCGGTCTCCTCGCTTCCGACAGCGAGGCCTGGCTTTGCCCAGCAGCCCCCTCAGCACCAGGAGGGCATCGCGCTGGGAGCAGCTCTCACGGGAGCGGCAGATCCTCCCGGGAACAGCCCGTTAGCAGGAATGTCTCCTGCTTTCCTCGTGCGGCGTGCAGAAGAAACCACTCAGGAATGCTGTGCAGGAGTTATTCGGAGTCCTGCTGTCTCTCTCCCAGACAAAGTTATGTGTCTTTGGAGCCCAGTGCCAAGACTTGCTGCCCCTCTGCGGCCCCGCTGCGGTTACTGTGGGTCGGAGCACACAGGTTGGGACTAGGACATGTGTGGGACCTGCCCCGGCGTTTCCGTCGCGACACGGGGCCGAGGGGGCACGCGCGCCTTCCGTCTCCTGTGCTCTGAACCGCTCCCGGCGCCGCGTTTCTCCCCAGAAGTAAGTTTGTTTTGGGTAGAGGCCTTCCTGTTGGATCTTAACGTATCGTACTGTCCTGCGCGCTAAGAAAATAAAAATATTTCCCTTTCCAAGAGATAGCGGGAGCAGCGCGAGGAGGATCTGCTGCTGAAGTCAGAGCCGGGCGGGAGAGCCTCCCGGAGGCCCGGGAAGCGGCCGTGGCCGTGGGGCGCGGGTAGGCAGCCTCTCTGCGGCGCCTGCGCGCGAGGCCGGGCGCTGCTCTGCCTGCCCCGGGATGCCGCCCCGTCGCCTCGGCCTGGCCCGCCGGAGAAGGGGCGGCCTCCATTCCCCCGTTTCCCCTGGGCCCAGCCAGCGCGGGTTGCAGCGGGTTTATAAATATCCGCGCCGCCTCTTGGCAGACCGAGAGCTCTCGGAGAAGCCGGGCGGCGCGACGCGGATCCCGTTTCCCTGGCGGGAGGCAGGGAGGGCAGCGGGGGCTGCGGCGCCCCCCGCGCTTCGCGCCCTGGCTCGGAGGCAGCGGGAGGCGCGTGGCGCTCCCCGGGAGCGGGGCGGAAGGAGCGCTGCTTTGCTGTGTCACCGCAGCGCCACCGCTCCGCGCCTGCCGCGGGCTCGGGCTTCCCTCGCGCTCCTTCCGCAGGCTGGAGCCCGCTCAGCCCCGCTCCACAAGAGGCCGTGGCAGCCGGCGCGGACGTTCCTTCCCTGACTCCAAACGCACGGCAACAAGACATGGCTGCTCCCACGTAAATAGGGCCAGGGTGCTGGGGGACATGTGAAAAGATTAAAATCCCTTTTTTTTTCCCCCACGTGTCACTGTAACAGGTGCAGGGATTAGGGAGAGGAGAGCCAGTGCTTCGCAGTGGACGTGGTTAAACCGCGCGCTGGCTCTGAGCGAGATGTGGGCTGGGCCGGTGCGACCTGTGAGCCGGCCTGCCCAGTCACTGTTTGGGATTCGCAGGCTCGGCACGGATGGGCCAAATTCTGTGGTGCCACCCTGGCAGCTCCAGACTGGTGACCCTTTCCATTGGCTCCTCTTTCCCCGAGCCAGGAGGGTGCCTGCTGAGCCTCAGGGCAAGTGTCTTTCAGTCTTGCGGCGCTGTGTCCCCAGTCCCGCCTTCAGGATGGCGCTTTATGTGCACGCAAATGGGCTCCGAACCCCGCTGTTGTAGGGGGACCACGGTGGTGTTTTTGGTGCTGCCCTTCATAGAGTCAGCTGCATCATCCACAGAAGCACGAATGCACGCTCAGAAGATTTGCAGAGGCAGGTGGTAGCCTGTGTTTTTCTTCTGTTTGCAGTTTTTAATGAAAAAAAAAAAATCTTTTCAAGCTCCACACTGTCAGGAATGTGGGTGTGTGGCTGAATGAAAAAAAAGAAATAAACTTGCATAATAAGTACACTAGTAAATTTTCAATTTCTCTAAACTCATAGCATAATAAATACAACTACTATTTGAGGTTGGGCTGTTTGTTTGTTATCCAGGGAACACCTTTTGAAGGATCAGTTTCCCTGAATGCCTTTCCTCATTATAATAATACTAGTTATCAGCCATGCGCAATTCCAGTTGCAGCACGAAATGCCACTGTCAAAGTCAAATGTGCTTTCGTTTACCTCAAGTCATATGTCAAGTATGTACCAAAAAAACAAAGGCTCGTGTGTGTGTATATATCATCTTTGTCGTTTTAAAAGTTGACTGCCTAAAGGCAGGCACCTGGATTTGTATTTAGGGACTGAAGTGGGATTGTTTTCAAGGTCCTGCATACCTGTAGCTCTCCGTGAACTCGTTAAAGGCAGATGTTCTTTTTGGCAGTTTTCACAGCAGCCCATGAGAGATGCTGGGTACCCAGCACCTTTGGAACACTAGCCGCTTATTCACATGCCTAAAGGGGAGGTTTGGTGTTTAAATTTAGGCACCCAAGTTGGAAAAGTTTTGATCCCGTAACCATAACAATCGCTGTCCCCTCTGTCCTGAAGTGCTGTAGCACAGATTCATCTGAGAACGGCAAGGTTCGTACGTGGGAGTGAGGAGGGACAGGGAATGTGTTTCCCTGCGGTGGAAGCGAGCGCGAGTGCCTGGCTTATAGCACATGCACATGCAGGTCAGATGGCTTGACAGTTGGTTATGAAACTAAATAAAAATTATGCAAAATGGGATTGATTTTGCACATATTTTTAGGTTTTGTCTTTTAGTAGCATGAATCTTTAATTAAAATGCCAAAGAGAAAAAAAGTACAAGCAGCAACTGTTACATTTTTCATATAGAGTGGATGTAAAGCAATAGCCTGCTATGCTCTTTTTAGGGATCGTGTTTTATCCAATTGCAACTGAGAATATAAAGCCATCTTACAGCTTGCCAGAAGTGACACCTGCTTTCATACTTCCTAATAATTACTTTAGGTTTGACAGAAAGTACTTGGCAGGGTGCATACAAATTATGACTCGCTTCAGGGTACAAATAATGTCATAATGGCTTTAAGAGTTTCTCTTTATGTTCAGGATATTTGCATGTACATGCTTTGTTGGTGGGAAATGAACAAGCAAAGCAGTGTTTTGGTTGACTTCCTTAACTCCTGAATAAAAACGTGTGTTGGATATCGCAAGCATACAAATAGAATAGAAAAGCGAAACAAGTAAGAAGGGTGTCAGTGACTACTTGAGCATGTCTTATTTTTTGCAACTCTGTTGCTATGAAAATGTCCTAAACATTTGTAAGAAATAAAATGACTTCCAAGGCTAGACATTCACAGTCATCTTCGTAGGGCAGAGACCTTGCCTGTGGGAAAGAGGCATCAACTTGTGGGGTCTTTTCCCCCCTCCCTGCTCTGCCTTGCAGTGGAAGAATTTTCAATCTGAAGTGCATTTGGATGTGGTATCTGCTTCTTTTTTCCTGTATTTCTGCTATTCTTGCTGCAGTTAAGTGGGGCTTAAAGTCACATGTGCTTACCTATCTGCAAAATCATGTTCTTTATTTATCTGACTCTAAACTATAGCTCTTCCACAAAGGTCAGTAGTTCCTGAATACCTCTTAGCCTTTGATGTACTCAGGGCTAAACACAGAATTATTGTATATGCGATGTATAAGACATGACAACAGGGCTTAGTCCATTTTCGAACCACTGCTTCGTAGAGATCAGTTAAATGCCAGTTAAATGCTTTCCGGGATCAGCCACAAAGTGTCTTGGGGAGCAAAGGTAAAATTCCACATTGAGGTGGCCAGATCTTTACTTTGGTGTCCAACAGAGACTTTCCCTGCACCCCTAGTGTGTAGGGAATATGCTTCTCTGCCTTTGTTTATCATCCTGCAGCAAACTGAAGTTCTAAAATGTTAAAGAATAGCAAATAGGTTTCTGCGTTTGTATCTATGGCATTTCTTCTTGCTTTTAAAGAAAAAGGAGCCAATGTAGAGAGTGAGGGTTGGATAAGATGTTTTTGAGGAGCTCATTGAACTGTTTCTGAAGGCAACGTGTAAAAAATTTTTGAAAACCAGAATATGAAATTTTTACGTGAGCTTCCTTAAGGAACTAGAAGAGGGAAGCATCATTAAAAATAAATAAATAAAATAAATGACATTTGGACGACAGAATGTACAACAGTGGAAAACATTTGGGAATTAGTTTCTTATATGTAAAAAGTACAGTTTCCTTCTTTTCCGGCTCTGCTAAGAAACGTAAAAAGACAAATGCCTTTTATTTCCTGAAAGAAGCTAGTATCTTTCTACAAAAAGAATAGATTTGGAGGACGCTTGTTGTGTTTCTGTAGCAGTGTGTATTAGACAGTACATATTTTTTCCAGAGAGAGCTTTAAGATATACAAAGTTCAGGCACGCATGGGTCTTTCATTTCCAGAAAGACTTTGGCAAATTGCAGGGAATTCAGGCAGTTGCAACAAAAGTGATTAATGGACTAGCGGAGAAATACTAAGAATTAAATGCAAACAGTTTGTCTGAATGAGAGAGAAGAGGGTGAAAGAACAGTGTGACGTTACAACTACCAGTCCCGTGCTCAAGAGGTATAAATATCCAAGTTTGGAGAAGAATTGGTTTGGGTGGTCCAAACAGTATGACTAGGAGTAATGGGATAACATTGAGCACAGAAAATGTAGGCTGAGATCCGGAAAGTGTTTCCAGCTAGTAAGATCGCTTAGACTGTGGAATAACCGCCTGGGAAGGGGTGGAAGCCGCGTTGCTTGAGTCATTTAAACGAGACTGAGCAAGGGCACACGGAGCTCAGCCTGGAAGGGATCCGGCATAGGGAAAAGAGCCCCAGTGTCACAGCCTAGGTGGCTTTTACCCCATCTATGGGGTGGCACAAATCTGTGGGTGGCACAAATGCGGCCCATGGCTGGAAACTGCATGGAGGGTTCTGAGCGAGTGGTATTTTAGCATGTGTTTGAGTAGGGATTTCCTTGTGGAAACGCAAAAATCCCTCTCTTTCAAGATTTCTGCCCTGTAACTGTCTGGGCTTGTTGTACTTGTTAAAAAAGAGAGAGAGAGAGAGCGAGCTCAGGATGAGTTGCCTTCCTGTAAGACTACCCAATGGCAAACTTTTTATCCTGTACTTGGAACAGACTCGCCGGGCTGTGCTCGATGTCTGAGGAAAAGCTGCTGGTGCGCTGCATTGCCCAGGAGAAGGGCGAAGCGGAGCAGCCCTGTTCCGCTCATTCACTTCTCTGCTCTGAGCTCTGTGAGCTCTTACGTTCCCGTTTCATGCAGGGGTTGGGCTCCCCCAGGTATGTCTCCTTTTCTCTGAGGCTGATTTTTCTATCAAATGGATAGAAAATTATGGTATGTATGGTTGAAAATAGGGAACTTTTTTGTAATAAACCTATAGTTTATGGTGCCACATGCACCATGATATTTTTCCCTCACTGCTAGCTAGGTTGTCTTCAAAAAAAAAAAAGCGTTATGGAAAGGAACTGCTGACCTTTCCCTCCCCAAAGTGGCTGTGGTTTCTGGTGGCATCTCCACTCGGCCACTCCATGGGTGGACTAAGGAGATACATCGTTGAGGGGGTCCTGGTATTCATCCAGACCGTAGCTGTCACTACATTCCTTGCACTTTCCTTTACTACTGTGAAACTCGAAAAAGATTTCCAAAAAAGACTGGATTGAAAAAAAAAAGCAAATGGAACTTAGACAGTGTTGCTGCACCAAGGCAGCTGGGCTGGGCTGGCAGTGCCTGTGTTTTACCCTGGTATTTTCCCTCCCTGAAAACCCCCCAAAAAGGGGATAGGGTTTGTGTGGCCTCACGCCAGCTTTGGTGTCGCAGCTGGGTTTTATAAGGTTTTTGGAGCCTCTGGAGAGCACAGTTAATGATTTCCTGCTGCCACCTAAGTACCCAGGTACAGGCAGGGGATTGGAGAGAAATATATGTTGTCGAAACATCTATTTCCTTAGCAGGAAGTATTGATCCTACAAACCCTGTTCTATTACAATGGCTTTATTTCTGCTGTATTAAGTGACTGATGCAGACTGTATTTGATCAATTTGTGTGATGGATGTCGGCAAAGTCACAGTTGGTCACTGGACACTTTTTAGGTGGCTGCTTGCTGATTGGCTGCCTTAGACAACCCTAAAATAGGCTTTGGCCTGAAAATCAAGATTTTAAAGGTCTATTTTATCTTTCAGGACTGACAGATTTACTCATTTTTTACTACCTACTGTTGGTGCTGAAAGATGCATGTAAATACTGACGTGTGCATCAGCTCGGCAGTGTGCTCTTGCTGTTTGTCAGCCTGCTTGGATGGAGCGTGCGGGTCACCCCTCGTGTAGCTGTGTGTCTGCGTAAGCGTATGCTAACGTAAAGCAAAAATTCAGAAATACCTTTGAACCTTTGCAAATCAAAGACGTGTTCCAGTGATTTTTTTTTTCCAGCCTGCTTTGTGAGAGGGGGGTGAGTGTGTTTGGGAGGGGGGTTCCTTCGTAATTCATCGTAGAGTCAAGATGAAGCTGAATTTCGACAGTTGTTAAAAGGACAGAAACGGAAGCTGTGCTTCTGATAAGCCCTCTAGAATTTACCAAAAAAATATAATTCCTTTCATGTTATTTGGAGCTTTAGGGTCAAGGTTGGGGCTAGGGTTATTCGGGTTGTTACAGTCCAGTTCGGAACTAGGTGAGAAACGGACCGTTCTCTCACTAGGGCTAGTTGTCCAAAAGTTGTCTGTGAAGCGCCAGCGTCTCCTGCCCTCCCGGCGCGCTGCTTTCCACGTTGCGAGCTGGCGCGGGGCAAACCTCCCTGGCAGGCGTCGTGCTGCATTGCCGTGGCACGCGTGTCCTGTTCCCGCAGGAGCTGCTCCGAAGCCTCCGGATGAGCCAGTGCTTTCAGGTTTAACACTGCTTTGGTTGGGTTAGTGAAGCCTTTTCCCAGGTGGAGAAGTTGTTCCCCTTGTAGGCGGTCGCTTGTGGCCATCGTGGTGTTTCCTCCTTCTCCCCAAGGAGCCTGAGGAGGATTTTGGCTGGACCAACCACTGGGAAGGCCCCACATGGTCCCTTCGGAGCTCCCTGTGCCGAAGCTGTTGTATTGAGGCACATTGCCTTGCCCCTGCTCGCTCCGTCCCCCACGGAGCAGCAGGACCGTGTGGAGAGGGAGAGCAGCCGCCCCCGCAGAAGTGGCGCTGGCCATCAGCGAGCTCCGAGCTGCTCCCTCGGCGGGATTTGCGTGGCCGGCTTGGCCTTGTCACTGCCGCACACATCGGCTTGCTGCGCAGGGGCTTTTCCGTGCCCACCACGGCAGCCTGGAAGAGGAGCTGGTCCTTACATTGTGGCAATGACAGCAGAGAGCTCGCGTTAGCTCCTCACGGAGCTAACAGGGAGCTGTGCTTGGCTCCTCTCCCTGAAATACTGCGGTCTCCAGAGCTGTCTGTCTGACATTGTTCTCAGCTGAAAGTTGCTTAAAATAGAGAGGAGTAAAGAAGCAAGGAAGATGCTTGGAGAGAAATTGCATATGTTTCACTACAGCCCGTAATGTGCAAAGTGCTGTTTTGCAGAGCAGGGTAAGCGCACAAAAATTAACCAGCGCCGCAAAAACTGCAGCGGGTCAGCAGAATATTCCCTTACAGATGTGAGACGCAGAGGAAGTGAGCAAAAGACAACTCAGAGCTCGGCCTGACATTTGCGGACAGCGTATCCGTAAGCCTGGGTTGTAACCGTAAAGGTAAATGGGACACTGCTACGGATGAGGTGGCACCGAGTGTGTAACGAGGCAGCCTCGCGTGGCAGGAGCTCCCTTTAGGACTCCTGCGCTGTGCCCAGTGTGAGACTCTCCTCTCGGGTGAGATAAAAATGGTTCAGCAGTCACTGCGACGCAGGAGTGAAGAGCAGTCACCAAAAGGTTAGAGGAGAAGTAGACGGAAACGTAAGAAGCTGAGGGACGATCACAAGGAGCGGAATTATTCAGACAAGGGAAAAACCCACACGCCAGTCTTGTGATGAATAAAAATACATGTTTCAGTGTATCATAAAGAGGCTTTTCCATTTGCACGCACACACATTAACACATCTGTAATTACCAGAGAAGACTCACCTCAGAGAAGATGGTGTTACTCTTCCTTTCCCCCGTTATGTTTCAGTATCTGCATTTGTAATTAAAAAAAAAAAAAAAGCTAAGGGTTTTTCTCTGTTCTTCCTAGTACATTAATAGATTGTATGCTACTTTGTACCATTTTTAGTGGTGTTACCAGGTTTTCTGGGTAGACCTGAGGGCGGACTTCTTGTCCTGCACACTTGACTTTTCTGCTGGAAAACTGTATGCATGTGAGCGTGTGCTTCTGTGGTTACACAGGGGTGTATATTTGCAGCAAGGGTCGACAAACCTGAGAAATGTGTTTTTTCCTCATTTTTCAAAGAGTTTCAGAATTAATTTTTAAAGCTTCAGTGCACATTGGAAAGACATGAACAATAACATTTAAAAGCCTCTGGATTTCACATGTTGTGGGTTTTTTTTCTTTACACCTTAACCCAAGAGAAATAATATTGCATCTCATTT
>VZSV01000021.1:2438413-2478846 GCA_013398735.1 Nothocercus julius
AGGTCAATCCCCAGCCTGTACAGGTGACTGGGGTTATTTTTCCCCAAGTGCAGGACCTTGCACTTGTCTTTGTTGAATTTCATAAGATTTCTCATTGCCCAGCTATCCAGTCTGTCCAGGTCCCTTTGGATGGCAGCGCAGCCCTCTGGGCTGTCAGCTCCTCCTCCCAGTTTGGTATCATTTGACCTACAGTACCAGAACCTGGATGCAGGCTCTAAAGAATCTGCAAAAGCTTAGCAATTTTGTGGTAGTTTTGTTTTTTTCTGCAATAGAGCACAGTGATAGCATACCCTTAAACTCTCCTCTTTTGGGCAATTTAACAGGTCTGGTACGACACACCGTGTGCATTTGCATGTGAGTCGTGGAAGCAATACTTCTGCCAGAGACAAGGTAGGGCATCTGCCAGGCTGTCTGGGTGATCTAGGGACTGATGAGATGAGCTCCTAGTGCAGGAGCAAACCTTGTTGTTTTGTTGGTGATGTCCACCCAGTTCCCTGCTGCTGCCAGAAGCTTGCCCTGGGCTAGGAGACCGTTCCATATGCATGAAGGTGGGAGCGCTGACTGCTCCAAAATGTAAGTTTGCAAGATACTGTTTACTTTTAAAGGGAAAAGAACAGTGATTCCTGCTCACATCAGCTTGTCAGCCAGCCCTCTTACTTAACTCGTGTGTGTTGCATGATTAATCTTCCTTAGTGGAAGTTTGGAAGGAAGTAATCTTCCTTCCTTCCAAAACACAGCAGCATTTGTACGCCGTTTGCAGAGCAGTGAAGTAGGAGACCACATGACACTTAAGTTAGCTTTCTGCTCATTGGCAGGTGAGGACAGATGCTAGAGCGTAGAGTAAACCCTTCCTGCATGTGCTGTCCTGTGTGCTGCTGTGTGCGGTGTGCTAATATGGCTGAGTGACCTGTAAATTCGTGCCAGATAAATGTGGTTGATAGCAGTGGCTTAGCCGGCCATTCTTTTGGCGTGCGTCATGTTATTCGGTATTTCCAAAGGGCGGTCAGGAGGCTTAGATGCGTCCTGCACACGGCTGTGCCTTTGGGGTGAGCACGTGCCGTTGACTGACTACAGGGAAAAGGTCCTCCAGGGGTGGGATAAGCCTGTGCTTAGCAGATTGCTGTTAGGACCTGTGCGTTTCTGAGTAAGTGAAAAGATGTGCTCGTGGTCATGTCGCTGGACACCTTCTTGTCCACCTAGTGCCAGGGACATGGATGACTTCTTGTGGCTGGGCTGACATTGCTCGAAGAGCTTGTGTTGTGGCTGGAGTTTGCCTACCTTGGCCTTAGCAGGGTTTGTACATAACCTCCTTGCTTTTGCTCTTCTTATGCCCCTTTTTTAAAATTCATGCCCTCTCAAGCAGCTAGGTTTAGATGGAGTGAGGTGTTCTCAGATCATGGTTAGATTACAAGGAAGAAAAAAAAGCACAAACTTGCATGCCTACTTTTATTTTAGGAGAAGAATTTGAAAGATCTGAGGGCAAACTCTTGCATAAAATGTTTAGATTAAAAAATACATATATTCTGTGCTTGGCTTGCCTATAAGCACTTTCTTAAAAGTACTGAAAGAGCTCTTTTAATGAAGCATAAAAATTGATTGTTTCTTGCCAGGAGGGTTGTTCTTCAATCTTCAGATATTAAAGACTTCATGAGAACCACAAGAAGAATATCTTCTTGAATCATTTACATTTTTCCCCTTTTGCAGGCTTATGTAACCATGCAGAAAATCTAATAATAAGTGTGCTATTAGTACCCAGTGTAGCACCTTCTGCAATCTGAGGTGTCATATTATTACAAATAACGGTGCAGAAATACTGTAGACTCAGAGAGCTCCCATACATGGCTTATTTGACTAACCTTTATCAAAAGGATCTTAGGCTAATTGAATCACTCTTTGCTTCTGCTTTGCTGTTCTATTTTATCGTTCAAGAGAGGAAGAGCCTTGCTGCTTGCTTTTGTTTCTGTGAAGCTTGGCATGCTATTAATGGTGTTGAAAGGAATAGGGTAGTAGCAGCGCTCAGAAGCAGGTGTCCTGTGGTCTTTTATTTTTATATGCACACCCACGGCTTCTCAGTACGCACTGCTATGCTCTTCAGGATTAAGCCTGGCCTACAAGCATCCTTTTCGGTCGAGTCCCTGGAGCAGGGATTGCCAGTGTTGTGACAAGCACTCCGGCACGCAAGGATGCGGCAGCTTGAGCAGAAGCTCCCGCTTCAGAGCTCCCTTCCTACCTGCGTGGTTGCTCCCCCATGCTTGAGGACACCGTAAGAAAGCAAACCATGCTGAAAGCCAGGATTTCATCAGTGTTCTCGCTGAGCTCGGCTGCGCAGCCCCCCGGGCTGTGCAATTTCTTTGGGTCCTCTCCAATAAAGCGTATGCAGTCGCTGCAAAAAGGGCAGGTCCCCACCAGCCCAAAGCACACAGCAAAGAGGCTGCTTGCTTGCTGTGATCGCACGTGAAACAACCAAGGAAAACAGCGCGTCGTTCAAAAGCAGCCGATACCCCACATCACTGGAGTGATTTCAGCCTGGGATATTGAATGTTTTCTTTATTGTTAACAGCTGCTAGAGTTCGGTTAAATGTTAAATGTAAAGGATTTTGTGTAGTATAGCTCTACAGGGTTATTCTGCTGCTGTTTCCTCCTGCACATTTGTGCAGACAATTCAGCGCTGTGTGACAGGGACCTCATCCTGCCTGTTGCTGAGCACCATGAAATCCCGTTAAAGTCAGTGGCACATAGCGCCCGGAAGGATTGCAGCTTTACTCGAAGCAGGTTGTGGTGGTTCTTTGGCTTTGGAAATAAAGCTAGGTGGTTGTGTTGTACGCTTTTCTAAAGCTGTACCCACGCACAACACACCTCTCTTAAATCTGTACTTCTCCCTCCTAATCCTGGAGACTTATTACCTCCTCCTTTCATGTTCTTACTTCGTTTTTTTTTTTTTATAATGTATTTTCTTCCCTGGTTTCTCCTAGTTTATCCGCTTTGCAACCTTTCTGCTGGAGTGAGTTATTTCCTTCTTTCTTAACTGGAGATCATTTCCTAGCAGTGGTGAAGTGTGGGCTCTGTTGCTTGAAATCCTTGTTCAAAACCGTATTGGATGATTTCTTTGCCTGCTTCTCTTCTTTCTAAGTTTTAAGCAAGCAATAAATTTGCTTAGAAAAGCTATGGCTTTTGATGCCTAACCTGAAAAGGTCTTGTATAAACAGAGTAGTAACAACAGAGGGAAGAACTGGCCTAGCCTGAGTCCTCTGTGATGCTGACCCTCTTGTGCTCCCTGTAATGAACTGGGGTCTAAATTATGAAATTTAAACCTTGAACCGAGTCCAAATGTTGAACCCTTCCTGCAAAAGCCAGGATTTTGACTTTAAAGAGTCATTTATCTTAAGATGTTTGGCACATTGTATTGTTTGAGCATTTATTTTCAGTATGTTTTTACTGTAGGAGTTGCGACTGAACTCTAAACCATCTTTCAGATATCATTTAGATGCTTTACCATGCCACACTTTTGAAGAAAAAAATACATTCTGAAAGGTAGGCAATAAAAACAGTTTTGCTCAAGTGGCAAAAGCCATTTTCCAATGCCCAGGTCTTGTGAAAGCTTCCTGCATAAGGAAACCTCTGGACCGCCTCGGGGCAGCAGTGCACATGGTTTCTCCAGTTGTGAGGTAGGGATGTGTGTGTTAGCCCTGAGGTTGTGAGCAGCCTCTCAGCTAGCTGTAAAATACAGCCTTGCTGGCTGCAAGCTGCCAAGGGGCAAGCTCAGCGGTCAGTGTTTTAATTTAAACAGCGCCAGACAGCAGGCGCTGGTGAGAGGGGTGCAGTGGGTCAGCCCTTCCTTCCCACGGTTCGTTGTGTACTGAAGGCTGCCAGCCGGCTGGCGGCCGTGGCTGCGCGGCCTGGGATTCTTGAAGGTTGTGTGAGGTTCACACGCGATGGTGCGACAGAAGTAGAGCTGAGTATCATCATTAGGAAGCCATGGCCGGGAGAAAGAGGCTATTTTCTTTCAGCGGTCTGATAACTGGGGGCTTTTCTTGCCCATGGTGACGATCACGTTCCCTCTGCAGTGACAGGGAAGGAGGCTGTTCCCCTTGCAGCCTCTCCCACTCGTACGCTGCTTATTCACCTCAAGTGATGAAGAGGCTGGATTAGCCATACTTCTCCAGTGTCCCTAATAAGCACAAGGCTCTGCCAGTTGTATCTCTGATTATTCTCTCACCATCCCTATCTTGTAAAAATATTTCTTTTTAATTGCTGCTTTGTCAGCTCTGCAATATTGTACTTGGATCTGAAGGTACTCGTTAAATAAGGGATTTGAGACTGCAGGGGATTGAACTGATCATTATGAGTCTGAGAATGGGACCCATGAAGCATGTTATCTGAGGCCTCCGTGGATATTTAAATTAAATGAATGCTTTTGTGGTAAACAGGATTTTTGGTTTTCTTTTTTTTTCAAGCTAATCAATTGTGTAAGAGTGGGGAGTTAGGCTGGGCAAGCTACATCTGCAGGGCTGGAGAGCCACAGCTGCTACCTGTCTGCCCTGCAATGGCATGAACAAGCAGGTAGGGACTGTGTGTCAGGCCAGGGCTTTTAGATGCCTTGCTTTGCTGCTTTGCCCTTGTTTAAAGGTGGCCCAGAAAAGAAGGGAACAGGAAGATGGAGCAGGAAAGAGTGATTTGCAGTCGCCGTGGGGCTGCCCTTCCCGCGCTATTTGCCCGGTGGAGGTGGGCTACGAGGGAAAGCGTCTGCTGCAGGAGAGGGGAGGGCGACAGGGACACGGTGCGAATTATGGCTGCTGCCAGAACGCTCCTGACAGCTGCCACGCCTGTTAACAACAGTCTGCTTTGAGCATCTTTTCTAACCTCCGCGCAGGGCTTAGGTTGATCGATAGGCTTTGATATGCTGCACCAGCACACTGGGTGGACCTGCCGGCTCTATGCCTTGCGTGCGCATTACTCTCTAGATTTTTACAGATTTCTTGTTGAAAATGCAGAGGCGGGTGGTGAATGGGAGGCCTGTAAATCCCACTGCAGCTGTGAAAAGCCGCAGGGTGAAGGGAGCTCAGCTCCTCAGCATGGAGGATGGGGGAGAGGTAGGGAGGCCAGGGCTCGGAGAGGGTTTGGCTGAAATTGTCACTCTTGTGCGCTGCGACACTGGAGCCATCAGGGCAGCCCTGCAAATGCAAACAAGCATCAAGTTCTTGCCCTCCTTACTTCAACAGATTATTTTTGCCTTTTTCTCCGGGATTTGGAAAACACGTTGGAGGGGGAGCAGGCAAACCTGGAAGAGTCAGGCTTAACAGGAGGAAACAGAGGATCTTGTGCACTGGAGCACCACAGTCTGCCTTACAGTACTGACTGATCAGCGTAAGCTGTATGAGCACACGAGAAAAAGGCTTATCTAGGAAACATGAAAATGAGGTGCAATACAGGTCATAGCCACGAGCTTTTGGAGGTGGCCAGGCAGCTGCACAGAGCTCGGGCCGTGTTCACCTGTTGCATTCAGACCCGCGGCATTTGTGTTGTGCACTAGCAGGGGGGTGCATGTGCTGAGGCTTTTCTGGCCTTTGCATAGCAAAGGGCAGGGGGAGGAATGGACAGGGGTGTGGGAACACCCTCGTCACCATGTGCAGAGCAAGGGCTGCCCCTGTGAGAGGTCTGGGCTCCCTGGTGGCTGCAAAGGATGTCACGGGTGGTGACACATCCTACATACATTCTCTGCTGTTAATGGCCACGGTTTCACCATGCACATGCATGAGCCCTTTGGGGCAATCAAAAACTAGTATCCCTACCTGTCCCTAAGCTGTCACCGGTATGCAGGGTTTTTTTCTTTCTTTTATCTTTGTGCTCTCTGTGCTTGTGGAGGGTGCAGGCTTCCTCCTTGCTACAGCTTGTGTACTCTGGTCCCTGTGCACTCCGGGGTGGGGGGAATAAATATGCTATTTTAGGCTCTCTCTCCCTCGCATCAGTAATTTAGAGAAGGTGTAGATTGGTGGCACAGCTGTGTGACTTCTGGGGAAAAAAAGAAGAAGAAAAAGCACTCGCTGCTCCGTGCCTTCCGTTCTCATTCCGTGCTGCTCGGGCCGCGCTTCGTGGGGCAGGAATGTGGGGTGTGATCAGCGGCAGCCCTGGTGGGTCGCGGGGAAGTCTGAGCCTACACCTGCATCGCCTGCGAGAGATCCCCCCGCCGCGCGGGTTCAGGGGCCCCGCTTCCCCCCGCTGCACACGGAGCTGGGAGGTCCTGGCGTGAACGTGCGTGTTGGGCTTTGCCTTCATCCCTTCCCTCCCCTGTCCACCCCCAGCGTGAGCGCGGTTGGTTTGGAAACCACGGCTGTGAGGTCAAGGCGGGCACCAGAGGGAAATGGAGGTTTCTCTCTTCTGCAGGTGACCTGCTTTCTGCCCAGCAGTCAGGATCTGATCCGCCTTTCTGCTTGCACACAGAGGAGACAGACCCTGGTTTTGCACTGTGCTCGTCCCCAGGGGTAGAGGGAGGAAAAACGCAGTCCTTGCGCTGTGTCACCCCGCTGCTGTTAGCCCTGCAGGCGACGGCGTCGCTGCGGCGAGTGCGGAGCTGGTGTCAAGGAGGGGGAGTGTTTGGCTGTATTTCTCCTCCCTTCCCAAGGCAGCAGGTTTGTTGCCATTTCGAACTGCTAAATCTGGAGCGATAAATGGCTCCTGCCTTGTATTTAGCAGCATAGGGAGCAGCTTGTCCATGCAGGACGGCAGGAGGCCGTCAGCGGAAGGATTACTTCAGCCAGGCCCTCTGGAGGCCACGTAATTAATCTGTTTTCTTCCCTGGTCTGTGAACCCTCTCAGTCACTGGAGCATTGAAACCCTCAGGCCTCCTGTGTGCTGATTCGGCACTCGCCCATCTCGCTGCATCCCCTTGTGCCGGCGTCCTCACTTAGCCTAAGGGTTTGTGCTTGGGCTAAACGCCTTGCCTTCCCCCGAAATGTTAGCGTAGCGGCGAGAGGTGACGACTGCAGACCCGGGAACTCCATAATTCATGCTCCCCACGCAAACAAATATGCATATGCCATTCACACTCAGCCTATATTAATAGTGACGGAGAAACATGTGTTTGCCGCAAGCGCGATGCACCTGTTGAGGTTGTTCGGGGTCACCAGAGCTGCAGTGACGCTTCACTGCTTCCTGCAGGCTCCAGCATTTGTCCACAAGGGAGGCAAGGACTTCTATTAGACCACGAGGGCCTGCGGGTGGGGAGTCCTCCGGATGTTTCCAGGCTGCTTGCTTGGCTCTTCCTAATCCTGTGAGGACCTGAGGAAGAAGTCATGTCCAGAAGATGAGTCTGCTACCTGTTCTGGTCAAAATGCAGCATACTCGATGAGGCAGATTGAAATCTCCTAGTAAGTGAGGTCAGAATTTGTCCTATTGTATGCATAGGGCTCCCCTGTGATATGCAATAATAAATAAATTTTGTTGGACTGTTTCATGCATCTGCAAATCTGAAGCTACTGTTATAGTTGCTCTTTTCCAGTTATAGGACCATTTTATAGGTTTTAAGGCTCCTTTGAGATTGTTTTAAAATGCTGAGATCCTCTCTTGCTGAGCAAGCAGACATGAAGGTTAAAGGAGTGTTTCATGTTAAATGACATGGACCAAACTTCAAGAGGCACTGAAAGCAACCCCAGGTACCTCTGAGCAGTGACTTCTCCTCCTTCAGTGGCACTGGGGCATTGTAGGGTCCTTTGGGCCATCTGATGCTCCAACCAATCCTCTTAGACACAGCTTTCATAGTGCAGTCTTTCATGGACCTCCTTCTGCCAAGCAGGGTCTGGAGGATTTTCATGTTCCAAGAGTCCCATGTTTTATTCCCTAGGGAAACTGCTGTGGAATGACTTTGCAGAAAAGAAGAAAACCAATATCCTATCTGTTTAATCTGGGCACATTATAGAAACAGAGGTTGTAAATTGTTAAACCATTTCTATCTGAAACAGGATGTGTGTGGAAACCTCACGTATGCCTAATGGATGCAGTACCTAAAGGGACCAGAACCGGTGTAAGTGGGTGAACGGAGAACAGGATATGCAACCACCTCTCACTCCCCTCACAAAAAGTTCTTTAAACAGTGCAGGGATATTTGGAGCTCTGCCTTTCGGAGGTATTAGGTCAGATAAGGTGTGGAGAAACTGGGAGAGAGCTGTTTTATGCTTCCTAGCCGCTAAGGCAGCTAGATTTCTGGAGAATTTACATGGAGGTGAATGGAGATGGCTTGTCATGGCCATCTGCCGGTGGGCACTTCTCCCAGGGGACTGTCCCTGCCAGCAGAGGGTGGGCAATGGGCTCAGGGGGTAAAATTCTCTCCAACCTCTACAAATATCCTGAGAAGCACAGGCTTTCACTGGGGCTTCATTAGGGGCTTCTCCTTGAGGTTGAGAGCTTTGGTACCCCTCCAGTCCATGAAAATATTGCCCTTAATAGCAGGCTCTGTAAGAAGTTGTCTTGCTTTTTTTTTTTTTTTTTTTTTATATTTTTTTTTTTAAAATTTCTTCCTTAATTTTACTTCTATAGGAAGGGCAGGATTTAACTTAAATTCCTTTGTTTCTAGGTAAACATCTAGGTCTTGCAAAAGATTTTGGTAATAGCTATCCACATGATCACTTGTATAAATTAAAACTGCTGCTAAACAAAATGGAAACTAACTGGATAAAAGAGGAAACATTAAGAAAATAGATTAAAAATACATATATTTGTTGTTTCTATCCTTACCTCACGTTAGTATGACAGGAAGTGTATCCTTTAAACCCTCAAATTCTCAGCCTGTAGAATTTTCGGCCTTAGAATAAACGTGTGTAAAACTTGTACCCTGCATTCCTCATTACGGGCTCCGTTGTTGCCATCCCTGCCGGGATATTCTGTTCTGGAGTTTTATCAATCCAAGCAAATCTCTTCCTGAGGCTCCGTTGAAAGGCAAAAGGGTGAAAGACTGTTATATCTACCAAAATCTCAGAGGAAATGCTTTCTAACATGCTCTGGAACATTATTTTGGCTTTCAAAAAAGGTGTTCTATACTTTCAGGTTTTATTGAACAGCTACATGGAGGATTTTTTCTAACCATTGAGTAGAGCCTGTTCCCCACAAGGTAACCTTATAAAGTATTTTCTTCACCAACAGGATTGCAGGCAAATGTTTTTTTCTGTATTATCTCTGCCCTCCCCAAGAATTCCTCTTTAATTCCTTGATGGTTCTTCAGGGTGACATAAGGACAGTGTACCAGAAGGAGAAGATGAGAGAAAAGCAATGTTAAAACAAATCAAAACTGGGATGATTTACTAGGATTGCTGAGATAATCCAGGTGATGAGGGTCATTTCACAAACACAAGGGAACAAGGTTCAAGAGTAAAATCTGTTCTTAATGAATCTGAAATACAGCATTGCCCTGAAAGTACTGATACAGACTGAAACTGCAAGATTTTTCTGCTAAGTAGGTTTTAAATTGCATCATCATCATCATAGTTATTACAAGAATACAGAATATCAACATTTATTTTTCAGCTTCAGCGCTTTAAAAAATATAACTTCCTTATTAAAGTCAATTAAACATTGACATTAAATAATGTGCAATCTTCTTTTTTTTTGCAAACAGTGATAATTAATGATTGGTGAAACTTAACTCCTTGTGCTAATTTGAATTTTTTTTTTTTTTTTTTGAAGGCTCGTACGAGCTTGCATGTAAAAGCTTGCCAGAACTTTTAAGTATAGTGGAGGTGAGGTATTGACTCAAATTCAGTGCTGGTAAATGAAATGGTAGCAACTTCCACCTGTTCACATCCCAATCCCTCCTCTCCCCTCAGCCTGTTTTGATCAGGGTACGTGTCTTTTCCTCAGCCCCGCAGCTTTCAGTCTGACATATTAATATAACCTGCTGCCAGTTCCAATTTGCAGTATCCTCTGAAGATCTCAACCTGCTTGTTCTAACTCTTTACAGTTCTAACTGTAAAGTGGGAAAAATAAGAAGGGTTCTTACTGGACTGGGATGTGATGAGGTTTACTCTGTTAAAAAATTTAATAGGTTCCTTATGATTAAAGATATATACATTCATATCCCCAGTTACCCAGTGAGCAAATGGAGAGTTGGAAACAGGATGCAAGAGTCCCGATTCTAACCAGTGAGCTATTCCTTCCAAAGAGAAAGTATTTTAAGTGGTGGGATTAAATTTAAAAAAAGAAGTCAACATAAGTGTGTGACCAGATACATATAAATAGCAAATACCAGCAAATAAAACAAAAACTCTCCCCGGGAGCTGTCAAGGTTTTGTAAACATTTTGTTGCTTTCTGCCCTTTGTCAGCTTGAAAAACCCAATCTGGAGTACCACATTGTACAAAGCAGCGCTTAGGAAAGGACGTATTTATTGCATATGGTTTTTTACTTAAAAAAAAAAAAAAAAAGTGTGCTCTTTACAGAAAGTTTACAATATGCATCAGTCACAACTCTACTTGTTTCCCAGGAAACAGTTCTGTCACTTTCTTGTCACGCTAATGCAGAACACATGTAACTCGGGCTCTAATAATGTCTTCTTCTATGGTAGGGGGAGCACGTTGCTCGGTTGTCTTCAGGCTGGCAATATAGGCAGAAAATGTGCTCTTTAAAAAAAAAAAAAAAAAAGCCCTCCTAAAAAGCCACCTACGTGAATACACCCGCTCCAGGGTTTCCCAGCTTTCTGCCCTCCAGTGTTGGAGCTACACGTGGTGCCGTGCAGCAGATTCAGGGTTTCCATGTGCTTCAGCGGGGGATTTGCCTCCTCAGCTTCCTCTCCGTCCTGCCCGACACAGTGACACACATTTGGAGGCTCAGTGACTCAGTCAGCCAAGAGCTGAAGCCCGCACATCCCTACTGCGAAAACGCTGATTGTTCCCGGGGATGGGACTTTACACGGGCTGATTCCCCAGCGTTTCAAGTAAATACGGACTCAAGTGGCTTGCTATGTCAGGACCTAGAGAAACACCGGCCTTGACCCCTCCTCAAATGAATTAAAATCACTCGGGCAGCTGGAGAGTGCACAAAGGTATCCAGTGACAGGATTTATATTAGAAACACTCTGCTTGGGCCTGGGCAAAGGTCTCTGCTAGGGAAAAAATTCATTACTAGATAAGGAAAAGATCTCAAAATTAAAATTGAGAATCATTTTGTTTATGCTCTAAGACTGCTGTTTGCTTTTATAGATTTGTTTATACAAGTTTTGAGGACAACTGCATTTTTATCATATTAGTCTACTCAACTCCCAGCAAAATTCCCTAGAGAAATTCCTTAGCGTCTTCTGTAGGAGCGAGGGAGGGAGCAAGGGAGCGCGGGAAGCGAGGGAGGGAGGGAAGGAAGGAAGGAAGGAAGGAAGGAAGGAAGGAAGGAAGGAAGGAAGGAAGGAAGGAAGGAAGGAAGGAAGGAAGGAAGGAAGGAAGGAAGGAAGGAAATTGAGGTGGTATTGCTTTACAAAAGTGCTTTTCTACCGAAGCTTAAATAATTCTAAGTTATGCATATATATGCATACATATATGCATACATATATTGTTATGCTGATATATATGCATTATATTGGAATAACAATTGCAAGTAACAGGGATTTAAGTGTGTTTAGAATAGATTCGAAAGCACGTAAAAGTTACTCTCCTCTGCACGTGCATTGATCTCCCAGGCTTTCCTATCTATACATTAGTTTCCCTCTCTTTCTGTTGTAGCTTGAGGTCTGGTACTCAGTCCCCAAGTTAAAATGTCCATAGTTTTACCATCTAGTTCTCCTGGAGCCAGAATTTCATCCATGTTTTTAAATTCCACCGGGTTGCTCAGTGCCGTGGAGGATAAATGCTGACGTTTGTGTAAGAGCCATGTAGCCTCATGGTGTGTCAGTGTGCGTCAGCTCTTGGTTGTGAAAGGGGATGAGCAGAAAGAGAACCTGACATTGCGCCCTCCATCCCACTGGTTGCCCATGTTACCCATTCTGTGGGACAGGACAAGGCAGTCCCTGAAAATGGTGAGTGTAAAAGGAAGATGTGAAGCAGGAATGAATTTCCTGCTGCCACCAGGAGCTGTCCGTGCGCTATCCACTGCCCTCTCGTCTCCTCCGGGCCCTTCCGTTCACTATCCTACGCTGCGCTACCTGTCACACGTTTCAGGAATGCAGCTCAGCGGCCAAGAGTGCGCAGGGGGTCAGGTGAGATATTTTTTGTGTTGTTCTGCAGTGTTTATGGCTGCCAGGTCACATTATTGTTGTTGTTGCTTTCCTTGTTCTGCCTTTCCGCGAGGTGCACCGGGTGTTGCCCATCGCCAGCAGACAGGGAGTGCTGATGATTTTTTCATCAGATGCCGCCTTCTCAGTTTCGTTCCTATATCGGCATTCATTCATTTCTTAGCATTTTAAAATGTAGTTTTATTATTTCTAATATATTCTGTAACAAAAATAGGACTAAACAAAGCTAAGGCTAGTCAATGTTCCTAGTTCATAATTGCAATAAAGACTTCATTACCTCTCTGACGTTGCTGAAAAAAATGCATTTGTGACTTCTGCAAGATTGTTCTAGAAAATTGGTAGCCTCCGGTATGCTGTCAAGGACGTGTTTAAACTGTAACCTCCCTTGAGGTCACCATGATCTGGTAGGAAGCAGAGATCCGAATGCACCGTCTAAGGAAAGCGTAGACAGAGCAAACAGGAAAGGACGGATCTGCCTCAACTTGATTATGTTATTTGCCAATATATATTATATATAGCTATATATTTTTTGCTAATGCTAATGCGGGAGAGAAAGGGGCGACGTGTAGGCAGGGGTAAGGCCTGGGTGGCCGCCGTGGGCAGAGGGCTCGGTGCAGCATGGAGGCCGGGAGCAAGGCCAGGGCGAGTGAAGCTGGGGGCAGCCGGGCCCCCAGATTTAGTCATGGCTGCTCGGGAAGAAGGAGGAGCACAGGGAGACCAGGCCTGTCCTCAGCGCTCCTCAGCGCATCTGGTGGCGTATTGGCCGCATCTCTGGAGGCCAGAAGGCAGGCCGGGATCAGGGGGACGCTGCGAAAGGGAGCGCTCCGGTTTTACAGCACATGAAGTGCGGGGCTGTGAACAAAGACCGCCAGCTCCGTATCACCAGCTGGTTCCCTCAGCAGTTTTTGCAGGAAGTGTGAAGAGAACACATTTTATGGGAGATATTTATCATTACCCTGTACTGCTTAAATATAGCCTGTGTAGCAGGTTAGAGCTTGTTAGGCTTTTATCTTCTCAAGTTGGAGGATGATGTATTAATCCACAAGTGTTGCAGCCCCAAGTGAATGGCAAAGAGTCATCCCCAGCGAGTAAAGATAAATGACATCCGAAATTAACCCATTACATAGTCTCTTCCAATAAAGTGCTTACTAAAATACTAAATTGTAAATGAAGCTGCTTCAGGTCTCGTTTGAAGCTCAGAAAGACACTTATTTGTAATTCCAGCACTGTTGCTTCTTTTTTTTTTTTTTCCTTGAAGATTTCCTTTCTCCTAAAAGGCTTGGGACTGACAGCCCCAGAGGACAAAGGCTCTATGAATCCACGGAGCGGGCACAGGAGCTACCAGGCAAACCGCTCTCTCCTGTTAATGCACTGCGGCCGTTGCTGGAGAAAGGGGCAGTCCCAAAGGATGTGGATGCTGCTGCATCCGGCCTAAAAAAAAAATTCAAAAAGGAAAAATATTGCTCAGCTCTTTGTCATCACCCACGTTGGTGCTGGTGTTGGTCTCTCACTCTGTCCCTCCACACCAATGTAAAGCGACTGCACAGGGTTAAAAGCATCTCTGGTGTTCCAAGGCAATTCATTTACACTAGAACGAAGTGTTCCCTGGCAAATTTTGAACAGCTAGTTGGTGAGGTTTTCATGGAGGAAATATACTTGCACAGATATCCTTGTCCCAGGCCAGTACCTGCATGCAGGGTAACAAAAAGCAATCAAGAAAGAGTTTCCAAGAATTCCCTCCTCCAGAACACCCCGTTGTGGCAGAGG
Source organism: Nothocercus julius (assembly GCA_013398735.1). Classification (NCBI taxonomy): domain Eukaryota; kingdom Metazoa; phylum Chordata; class Aves; order Tinamiformes; family Tinamidae; genus Nothocercus; species Nothocercus julius. Next base: position 2,452,382 of record VZSV01000021.1, read on the forward strand.
TAGTTTTATTCTGCAAACAGGGACCGGGAACGAGCCTGAAAACATGAGCTCGCTTCAAAGAAGCTACCTGGCAGACTTGCTCTTCCAAGCTGAGCTGGCTGCAAACCAATGACCCAGAGGGCAGATCCTCTCTATCCCATTATCTATCCTGTAAGTCATCAAGGCCAATTTCCCATTTTCTTTTAGTGCTAGCAGCTTGATGATAGCAGAGAATTATTACAACTATATAATATTAAATATGATGGTAATTAGATAATCTCCTGTAACTGCCAGACTGTGATTCTTAAAGACTATTGTTTATCATCGACCTCTTCTTTTCTGGATGCTGAAGGACAGGCCTCATCTTCCCTGTTTTGCAAGTCTTGCCACTGGATGAATATACTGTATGCAAGCAGAAAAAAAAAATACCCATGTTGGTTTCTGCTTGGTGATTGCTTTCCAGCCATCCCAGTTGTGAATTCACTGCAAGGCTCTGCCGGTCAAATGCTCACATCGGTTTCCCTCGCACGGAGGGCGTTTGGAAGAGAGTATTTTGGTTGTAGAGACTGCGTGTTGCATAGTACCGCCTGGGGTGGTTGAACTTCAGGTGAGAGGCAGAGAGAGACCGCTCTGGGGGGAAGGCAAGGGTTGGCGTTGAGTCCCACTCAGGATGTTCTTTCAGATAAACATGGAAACCACTAATATAATCACATATCCAGTTAACTTTGGGACGTGCGACTTGAATGTGTTAGAGTAGCTTCGGAAGCAAAATTAGGCCCATGCTTAGCAAAATCCTTGGCCTATAATTATACAACAGAATTTTCTAAAAAGCAATTTTGCTTTGCAGCCGCCTTCATAAGCACAGTGCTTATATGTTAATGCTTTGATTTGGCCTGCCAGCAGTTCCTGGTATAAGGCCCGATCTTGTTCCCTTTACAAAAAACAGTATTACTTCTTGCATGTGGTAAAGGAGCAGCACTTTAGGCAGTAGCTATTGAGAAGTGTTTTATTAGTTTTATTGTCCGATCAGAGTCATCCTGGCACTGTGCATCCAGTGCCTTCTAGACCACACTTTGCTGCTATGAAAAGAATAAAAGAGGAGATTGCGTTACATCAGCTGTTCTCTGTAGAGCTTACACTTAAATACCATTAAATCCCAAACAAATAGCAATTCACATACATATTTAACAGTGTTTAGTCACTGTTTGAGATTAGCGGTTTGAGAAATGCCACTTTTTTTTTTTTTGCCCCGGCAGTGTTGTCCTCACCTTGCCCGTAAAATGTGGGTGCTCTGCAGTGAACATGAACCATGCAACCTGCCTGGCACACGTGCAAGAAAGCACTCCCGGGAAGGCTCTTTTCACCACTGGTTTATGTGGTTAAAATGAACTAATGCAAAAAAAAAAAAAAAAATCAACCTCCAGAGCACGTTGCAGATATGAAGTAATGCCCGTGTGTGGATGCCTGCCAGCCTGCTCAGCTCCTTCTCCATGAGCTGGGAGGGAGGGGGGTCAACAGGCAGGAAAAAGCAAAACTTTTTGATTCACAGTCTCACAACAAACACTGCATAGCTATAATATATATTTTAAAGTCTCTACGAGTGCAGTTCTGCTGTTCTGGGCACCAGGGATGTTATCTATAGCATCTTTTGGCTTTTAGTAATTTTTTCCTGGCTCTTGAAATGAGTGCACAGTTTCAGTTCTGACTTGGCCTCATGCAGTTAGTGATAGTGGTATTTTAACTGCTATTAAAGCAAGGACAGAAACTAACCTTTAGCTCCAGGCAAGAATGACAGGAAGGCTCAGAGGAAGATGACAGAGAAGAAAAGTGCTAAAATAGTAGTTCAGAACAGAGTGTGGGGGGAAGTAATTTTAGACCAGAGCTGTGGAAACGGTACTGGACCACAGACCAAAAATGCGGAAAGGTGCCATTTGGGAAAGCAGGCGGCTTGTGAGTCCTCGCTGCGGAGGGACAGTTTCCCTCTAGCTTGATCCCGTGTCTCTCAGTTAGCGCAGGCTGTCACCCGCGCCGTGGGGATTTTGATGTGAGTGGGGGCTCCTCTGCGCTGATCGGTGCTCCCGGGGCTGCGGCTTTCCCGGGAAGCGCGTTCCCACCCGCCGCGCGGAGCGGCCCCGGAGGGGCGCTAAGCGTGTGCCCTAGGAGGCCGCCTGTGCTCCGCGTTTGCTGTCAGCTCTTCTTAGTCCGCGCGTGACACGCGCGGGGCTCTGATGGAGGCGCCTGAGTGCAGCAAGGATCTGAAACGTCTATACGTGGCTGATCAGCGTGGCAGCGCTTCAAAAAACTAATAATAAAAAAAATCTAATTCTAAATCGGAGCTGGGAGGAAATGGTATTTCTGCCCATGAGGATTTCAAAGAACCCAGAAAAATGTCGCATGCTCTAATGGGAGGAAAGAATGAAAAAAATGAGATAAACTGAAAATCAGATGAAATCAATAGGGAAACATGTTTTATACCTATAAAAACGTAAACCTTTAGTTATATATCCTAACTATATAATAGTTTAATTCTAGAAAGCAATTTTCTCTTGCATTTACAACATTTTAAATTATATTTTTATTAGAAGATTAGAACAAACCTTGGGGGGGCTAGATTTTTTTCTTTCATATTACTGAAAAAAAATCATATTCCTGAAAAAATTACTTAAAAATCAAAAGGAAATACCAAGATTTTTCCCCCATTGTAAATGTACTCAGTTTTCCCTCCAGCAGATTGAAGTTTGACAGTAAGCATTTTTCTGATGAAAATCTTTTTTGTAAATTTCCTGCCACTTCTATTAGAAACCACTTGTTCATATTTAATTTTGGCCCAAAGGCAGCCGTGATTCTCTATTTCAGTTTTAGTTTCACTAACCCTAAAGCAGGGCACTGTCAGGGCTCTTCCTCCTCACGAGTTCAGACCAGTGACATTGTAATTTTAGCCACGCTGGATGTATGAGCTAGTGGTTATTCCATATTTTTCCAGCATGTCCTTGATACCAAAGAGCTTGTATATCATCTGCTGCAGTAGGTACTCCACTGCTTGTTCTAGGAAAATACAACCTTGATATGTAAACACAAAAAGCAGAAGGAAAAAAGAAGGAACAACATTATTTTTCCTCTCCGCCGTGAGGACTCTACAAGTCATAAACCGCATATGAAAAAGAAACCACACCAAACCAGAATAACAGCTTTAAAATCATCATGCATTTGGGCTAAGAGGAGAGAAGATCAGACAGGCAGCCAGGGTGGCAAACAAATCACATGCCAAAGGGTCCCTCCATGCAGGGACTAAGCGGAGGGCGTTGGGAAGCCGCAAGCAGAGCCGCGCGCCGCTGCAGAAGGGCCCTGGTGGCTGCCTTAGGAGGACCGGGGAAACCTAAACCTGCACCAGCGTCCATTTGCACGTGGAGGGAGCTCCCCAGCAAGTGCTTCGTGATGTGTAGCAATACAGTGAATCTAAAAGGTCGCGTCGCGGTCTACTAGTGTTAAGAATGAAACTCTGGAATAACGAAGGAGTTTCTGCATTTAGAAAGTCGTGAAGTCCCATTTTCTAGCTGAATCTCTAGATAATAAATTTATTCAACCCCTGCTTCCTGACTGACTCTTCCACTCTCTGCAGTTTAGACCCAACAGACACAGCTAAAGCCGCAAGCTTTGAGGGAGAAGGGGTGGGCATTTTTTCTAGATTGCGTTAGTGTCCACAAGCAGCCGCTTGAATATGCTCAAGTGTGAGGAATGTTTAGATAAGTGTGCAGAGGACTGCAAAAGTGGGTGGAAATGGAGTGAGAAATACCGCTGAACACGTTGCACCACAGTTTGGATGGATGGAGTTGCAATAAATGGTACGTACAATTCGAATTTTTTGGTGTGTACTTGAGACTTGGCTGTCTTTCTCCAGGAAAAAAAAAAAAAAAAGATGAGTTTTTTTCCTCTGTTTCAGAGATTAGGTAAATCCCATGAGTGATGACAACAGACAGAACTGGGGCTTGCAAAGATACAGAAGGGAAAATATACTTGACACTTGTGAGAAGTGAACTCTGATCTGGCAGTGCGGTTAGACACGCAAGCCTCATCTCAGAAGGCTGAAATACTGCCTTCTCATTCTTCTACCTTTAATCATGAAACCTCACATTTTTCTAATGATTCTTGCAGAGGGAGAAGTGAAATGATTCATATAAAGAACCAGAGCTGTGCAAACCACATCCTTTTTATTTACCTAGACCAAGCTAGAACCTCTGCCGAAGTTCAGATCGTTCATCATGAAATAATTGCAATGTTCGTGGGATGATTTTCTTCTCTCACTCCCTTATGCTCTTGTCCTTTTCCCAATGGCTCATTTTAAAACATACGCAGCTACTTAGAGTGTCAGAAATCACTCCTCGGGGGTGATTCCCCTGTCTGTGGAGGACAGAATCAGAGAACGTCATTGCACAGTTGTTTATTGCGTTGATGCAATAATTAAACAACAGAAAGTGACTGCCGTGAAGAATGGTTGAACAACTGGTTAAGCAGAAGACAGGAGACTAAAACTGGTAGGATGGCCAAGGGAGGAAGGAGTCACGTTGCTTCTTGGGTGAAATTGTCATCAAGGACGCAAGAGCAAAAAGGTGAAGTGAAAAGAAAAGAAACAGCAGGAATGTCCAAGCTTTGCCCCACGTTTATTTGAAGTTAGAGAAGGGAGCAAAGGTAAGGAAAGATACCTACAGTTTATGTTGCTGGAGAGTTTTACAGGCCCTTAGCTCAAGGTTGAAATTCTGCTGAATGTACCTTGCTCGAGCTACAGAATACTTTGAGACTTGACTGACGTCCTGCGTGGTCAAGTGGTCAAGCACCTAGCAGGTGCTGGCTTCGAGTCCTTCAGCTTACCGGCTTTTACTGTGTCTGAACTACACACCTTCAGCTAAATGCTGGCCTTAGATTAATGCCACTTTTAGGAATCTTTGCCCATAGGTCTGGCATATCGGGGTTTGTGGCAGTGGCCTTAGAAGGTCTGTTGTTTTTGCCTAAAGAGAAGTAGGAACGTTGGGGTTGGTGAGAGAAGTTGAAGTTCTTATTGGGAAGATTTGTAGTCCCTGCAACAACAGGAAATGGAAGGTTGTGGGTCTGGTCTGCCTGACTGGATGAAGGTAGAGAGTGTGGCTGTTCTGGGACACTGTCATCAAGGCCTGTGGCAGAGGATCTGCACCAGAGCATGGAGTTTACGTTAGGCAGCCTGAAACAGTATTCTGCAAAAGGAGCAGTACTCTGACTTTCCATGTTATGTTCATGGACTTGCTTGGAGTAACGGGCTAGCCTTTGTTTTTTGCCCAGGGGAAAATGAGATGAGGAGGAGAGACACTGTGTGCTTTCACCCAGCCACTCAGCTTTGGCAGGGGAAAGGCAACACCTCTCTCCTTCCCTTAATGCCCAGCCTGCCTCGCCTTGTGAAACTACACAGCTTCCTTTTGGGGACTGTTACAGCAGCTTTCTTGTGCAGCAGAAGTTATCCTGATGACAGCAAGAGAGAAGAAATAATGTGCTGTGCAAACTTACCTGGAAAGACTAAGAGAAGCAAGTACAAGACCTGTGCGAGGGAAGGGATATTCTTGTTTGATGCTCGAGTGTTACAGGCCTGTGGAAAGTCTTGTATGTTTACAGATACAAGGCTCAAAAAGAGATTTTCATTACCAAGTACTTTTAATGTTGCTTGTGAGATGCTTTTCCTCTTTTTTTTTTTTTTTTTTTAATTTTCTGCCATGCTCCCTTCTGTCTAGATTCAGCTGTACAACACACGTGGCATGTGTGAAAGGATAGGAACCATGCAGCAGAATGAGTTGAGTTATTGTACTGATCCCGCCACCGATTTTTTTTTTTTTTTTTTTCCCGATGAATCCAACTAGGGAATTGGCCCCTGGCACTGGGGAAGCGCTTCCCCTGCTGCTTGCTGGCTGTGCCGACCTACAGGACGCTCCCAGTCCTCGCTGTGCTGGGCCCTGCTGTGCGCCCGCGTGCTCTTCCCGGGCGATGCAGCAGAGGTGCGTGCGTGCGGAGGCCCCGTGCGGATCGGACGCCCCTGTTGAGGAGTGGCAGGCGTGAGGGTGCCCCTGTTCCCTGCAGCCCCGTGGCGGTGCCAGCGTGCTCTTCGTGTGCATGGCACTGCCTGTTTGCCAGGCTTAGTGTGAACACTTTTTTTTAAATTTTTTTTTTTTTTCAATGAACGAGTGAATGAATGAATGAATACCTGATGAAGTTAATGAAGCCGAGCCAATGGTGGGAGGGAGCGACTTGGCTGCTCGCGGGGATCTGGCAGCGCATTAGACTTGCATAACGCCTCGCAGCTCCACGCCGCTCTCCGTACGAGCCGCCGGAGAGGGCTGCAGCAATTACTTGGCGGCGCGATTGGAAGCAGCTGCAGGTGGCTGGCCCTGCTGTTGTGCCTCTCCCCAGCGCAGGGAGCTCACCTGCCTATGTGCCTTGGATTTCCAGGGGCAGGCGGGTGAGATGCTCTCGCAGAAGTGATCGCAGTGGTGAGAAAACATGTTTGTCGCTGCTGGCTTTTGCAAAAGGTCCATTCATATTTCCGAGCTGTGACTCACTGGACCCGTGTGTCCAGTGGAGGAATTTTTTAGTTTTGAGCTCACAACTCCTGTATAAATTATCTCTATTGGAGTTGTGTGATATTCTTCTTTTTTTCCTTTTCAGATGGCTGGGAGAAGGGAAGCAAAAGGTTTTCTTTTATCTGTTTTTTATCTTTCTCTATCACTTTTTTTTTTCTTTTCATTTTAAAACCTTTCCAGTTCCTTTCGGTTGCTGTTTAAAGCAAGTTCTCCCTGGCAGCACATACCTTTGTTTCTCACATACTTAAATTAAGAGTACTGGCACAGCGTGTTCACACACCGCCTTCATTTGTCAGCGTTCCCTGCTTGAGAGCAATGCCGGTGATTTGCATTCTTAGTTGGAATAGGGTTTTTTTAATTGCAGCTGGAGCCCGTGACAGCGTAGCCTGCTACGTCGCTATAATCGGGCGCTATTTCATTTTGTTCTAATCGTTTTCTGCACTGTCTTGTCAGAGAGAACAGCTGGGGCAATCGTGCCCTCGCTGCGCTGGCCTCAGCGCGGTGACACTGGTGATGAATTTGGCTCCCGGAGCCCGTTTTATCTGCCTGCCATCCTGCCCGGGAAACGGGAGGCTCCCTGCGAAGCGTGAGTCAGGAATAGCTAACTAATCGCTCCGTGTCGTGGGCTGCAGAACCGGGCCAGGCAGTTTATGGGAAGAGGGGGTGCAGAACAGCTGCTTTGGCTTTTTCTTCATTCTTTTCTATTTTTTCTTCCCTGTACGCATTCCTGCATACACATCTCAGCGTGCAGGCGGCCTTTGTGATCAGACTTGGAGGAGCGAGCGGCACGCGGGGCTCGTGGGGGTTTCCACAGGGCGCACCCGAGTGTGGCTGGCTGGTGTAAGAACAGAACCGAAGGAATGAATGAATGAAAGGAAAGCAGAATGAGTAAGAAAGAAACAACAGAGGAATGGGTGGGGGGGATGCAGGACTCGCCTCTGCAGCATGGGGAGAGCACGGCCACACACCTTGGCGCCAGGGAGCTGCCGGGGGACATTTTCATGTTGTCAGTGGTCCTGATTGAGCAAGGAGCCCGGTGCCGCCTTCACGTACGAGCAGGAGCTCGTGCAACATGTCGTGAAGCTAAAGCCATCCCAGGGGCTTCGCTGAAGGAAGCGGGAAAGGATGAGGAGCTGCGCTCCATCTCAAGGGGCGTTTGATGTGAGTCATTTCCAGCACTTCACAAATGGACTAACCATAGTCCACGTGGCCAGCACTGGGCACCTACCCGTAAAGCCACCACCTGCAGGACGGACGTCCACAGAGAGGCACCGAGCGAGCTGCTGACCTTTCCAGATGTGCCCCTAAAAAAGCCATGCCCTCACCCTGCCCAGCTACCAGCTCTGCTTCCAGGTGTATCTGTAAAACAGCTGCTTCAGGCTGGCCAGTTCTCGCTGATGCCCCTGGCCAGGGTTCCCAAGGGATGGAAGGGCCAGAGCCCCTGTAATTTTTGGTTGGGGGGGCACGTTCATCTCTGCTGAAGATGAAGCCAGACATCTTTCAAATTTGTTTTGCCACATGCATGAAAGAGAGAACGTTAACAAGCATTTGGAGACACATGGAAGGAGACCTGCGTGACATATCTGCTGCGCAAATGTGTTCATACAGGCATGACAGTTTCTGTCACAAGTTAAAATGAGTGGCGAGTGGGTGTTGCTTCATTTATAGTCACTCATGTGAAATTTTCAATGGAAAATTGTGTAGGCAGCTCCCATTGTAGCTGGGCACATTTCAGATAAATGAAAAACATCAACAAAGTAATTTCTGTACTATAGTTGTTTATAAATGAACTCTCTTCACTCATTTAAGCTGCAGAAGTGCCTCTAGGGGGTGGGTATAAGAGTGAAGGATTTTGTGGTGCCGGTGCAGACAAATTGGAGCTTCGGATCGGGCGTCCTGTCGCTGGCAGCAGTCAGAGCTGTGCAGAGAGGAAAGGGGCATAAGCTGCAGTCTGCCCACTGCGGAGTAGCCTAGATGGGATCCACGTTTCCCTCCTGATGGAAGCGAGGTTGAAGGAGCCCTGCAAGCTCCTGTGGTTTTGCGCTGGCTTCAGGATGCTTCGGCAAAGGGCACTTGGTGTGGTGAGATGAGGTACTGCCTTCTGAACTTAAGCCAGGCTCAGGCACCTAATAACTAGTTAAATCCTGCTCTTTGCTCCTCCATAGGAGCGGGGAGCTCTGGAGTCCAAGGGCTTCATCCTCCAAGAAGTTTGTCAGAAATCAGCATCGTCAGCGGGTACATTTTTATCGCAGGTCTCTGGATAGCTGACGTTGTTTCACCGAGCCCCAGTTTCTGGTGTCAAATGGTTAAATGGGAAATTCCACTTTTTGCTAAAAAGGTGAGCTGGTCCTGTGGGCTTCAGGGAAAAGCACTGAGTGGAGCCTGAAAGGCCTCACACAGCAAAAGGGCATTTTAGAGAAAAAAAAAAAAAAAAAAAAAAAAAAAAAAAAAAAAACTAAAACCTTCCATGTTTATCATTTTAAGAAATCTGCTGTTTGTACACCAGTGTTTCAGGGGCAAGAAGGGGGACCGGACTCATAATACTTGAGACAGGGGGGATTCCTGCAAAGCAGGGCAAGGGCAGTACCTGCTCACTTGCTGAACACTTTAATGCCAACTTTCTGCAAGAAATATGAAATTAATGATTCATACAGAAGACTAAGCTAACATGAACCGAGATCTCCTATAAAACCGCCGTGCAAGGGGTACATGAAGCTGCATGGTCACACATGTGTGTGCCAGGTTATGTTGCATGTCCAGAACACAGCATGACGGCCATCAAATGACGAGCATCTTTTCTGTAGGTGCAGAGTTACAGAACCAGGTGATGGCACCCAGATGAAAGGACAGCAGAAACCTGCAACATTTGAAAATTAACTCCAAGTTCTTTATTAACTCAACAGTTAGTCTTAACTGAAATTTAATCTACCACTAGCACCTCAAGAAGCTGTGATTCTTGCGCAGCTCACCAACATCCACCGGCCAAGATAACAACGTGTCCCTAACCAAAGTATAACCACAAAAGACAGCTGCAGGACACTGGCCTCAAAATTCAGGGGTCAAAACATTCAGGAGTTTGTATCATGTACATTTATAAATGTCACCAGGTAAAAGGCTCTTTGGGAACTCCCAATATTTGCCTGTTTTGCAAGGGCAATATATTTTATGATAGTCTTTCTCATGAATCTGTCTCTCTCAACTCTGGTACCCACAGACCTGCATCATAAAAATTTATGGTAATGACAAGCCTCTGAGCATCCCACTTCCAGTGATCTGCTAGTTGAGGTTTGCTTATATCAATTGCCTTTTATACTGTGTAAAGGATATCTGATCTGACTGGCGGGAGGAGGGATGTGCAGAATAGCTGCTCACTCTGCAGAAACCTGTGTCAATTTGCTGTGCTTGATGCCCAGAAGCCTAATAAGAGCTAACGCTGCAGTGGACAATCTGTCTTGCAGATGCCGTGTTGATCAGGAATCCTTTAGTTTTGGGGGGAGATTTTCAAATTTTATTAGAGGTTTTCATGTTTGTTATTAATGGACCTCTGCAGTTAGCCCTCCTGGGAAATCTGCCGAAGAACTGCAAAATTGGTAGGATTGGACAATAAACTCATAGAGCTGTTGCTGGCCCGTGCTGAGCTCCACAAGGCAAGGCTCACAAAACCCAGGTGCTGCTGGGCTGCCTGTAACACACCGGGCAGAAAGAGTCCAGTGGACTCGGACGTGGTTCGGAAGGTTATTTCTTCCAGTATGCTCTTTGGTCATTACACGCGTGTGTATTTGTCAGGCAGGGCAATGGTGTCTGAGAGAGGGTAGGCCCAGTTTTTTTACTGAAATGATAAATGTGAGAAATTATTAGTCATATCCGGAACTGGAAAGTAAAAGGTAAGGATTAGTAGTACTATGTGTGTTATTAGGGCTTAGGCTTAAAGGAGCCTTTTGGCAGTAAGTGGCTGGTTTGAATATCCCTGAGGTTCGAGGCTGACAGCCTCCCTGTCCAGGTGATGACTCCATGAGGAAGGAAAATGAACTTGTTCTCAGCCCTCCTCCTGGTGGCAAATGAGGGACCAGATTTTTGAAGGTGTTTTAGAGAAGGAATTTAGCTAACTACTTTGCAGGACCTGCAAAAGTGCCTGATTTCTGAAGGCGGTGAAAACCCCGGCCTGCGCGTGCAGGTGCTGCAGGGTTGCGAAGCTGGGCTCGGCTCTGTACCCACAGAGGCGGTGTCGTGGTGGCACGCGGCCTGTCACTGCCGTGCTGGGGGGCACTTGTGTTGCTGCGTCTGCCCGCGTTGCCCTGAACTAGATAAGTAGAGGACCTCAGCCTCTAAAGCTGTCACCCGGCTTCCCTTGCTGCATTTTAAATTCGTTTAACAATGCTGTTTTGGGGGATGTACTGAGGGATAAAGCACTTTTGCGGGATCGCACTAGAGTCTTGCATGGAAATGCATATCCCGAGCGCTAGTGAGCAATCCCTTTGGGGCCAGCGCAAGCCCAGATGGTGACTCCTCCAAGTGATTATTTTTCTGCCTTAAGCCTTTCCAGGAATTTGAGTGTGGGCAGGCTGCCAGCAGACACTGGCTATCCAGACGCTTCAGCAATGTTCCATGTGCACTCGCTACCAGAGATACCAAAGTCCAGCTGCTGACCCCGATTTCTTAGTCCTCTTTCCTTTCTCAGGCCGAATTGCACCAGCGGTTCGCCCATCTTGCAAATCGCGATTGAGGGCTCTGAAGTTAAATGGAAGGAAGACTTGGGGTTGGAGAAGAGGCTTGGTCTCTGAAACAGAGGAGTACAAATAATGAGCAGCGTGCCCCACCTTGGCGGGCAGGCAGAACGGGAATGTCTTTCTAGGAGAGCGAGGGAAGAATAATTTAACTCTGTCTTACACCTCTCACCTTTGAGATACTCTATTTAGTTTCCCCCCCACCCCGCCCTCAATTCTCCAAAGCAAAATCATTCCCTTTCTGTCCTTGCTGGTGCTGCTGCTCGAGCGATGCTCAAAACTGCAGAGGTAGAAGTGGGGTTTGCTGCGCAGCAAGGCGGGTGACCTGCATTGCTGCAAATCCAGTCCCATGCCTGCAAGCGGTCAAAGTGTGGTTGGGCTGGAAAAGCAGACATCTACTGATGTCTAGTCCCTCGCCTCGCTCAAGCTTGCTCCTTCCTCCCTTGTGGCCTGGAGGATTTGGGGAAGCTCTTTCGTTACTGGTGCTGATGAAGACAGTCCTGTGGAAGATTCGCAAAGCAAGCGAGCAGGCCAAATGCTGTGGGCAGCCCGTGAAACTTGCCTGTTCGCAGAGTGTGTTGAAGTCTCAGCCCCTGAACTAGGCTGGTCAAAAAAGCTTGCTGAGCTCCAGCGCCTTTCAGATGACTTGGGGCTCTTTCATGATTTTGCCTCTTCAGTCAGAAATTCCTGATTTAACCTAAATTTGATGCAAAAGAGTAAGCATTTGGCATTTTTGAAGGATGTTAACTTTGAATTTGGAGGCCACCCAAAACTCAGTAGCTTGATCCTGTTTAGCAGGCAAAACCTTTGCTTCAGCCCCTGCAAAGTAAAAGTCCACCAAGGTTCATACGGCTTCATTCTAGTAATTTTGGTGTGGAAAAGCTGAATCCAGGCTCCTCAGACTTTTGGAGCGACAAGTTTTGGGAATCTGGTTTACCCATTAGAGCAAAATATGTTGGCCCTGTCCCGTCCCATGTACAAGCTGCTTTAAATGTGTGGCATATTCAGGCCTGGCGTTTTGAGCCATCTTGTTACACAAGCAGAGGGGCCAGTGCCCTACTTCCAGGGTGAAAACAGATTTTTCCTCTCTGGAGCGTTTGAGGGTCCAAAAGGGCCCTCATCTGCCAGCCTGCCGAGCTGGTCCGGCCGGAGCTCCCTATGGGAAGCGGAGCGATACGGAAGGAGCGGGTGAAACGCAGCCCACCGCAGCGTCTCCGTGCAGCTTCCTCCGCCGGGAGCTGCTGATTTCTGTGCCAGAGCTCCCTGCCCGGGGTGGAGGACTACAGTGAGCTAAAGTTAACCAGGGATGACTGCGCAAATGTAAGCTTGGCGGTTTTATTTTTAGTTGAACTTAAAAATAAAAATCTATAAGTCATATGTAATATAATAATTTTAGCTGTTGCCAGGACACACTGAGCAACTGTTTGGAGGAGGGGAAAGACCGGTGCAAATCCCGGGGCTCTTGTCTCCGAGTTGCCCTCATCCGCCTGGAGCTGCAGCGCCAGCTCCCGGTGATGCTCCCTGGCATCGCCTTAGCCCCCAGATAAGTCACCTGAGGATTTTCTTTTCAGAAGTAAGTGTTAAAAAGCTACCAGCCCGTGTTGGAGCCCGCGGCTCCCTCTCAGCCCGGCCACTGCCTCCCTCTCAGCCGCGTTTTTGCCTGTGGCTCGACACAAGATCGCAGGGCTTCCAAGCAGCCTTTCCCAAACCTACAAATACTTTGCAAGCCGGTTTCTGCGCTGAGGTCAGGCCGGTGCTAATCCCTTACAGCTGCGGAGCTGTCGCGGGAAGAAACAACAAACACTGGGTTTCTGGGGGCTCGGCGGTTATTGGTGTTTGGTGACTGTTTATCAAGTTTTAAACAATGGAATAATTAACTTAGAACAGATTGTATCGGGCCATTAGGAGCGTCACAAGCTTCTCGTGGGATGATAACAGCTTGGAGGGCCATAAATGTAAGGAATGCTTGAAAACGAGGTTTAATCTGAGTCAACCATGTCTTCAAAGTGCTGCATACGCAGAGAAACGTGAGGCTTATTGTTCGTTAGAGCCGAGGCAGTAGGAAAGAGATCCCCCAAAGGAGTATTGTTTGCCATAAGATAACTATCATTACTGCTGCTCAGCATTCGCTTTAAAGTCAGTTATATCCTATTTCCATCTTCTTCCCCGTGCACAGTAATTGTTTCTCTCTCCGTTTCTCTTTCATACAATCAATACTTTTCTTGTTGGAATGCCTATGGAGCGAGATGTGAGATTTCCACGCACCCTTTCCTGCATATTTCCCCCCCCCCCAAAAGAAGACAGAAATACAGATACAGGGCAGTGACTGGATAGGGTGAGGAGCCTCTTTTTCTGCAAAGGTTAATTAGGAAAGAAGGCAAAGCAGGAGTTGGTGGTTTCAGGCAGGTGGGGAAAGGCTGTTGGTCTCTTTTGGCTTGTTTTGGTTTTAGAGTGTGATGTGATACGGTTGGGATGTTTTCCTTAGCAGATAGTGAAGGAATTAGCAAGGCCCTGTCCCCAGCCTCGAGGGTGGCTGCAGTAACCTCGCTGCGTGATGCAGAGCAGGGGGGAGCCTGTTTCGCTCCCGCACGTCGTAAACTCGTGAGCTTTAGCGACCGTGAGGGTTCCCGCGTTGCGCTGGGGAGGTCGGGGCGTTTCCCAGCGTCGAGTCTTGCCTGCTCGCTTAGGTGTGAGCTATCAATAGCAGGGGGAGTTCAAAGCACTAAAAAAAAACACGTTAAAAAGCTGGCGCGGGGCCATCTCTGGCTTTGTGCAGCTGCTCTAAATAGCTTGCTTAGCCGAGGCTTATTGCCAGGCTAGTAGATGAAGGGCACGTGTGCCGGGAGCAAGCCGCGGCACGAGGCGCGAGCAGGAGGCAAGTGCTGCGTCTGCAGCCCCGCACGGCCGCCCGGCGGGTGACGCAGGAGCTCAGAGGTGGCACCTTCCCCGCGCGCTGCTAATAGCTGCCTGTTGCTAACGTAAATATTTTGGCCGCGGGGGCTTCTTGAGGGCTCGTTGCCACCGCCTCGTGCGGGAGGCCGCACCGTGATGCCGTGCCGCGGGCCACGGCGCGAGGCCGCTAGCGCCATTGTTGCAGGGCAAGCAGGGAGCGCGGCAGAGCGGGCCGGACGCCTGCGAAACCTGCCACGTTTTCCCCGGGGAGGGAGGAAAACAAGCCTGCAGGGCACTAGGGGAGAAGTGACCGCTGTCACACGCGAGGCGCTTTGGCCGGAGAGCCGCTGGTTTGCCTCAAGTTTTGCTTGTTCTCCCGAGGCGTTAGCGGGCGCACCCGGGGTTTTAGCTGCAGGTTGCTCCTCGAGACAAGAGCGGCAGTGCAGGACGGGTTTTGCTTTTGCAGGGGGCTTTCCTTTCCTCACTGGCTGTTTTTGAGGCGCTCGCTCGTGGGGCTCCGTTTCCCAGCGCTGATGCTATGATTTCCCCCCCGCTCTCGTTGCAGAATCCAGAGGAGCTGCCGGAGGATCGTGCTCACGGGGAGATGATTCCTCATGAAGTCGCTGGATCCCTTTCAGAAATCAAATGTGACTTTCCATTTATCAGACTGAAACCAGAGGCAGCCAGACAGTGAAGCAAGCACAGTGGAGGGGGGACGGCGAAAGATGAAATCCAACCAAGAGCGGAGCAATGAATGCCTGCCGCCGAAGAAGCGAGAAATCCCGGCCACCAGCCTGCCTTCGGAGGTGAAGCCAGTCCTGCCGAACGAGAACCACCGTGCCGATAACTTGGCATGGCTGCCCAGCACCCCCGGCGGCCAGGGCGGCCTGGCGGGAAGGCACAGGCCCGCGGGCACCGCGGTGGAGGTGGGTTTACAGCAGGGTTTGCACAAGTCACTGTCTGCGGGAATGGACTATTCCCCGCCGAGCGCGCCCAGGTCCGTCCCAGCCTCCACGACCCTTCCCACGGTGTACTCGCCGGCGCTCTCGCAGTCGGGGACGCCGGTGTCCCCCGTGCAGTACACGCACCTGCAGCACACTTTCCAGTTCGTCGGGCCCCAGTACAGTGGACCATACGCCGGATTCATCCCCTCGCAGCTGATTTCCCCAACAGCCAATTCTGCAACCGGTGCCGTGGCGGCGGCCACGGCTGTTGCAACCACTCCATCCCAGCGCTCCCAGCTGGAGGCTTATTCCACCCTGCTGGCCAGCATGAGCGGCCTAAGCCAGCAGGGCCACAAAGTGGAGCCGCACCTGGTTAGGACACCCGGACTGATCGCTGCAGGGTCTCCTCCGCCCACCCAGCAAAACCAGTACGTGCACATTTCCAGCTCTCCCCAGAGCGCCGTCAGAAACGTGTCTCCTCCAACCATCCCGGTCCCTCTGCATCCCCATCAGACAGTGATACCGCACACGCTCACCCTCGGCCCCTCCTCCCAGGTGGTGGTGCAGTACACCGACTCCGGGGGCCACTTCGTCACACGGGACCCCATCAAGAAGGCCGAGAGCAGCCGGCTGCAGGCGCTGCAGGCCAAGGAGGTGCTGAACGGGGAGATAGAGAAGAGCCGGCGGTACGGCATTTCCCCTTCGGCCGACTTGGGCCTAGTCAAAGCAGGCAATAAACCAGCTCCCCACCATTACGAGGCCAGGCACGTGGTGGTCCACTCGAGCCCTGCCGAGTACAGCGCGCGGGACTCCTCAGGTGTCCGAGCCTCTGTCATGGTGGTACCCAACAGCAACGCCCCTACCGCGGACCTGGAGGTACAGCCGGCCGCCAACCGGGAGACCTCTCCCTCGACCCTCAACGACAAGGGAAGCTTGCACTTAGGAAAGCCAGCGCACCGGTCCTATGCTTTATCTCCACAACAGACTTTGGGCCACGAGGGGGTGAAAGCGGTCGCCACGCTGTCCCCTCACACTGTCATTCAGACAACCCACAGCGCCTCCGAGCAACTCCCCGTCGGGCTGCCGGCCACGGCCTTCTACGCCGGGACCCAGCCGCCGGTGATCGGCTACTTGAGCAGCCAGCAGCAAGCGATCGGGTACCCTGGGAACCTGCCACAGCACCTGGTGATCCCTGGCACGCAGCCCCTGCTTATACCGGTCGGCAACGCAGATGTTGAGCCGTCAGGAGTAGCGCCTGCAATAGTCACTTCATCTCCCCAGTTTGCAGCAGTGCCTCACACGTTTGTCACTACCGCCATTCCCAAGAGTGAGAATTTCAGCGCCGAGTCCCTCACAACCCAGCCCGCCTACCAGGCAACCATGGTGCAGGCCCAAATCCACCTCCCCGTGGTGCAATCCATTGCTTCCCCCACCGCGGCTCCTCCCACACTGCCTCCTTACTTCATGAAAGGGTCGATCATTCAGCTGGCCAACGGGGAGCTGAAGAAAGTAGAGGACTTAAAAACAGAAGACTTTATACAGAGCGCGGAAATTAGCAATGACCTGAAAATAGACTCCAGCACTGTGGAGAGGATTGAAGACAGCCATAGCCCAGGCATTGCTGTGATACAGTTTGCAGTTGGAGAGCACCGAGCACAGGTAATAGAACGTGGCAGCTGTGGGTGGAGGAACTCGGGTGCACGTCTTGGTGCAGAGCGGTTTGCCAGCAGGTCTATTTTGCTTTGGGTTTGTGGGGGTGTTAGTTTTTCACCGTTCACACTTGTCCATGAGATTGACATGTTTGGTCCAAAAATCCTCCGGCCTGCAGTGCCAGTGGAGCCACTAGAGATGCACCCATGATAAATGTAGCCTCCTGGTTGTGATAGGAGGTCTTCCTTGGGGACCAGACTGTCCTCTCTTCTTGTGCCCTGGTTGAACCGCTGCAAGGCCGTGCTCAGTGCCATCCACAGTCCCTGCGCTGCAGCCAGGGGAACTGTCTGTGTCCTCACATGGAGTGGTTCACTCGGCAAACCTCAATCGTATTGCAGGACTTGAGGCAATACCACCCTTTCTTGCCTGCACTATGATAGCACCTCGAGACCCCAGCCTGGCTCTGTTCAGCACTGTAGAAACATGGAGTGGAACAAAAAGAAAAAAAAAAAAGAGTCCTGGCATCATGCAAATACATTCTGAGATGAGGATGGAAGCTGGGACACTGGGCAGTAGAGATATTTGGGAACAGTCACTTACAATGTCATTGCCAGAGCCCAGGCTAAGAGGCAGATCTTCAAGTCTGGCACCCCTTGTCCTACCCAAAGGTGCTCAATGCCTGATTAGGATTTTGCATTTAGGTATAAATCCCAGTGTGCTTTACAGCTAGAGAATCCACAGAAAGAATTAAATAATCTTAGTGCTCTTTATTCAGATATAAAATAACTTGGTTTAGGCAGTAGGGGAGGGTACATTTTGCGTTCTAATTGATGATTTTTGCCTTCTCCTCCAGAAAGCTTGGATTAAGTCCAGCTCAGATCCTACCCTTGAGAGATAGGTAGGCCACAAGGCTGTAAATTTCCATGACTTGAAAACTCTGAGTTGTCTTGGAAGGCTTTAACTCACATGTGTAAGTTACTGAGACACGCTACACAGAGTTTTATTCAGGTTTCAGTTAGGTGTAAACACCGTGGAGCTCTCACACCAGGTGTTTAGGGACAATTTTAAAAGAAAAAAAAATCAAGACGGCTACGTATCCTGTGTTCCTGGACTTTGTTTCTCATTGGTTTGCAGTGTAGGGGAAAAAAAAAAAACTTGTAACTTTCCACAGTTTTTTTTAGGCCAAGAATATACTAAAAAGTGTTATCTTGATACTGTCCCTTACCTCAGCAATTTACATTCGGCTGTGTTGAGGCTGGGAATAGATTAGATACTCGAGATAGCAGTTCGGTTCATAAAGGTACTTGTTTTTAAAAATCTTAATGCAAATGGTTTTGTTTTGGTTTGAAACAGATGTGCTTCAAATTACAGCTCTGGAGAAAGAGAGGGAGGAAATAGAATTGGACAGATTTAGTAAATCACCTTAGACTGACTGCTTTGGAGAAGAAAACAAAGAGCAGCAGTAGCAAGAAGCAAATTACGCTGAAAAAAAAAGCCCTGCCTAACAGCAATCTGTGACCCATCCTTCCCAAACTGCAAACACAGGGTAAATTGCTACGTGCGACACATGCCCTTTCTCCTGCCAGGTGCGCAGGTTCCCTTTGCTGTTGTCTTCAGATATGTGTGTGCCTCTGCACAGGAGATGAACGTTGGGCCTTTAGTGTTTTCAGCAATGCTATAAGGATGCTTTTTTTTCCTGCTCTTTAGCTGTATTTTGGTGTTCTTGCTGAGAGCTGTGCATCTCGTGCTTCTTGACAGAAGAACTATCCTTGGATCAGAACCAGTTACTATAATTTGCCCCAGTGCCTTGCATAACGGGAGCTCAAAAGGAGTAATCTCCTATCTGCAATTTTCATCTTGCTTTCATTTCTCTCTCTGCAGCCAGATCACCAGTCTCTGCGCCAGCAGAAGAGGTACAAATTAGTAGGTAGCATTTGTGTCATGTCTTGTTCACAGATCTGTCAACAGAGCCAATGTGCTGTAGTGCTGCTGCTGGGAAGAGCTGCTTTGCAGAGGGGCGAGTGCCATCGTCTGGTAGAGAGTGTGCTGGGGTTGAAGCTGTAAAAAAAAAGAAAATAAATAAATAAAATATACCGCCAAAGCTGCACTGGGCTCATCCGGCAAAGTGTCAACTTATCAAGAAGCCTATCAGAAGTGGCTGACATCATCGCAGCTAAAATACTCCCCAGCTGTGTTTCCCACAGGGGATGCTTCCAGAATGGAGCGGGAGTCACGTAGAGATATGATTAGAATGAGGGTTTAATTTAGGTTTCCTGCAGATTCCAGGACTTGGGTCTCTTCCCAGATCAGCTGTGTCCCTGCATAGCAGTGACTGCTGTGCTCATTTTCCCCTGCCTGGTTAGGGAGAGAGCGTTTCTGTGTGTCTGAAGTCCCCAGTGACCTCACCCTCAGCCTAACGTGGATATATGGCAGCATTTAGCCTTATTAGCAGGCACGCAGTAGTCATTACTTGTTAGAAAATTGCCTGTGAAGAAGGCTTAGGCTTCTCCCTGAAAGAACCGCATTCGGTCTTGCTGTTTAGAGTAGTGACATTGTGATGCTGCTTACTTAAATCCGTATTGACTGCAGAGCACAGTGGGAATAGAGGTGCGTGCGTAGTTGGGTTTTGCAAAATGTGCTGTTATAATTAAGTTTCACTCACACATACACTTCTGTGAGGAGGGAGCTTGTATAACAGTATAGTTGGAATGAAGATTGTAAAGGATAAGCGCCATACAAAAATAGCATCGTTACCATTAGCTTCCCTTCACTTTATGTACCCCTCCCAGTGGTCTCTGGGAACTCATTATAATATCGATGAATCCGTATTTTCAGGCTCCATGTAAACAGTGGTTAATTCTCACAGCAGTTGAAGGGAAGGGTTTATTTTTAGCGTATACACCAGTGATGTAAACAGGGAGGCAGTACACGGTGCTGCTGTGCTGCAAGCACACAGCTCCTCCTCCCCAGCATTGAGCTCTGCCTCCTGGCTCCCTCTTGCCTCCTTGCACATCCAACCCTGACCCGGGTACCGAAACCTGGAAGAAGAGTAACCCGCCTGAAGCTGTGTGCCTTTGCAGTGAAAGCACTGGCCCTAGCCCATGAGGGAAGCTTGGGGGTCCCTTGACTGCATCCCTACTGTGTGTTAGCGAGAAAGGAAATAAGTTGCAAATGGATCAGAATCCAAAGTCCTCACTTTGCTCTGTGCAATTTCTGTTCCTCTGGATTCAGGTTGCCTGAAAAAAAAAAAAAAAAAAGAAGACTTGGATCTCTTTGTAATTTCAGATGTTATTCCTGTTAAAACACGCACATCGTTGTTGCTTGTCCTTTCTTTGGTTGCTAGGAGCAAGCAGAAGGAAGCTAAGGATTCACCCGTTAAGGTCAATACACACAGGAAATACAAAATAAGGTTTCATTTTAGCTCACTTTCACTGCTGAAGTTCAGTTTCTACCTGGTGCTGTGGAAAAAAATCTGTAATATTCAGGTCTACCTAAGAAACTTGACATACAGCTTAAAAAGAGATGATGAACATCCAGTTTATAACCTTTTCCTTTTATTTTAAACAGAATCACAGTCATTAGAGATGGAAAAGTCCTCTTAGACCTTCTAGTTAGTCCCCCTGGCAGTTTAGTGTATAGTTTCTGTAGAGCTTCATCCCGTTTAGCCTTCCGTTTCTACCTCTGTATGCACACACACCAGTCACTTTCTCTTTTGCTACTTTTCATCATCTCTGGCGCTGTCGCATACACAAAAGAGGGAGAGTTTGACTCCATCCGCTGCTGCGGATGGAGACCGCAGCCTGCCTCGCGCTCCTGTGATCCCGGCAACTTTGTTCGCCGGATGCAGGGGCAGCAGCGCTTTGTTCCCATGAATGGCAGGGACGCCGTGTTCCCCACTCAGGTGTGTGTTACTGACTTCGGGGGAACGCAGCAGATCAGGGCTCGTGTGCTAAACGAGCCAGCTGGCAGAAATGGCCTCCCTTGAGACAAGGAGTTTCCTGGCTGCAGGGTCGCGGAGCTCGGGGAGCTGAGGCTGCCAAGCCGTTATCAAGCACAGGGTTTGTTTGCCCCAGAGCGAGCAGGCTGTAGCGGGGCTGGATGCGGTCATGGTGGGATGTGCAAGGCCTTGCTGCCACCCTCCTGTATCCCCAGCCGCACATCATACTGGGTAATCCCTATGGCAGGAGGCCCTGCCTGCAGCCCCATGGGTCCCTCCAAGCACATCCACTCTTGGGAAAGTTGGATGGGGCTTGGGGGTGGTACGGACAGTGGCGTTAGGAGCCCAAACATCCCTGGGTAAGCGAAGTCAGGTGGGACCCCGGCACTGCAGGGTCTTCCTTCTGGGAGAAGAAGGGAAGAAGCCACAAGAGAAGGCATTCGCATGGATTGCATCTGTAAAAGTTATCATCTCAGCACAGGACAGGGAAGCACTCAGAGGTGAACACTCATCCTCCACAAGACTTTCCCCACGGGGTCAAACAGGTTCACAGGTCTCAGAAGTGTTCTTCCTACCCATCTCGTGTCAAGAGGAATTTATCCGTTAGCAAAGGAGGCAAGGTCTTCTACCTTCCAAAAACACTGGGGTCTTGGACCTTCCCATGTGGAACCATCAGAAGGCAAAGATAACTCTTGGCAAGCCTGTTTGAACCCTCTTCTCTCAAGGCTGCATGCCATGCTTTTCCCAGGAACTTCTCTCCTGCCTATGTTACTCTCTCTGAAGACGAGAGAAGTGAAAATACATATGAAATATGGCTGCCTAACGCCTGCCTATTTCCTGTGCTATTTCGCAGCCCTCACCACTGAGACATTCCCTCAGCAGTGGAGGGTCTCAGCTGTCATCTTTTGTGCAGCATGCTGCCCTGCACTGGCTCGGTTGTGTTGGTTAATGTGCCCTTGAGTAAGTTGCTGAATCCCTTTACCTGTTGTCTTTCTTCCTGTTGGCTTCAATGGAAGGTGAAGGTGCCCAGCACTTCCCAGGACTGATCTCAGAGAGAATAGCATGGAAGGAGGTGAATGGTATTAAGAGGGGTTATTTGATGTTCTTACCATCTTCATCATTTGTATTCTGAAAAGGGAGCTTTTAAAAGTAGTTAAAATATGTTTTGGTAGGAGTCTTATTAGAGCAGTAAGAGCCAACAGGGAAAAAATTTGCTTCCCCCAAGGTGTGGGGCAAGGAAGAGGACAAGCATGTGCAGCCTTGCAGGATGTAAGGGTTTGTGGCTCCTGAGTTTCCTAACCCTTCTGCTTTTCATGGATTTTGATTGCATGAAGTAGCCTGCCTGGTTTGGGAGCCTGGGGGGATCTTTCAGCACCCCCAGCAAGGTGCTCTGCAGCAGGGAGCTCCACCACTTGATTGCACGTTGTTCCCAGCACTTCCTTCAGTTTGCTCTGACCTGCCACTTCTGGTTTCATCACTTTTTAATAACAGCAGAGGGAAAAGACCTAACTGGAAATTGCATGTTTGCGCTGATTGAAATATAGTTTGTACTAACCAGTTTTATTAGGCAGCTTTTGTTTTAGAGCTTGTTAGGTGGGTTAGAGGAGCGAGCCCCAAGACTCAGGTTTCAGTGTTGTTCAGTGAGGCACCGCGCACTGCACAACAGGCACAGCTCCTCCCGTGCCTCCCGTTTTCCCACAGGTGTCATTTCCAGTGTGCATTTCCGGAGCAGTCTGGATTGCATTCCTGAAGTCCCAAATTAGGCTGAGAAGTGATAACTTGATGCAGACAACTGCAGGTGTTCAGGGACTGTTTTGAAGCATTTTGAGTGCTTTTGCTGGCTGTTGTTAAAAAGCAGAAAAAGAGAAGGATCTTTGCCATAGAGCCCTGGCATGTTTACAGAGGGACCAGCATTTTGGTTTCTTCCTTTATGGTCTTAGTAGTTGGAAAAGCACAGAAACAAGTTGCAAATCCTTTTCTTTCTCTCATACACTAATAGCAACAAGATATTGCAAGGAGGGAACTTTTAAAATTAATGTTTCGTATTTTAATGCAGAGGTCCTCCAGGAAAAAAGGATGCGGGGTCGGGGGGGTTACTGAATTTCCACAGTCAGGAGGTCTTTGTCTACTTACTGCTCAATAATCAGCGAGGGAACCCATTTTGATAGATATATGTGAATATGGAGACTGGATCATGGAAATCATAGCATTTTACCATCTTTGTTATTTGGCGTTATTCATGATCACCAGCGGTTCTGAGGTTTGTTTCCCTGACGGACAGTTCAAGGAAGTGTTTTGTATGTCACATGGAAAGGAGTGTAACATGTGGAAGCACATTCCCCTCAAGAGGTACTTGTGTGTCAGAGACGATGGTGCATACAAACATGTATGAATCACAGAGACACAAATAGCTTTTGACAGCGATGGGAAAGAACATTAAAAGAAAAAAAAAAAGCAGGCAGGAAGGAAGAGGACAGAAGTAGCAGTATCAAAGGAGGAGTCTGTGCCTGCCAGATAACCTGTGTTGAGAGGACCTATGGCTACAGGTAGAGAGCAGTTTTGCCAGAGTCCTTTGGAGAAGGAGGATACTCGCCAGTCAGGGCGCCTCCTGAGGTGTGTGCCGACGGCGCAGGAGCCCAGGCTCCTAGTTCGACATGCACTGAATTGTGAAGGGGGAGGGCCTCTTGTGCCTCTAAACTGCTCCCCTTGAAATTCCTTATATAGTGGTGGTAGGCGGAGTATCAAGGGAATAGCTGGAGTACTATTCATTGGCTTGATCTTATAAGCGTGTGTCAGATATTTATAGACGTGTTAAGTTCCTTTGAATAGAACGAACATTTCCATAAGCTGTAATTGCCTGCCAGTGCACGGCACGGCTGGGAGCAGTCAGAAGTATGGTCACAGTGTCGGAGCCTCCTAGCTCTGAAGGCTCCGTCTGTCATGCGGGTCGTCCTTGAGCTGGAACCAGGTGGGCTCTGACGGGAGTTACCTTGGGCCCCATGTGCAGGGTGAGTGTGTCCAGCACGGGGGCACAGAGGTGCTGCCGCTCTGCCTGACGGCACAGGAGCTCCCAGGGCACCTCAGCACCAGCACCAGGCACTGGCAGGAGCTAATATCCGTGCTCATGTGGTCGCTGAGTCCAGCCACCTCCTCAAGGCAGGCTGTACAGCTTCGTCCCGAGAGTCGTGCTCGCCCTTTCCTGAGCAAAGCTGTTTGAACACAGGAGCATGATGTGTATCTCAAACCGCTTGTGCTCATTAGTATTACAATATATTTTTAACAATACAAAGCCACAATTGGTTTGACAGTCTTATTCAGTCCCAAGGGTGAGAGATGGTTTTGCAAGCCTGCTGTGATAGTTCCTTCAGTCGAATCCCTGTTCGCTAGAGAGGGGGGCCCTTTAGACAGCTGGTACATTCTGTGCATGCTGAATGGCTTAGAAATGAGGTGGGAATATTGTATGTGCATCACTTTGGTGTTCTCCTGCCTTTAGCATCTACCAAGTACAGGCTAAATAACCCAAGCAGGATGCTCCGTGCTGTGTCTGGGAAAAGCTCCAGGTGCCTTGGGGACCCAGAGAGCAGGACAGTGCTTGAGTATAGAGCTCCCACTTAAAGTTGCAGTCGTGTTACACATAGCGTGTTAATGACATACCCCAATTTTTTTAAAAAAGGGTATTAGAATTTCCTGCCGTCACTGCAGTGTGCCAGAAGGTGTCTGTGAAGCGCACAAGCCCCGATCCGCGCCTGACCCTGCAGGCAGGCACCGCGCAGCAAGCAGCAGCCAGCTGACCTGCGTAAGGATAAGCAGGTGCTTAGGTGCTTGATGATGTGAGGACCTCGAGGCCCAACATCTGCAATGTCAAGGAGGAGTCAGCAGCCCATGCTGGTCTGTTCTCCTGGCTGTAGCAACCTCTCTGGTCAGATACCTTCATAATCATACGGGCTCTTAAATTGGGGTGAAGTTTGAACTGCCCACAGGGAAAGAAGATAGAGGGAAGGAAAAGAGATAGTCCTCTCACTAAGCAAGCCGAGATTAACCTGACTGCAGAGCTTAGGCGAGCTTGGCAGAGAAGGCTGAACAGCAGAAGCCACCAGGCTGGAGTGTCAGAGCCAGAAGAGGCACTCTCTGAAGGCAGGTGGGTGGGAAGGCAGCTCTCCGGAGCGGGTGTGTGAGGAGGCAGGGAGCTGGAGTGGTAACAGGGCGGCTTGGGGAAGGCGGGCTCATGCCTGCTGCTGTTAGAGACCTCCGCGTACACCCGCGGGCTCACCCTGTAAAACAACACGTCTTCAGCCACTGCGTGCAGATCGGCGCGCGCTCAGCTGGAGCGAGCTCGCGGAGGGCTGACGCCTTCCCGCCGTCCGTGAGGAGATCGGGGTCCAAACTGGGAGGAGAGGCAAACCTTTCCCGCCTCACAGACCTTCCCCGGAGGAGCCCTTGGCTTGGAAAGTGCTGAGACGCAGGTGACAGGGGCTGGGTAGCGCAGGAGCCGTGGCAGTGAGCTGAGTTTTTCAGACGCCCGTTACATATCACTGAGCAGCCGGATGCAGGCAAAGATGAATTCCCATTGAGGCTTTGAGCTCCAAGAGGCTCTCAGCGCCCGTGTGACGAGGAGCGGGCAGCCGCCTGCCGGCTGCACCGGTGCTGTCGGCGGTGCGCGGCGCTCTCACCATGTGCTGCTCTGTTCCCCCCTCCAGGCACGACGGCTGCGTGCGGAGCCCCGCGTACCGGCCAAGAGGTGATCTCATGCTCTCTCTCCGTTCTCTCTCTCTCTCTGTTGTCCCCCTCTCTTCCTGCAGGTCAGCGTGGAGGTCTTGCTAGAATACCCTTTTTTTGTATTTGGACAAGGCTGGTCATCCTGCTGCCCGGAGAGAACCAGCCAGCTCTTTGATTTGCCATGTTCGAAACTCTCGGTGGGGGACGTCTGCATATCGCTGACGCTCAAGAACCTGAAGAACGGCTCTATTAAAAAGGGCCAGCCCGTGGATTCAGCTAGTATCTTGCTGAAGCATTCAAAGAATGACAGTCTAGCTGGAAGTAGACACAGGTATGCGGAGCAGGAAAATGGGATTAATCAGGGAAGTGCACAGATGTTAGCTGAGAATGGTGAACTGAAGTTTCTGGACAAAATGGGATTGCCTGCAGCACCTTTGCTCACCAAAACAGAACCCAGCAAGCCCCCGGCGACGCGGAAGAGGAGGTGGTCAGCCCCCGAGACACGGAAACTAGAGAAATCCGAAGAGGAGCCACCTTTGACTCTTCCCAAGCCTTCTTTTATTCCTCAGGAGGTTAAGATTTGCATTGAAGGTCGATCCAATGTAGGAAAGTAAAAGTTGTTTGGGGAAAGGAAATTAGGCTATCCCTTGTCATTTTTATCCAGATTACTGTACTGTAGACTAAATAACCCAGTATTTACATGTTATCATCTTATTTTAGGTTTATGTTATAACCTTGTTGTTATAGTTGCAGCTGGTATTATGCAGGAGACTGGTGCATATGTTTTTCCACAAGTGTTTTGTCGGTGACTGGGTTTCTCGAGAGCTGCAGAAGGGGCAGTATCTGCTTCACGCACCCTTAGTGGAAATGAATGTGTTGTCATGGCTCCTGTTTGCTAACACCTCGCGTGGAACAGGGTCCAGCTGTGGTTTTGTTTCCTTCTCCTTTTGTTGTTGGGTTTCTCTGTCCGTCTGTCTGTGTGCCTGCCTGTGCGCTTGTCTCGGGATCACTTCCTGCGGCGGCCGCG
>VZSV01000021.1:2486767-2538451 GCA_013398735.1 Nothocercus julius
GCCGGAGCCTCGGGGCTGGCGCACGGACCCTGCCGGCCCAGCACCCTGCGCAAAGCCCTCGCGTAGCGCTGGGGGGCCGATACAAGGTGCCTCTGCAGGTGACTGCTCCCTCCTGCTCGCTCCGGAGGCAGAGGGACGAAAGAAAACAAACTGCTGCATGCCAAAATGCTGCTAAGAGCTGCTCTTCAGAAAACCAAATGCCCTAAGGCAAAGCTTTATCAATAACAACTGTCAATGTAATTCGCAGGCTGGAAGACCCAAGAGATTTCTTAGGATGCGCTTGCCCCCATCTCCTCCTGTTACTGGTGGGGAAAAAGGAGGGTGCAGGAAGACCCCAGGCCGGGCAGGGAGTGCAGCCCGCGCAGTGAAGGGGCCTCCCCGCCTGCCACAGCGCGGGGCGGCCGCCCCCGCGTCCCCGGCAGCTGCCTGGGGGGGAGGCTCTTCCAAAGCGACACCGCGGAGCTGCTCTGCGCAAGAGGCAGGTGCTCTTAAAAAAAAAAAAAGCTTACAAATATATATTTATATGTATATGTATATGTATTTTTAAAATTTTTGTTTAGAAGTGTAGCTAAAAAGAGTAGAAAAGCGACGGTGTCTGTGAGACCAGCGCTGGCCGCCCTTCTCCCGTAGGAAGGCACGAGCGTGGCGCCGCCGGGCTCGGGGCTGCAGCACGGCAGCGCAGCCCTGCGCCCCGCGTGCTTCTGCCCCTGGCGCCACGAGGGGGACGGGACGCCGCTCTCGCGCAGCCGCACGGGCGCTCACACTGGCCACGGGGGGCGACGCTAAGGGCAGGCTCACCCGGAGCAGGATTTGCAGTGAAGAGGCCGGGCAGCTCCTTAGCGCGACGCTGCCGGGCTGCAGGGACAGTCGGGGTCCTTTATTCACAGCGCTTCCTCCGCGAGCAGCATCCCTGCCGTATTGGGGCAGG
Organism: Nothocercus julius; assembly: GCA_013398735.1. Lineage (NCBI taxonomy): Eukaryota > Metazoa > Chordata > Aves > Tinamiformes > Tinamidae > Nothocercus > Nothocercus julius. The sequence goes on from VZSV01000021.1 coordinate 2,487,696, forward strand.
ACAGATGGAGCACAGTGGCAGCACAAGCATCACCTGCACTACCGGGAAGGCCCCTGCTCGCCTCCGAAGCAGAGGAAAAGGTCAGACTCCAACAGACATTTATGTCCTAAATGTTTAATGGAAGACATCTAAGCCAGCGGGCCGCTGAGGCGCTCTGAGCTGTTTCTAATGGGCAGAGCCTGTTCAAAAGGCAGCAGGGACCAGCGTGTGGCCTGGGCTGGCTCCGCAGCAGCGGCAGGCGCAGCAGCCCTCGCGCACGCCTGTCGCTGGAGCGGTTCAGCTGCCAGGCTTGGTGGCAGTGGCGCTCCTCAGCGCGGCCTCCCTGCGGTCACCGCCTGCCTCGCGCAGACACAGCCCCCGCCTCTGCAGGCACCTGCGGAGGGGACAGGACGGCTCCCAAGTCGCGCAAGCCCCGGCAGCCGGGCTGCGCTCTCAAAGCAAGTGGCCGAGCATTATGAGTTCAGGGGTGCTCGCTGCGTCACTGAGCGTAACGAGCGACGGGGGGGGGCGGTATTCCTGTGGATGCGGTGTGTATTTCCAAAGAAATTCCAGTTGTGATTTAGCAATTAATTAGTGGGCCATTACGCTTTATTAAAGTGTTACCCAGGCTCTCAAACATTCATTACTGCCCTTAGAGCACGCGCTCTCCCTCCGTCTCAGCCTCAGCAGTGCCTTGCATCAGGCCTCCAGCTGCTCTGCTGAAGGCTCTCGCTGGCTCTCCACAATGCCAGGGATGCAGAGGAGCAGGACCAGGAACTAACCACTGGTTTCCATGCCTTTGGCCTCACTCACCTGGCCAGAGACAACACCCAGCCCGACGGTTTCCTATCTTTGCTAAACGGGAACGAACAGGCAAACAACTGCAGGGGAACTTGCAAGGGAGGGCTGCAGAGAAGTCTCCCTTGGGTGGGTTTGCGGTAGCAGAACTTTTGTGTCTTAAAAAGCTGTTCACGCAAAGCGCGTAAAAGCAGGAACCCAGTTGCTAAGTCAAAAACTGCATGCACCATAAAGCAGGCAGGCTCTGCAACAGTCTATTCTGAATCATCTCCACAGATGGGGGTGGTGACAGAACGGGTTTGCTACAGTGCAGGGCCAGCCTCTCTGCAGAGGCAAATCCATTGAATATGGAAATTTAAGTAAAAATGGCTTTAAAAGGCCTGCAAGTGACAGGGCTCAGGCATTTTATGATCACAGTAAAACATCCCCAGTAGTGTTATCGAGCCCTCCAAACTCTCTGACCTGCAGTAGGCTGGTAGCCCTGCCACAAACATCCATCCTGTTGTCACAGTGAAGGTGAAAGAAAGGGGCTTTTTGGTGCCTTCACTCAATTCTTTGCCTATTTTTCTCTCCCAGCCTGCAGCTTCTGGAGGGGGCACTACTGGAGCAGCGGCAGCTGATGGGTCAAACTGCGTCTAAGGGTGGGTGCAGGAAGCCATGTCTGTACAGGCTGGTTTCTTATGGAGACTTCAGCAGCTCTTCATCAGAAGGGCATAAAACAAGTGAAGAAACATTGATTAAAAAGTAGAACAGGCACAACAATAAAAGATGAGGCTACTGCCTTTTGAACCAATGGCACTGTGCTAACAGCCCGCCCTCGCCCTGCCTGAGCCCTTGCAGGCAGCGCGGCGCCCAACGTGCCGCCCTCCGGCGGGAGCCGGCGAGGGGGCTGCAGGAACACGGCGCCGCGGAGGAGGAGGAGGCCGAGGGGAAGAGCAGCCCCTCCTGCTCCGTCGCCCCACGCCCCTCTCGGCACGGCTACGAGAAGACCTGGCTGTGCTGCTGGGTGACCCGGATGAACGTCGTTCTCCTGCTCAGTTCCTTGAGTTTGGCAGCTCCCACGTAGGTGCAGGTGGAGCGCAGCCCGCCGAGGATGTCGAGGATGGTGAGCTCCACATCGCCTCTGTACGGCACCTCCACCGTCCTGCCCTCCGAAGCCCTGCGGGAGGCACCAGTTGTTACTGGACTGACTGCACGTGCAGCAGTGTGCTTACCACGCTGAGGGCTCCGCTGCCTGCCTCCATGCAAGCAAAGCTCCCACGTTCAAGGAAAAGCAAGCCTGACCTTGCCGGGTTCAAGCTGTAGGATGTAAGAAGTGGCCAGGCTCAGGAGCCTTGCAAGGCAAGCGCCAGCCAGCACAGCTCTGCAGGAGCTTCTTGATCCCTAGGCCCTGTCCCACCTCACTGCCATGTGCAGAGCGAAATGCTTGGCCACCTCCTACTGCCCGTTCCTCCAGGGCCCGTCTACATGGTGTGGGAAGCCCGGCACAGAAGGGCCCTGCAGAGCCGTCCTCTGAAGCTAAGAGGTGAGCTGGTGCGTTTCAGAGCCGGGAGAAAAAGGCTAGAAAAAATAACAGTGCTCTGAATCCTGTCATGTGCAGGCACATGCGGGCACTGTCCCCAAAAGCAGATCCCTGAAGAGTTACATGGTGGCAGAATCCAGACAAGTATCTTCCACCCAAGTCCCTTCCCTAAAAGGAAAAGATGAAGCTCATTTCCCAGTCTCACACTGAACAATTCCTCCCACTGTTCCTCCAAACACCTGCTCATCTTCAGAGCAGGCCTGTTCTGCATGGCACGGAGTCACTGTGGGAGAAGAGGGCAGGCAGCCCTTTGCAAGGGGCTCTAGATGAGAGCAGCTGGAAAGCTTGACTTTTGTCTAAAATCTGCCTCAGAAAAGGCTTGGGTTCGTGCCTTTCACACAACATGTTGATTTGCAGCTCAGGACTGCTGCTTTAAATGATTTTCAGAACACACTTCTGCACCTGTTATGGCTTGAAATGGGAGAGATTCTTGTTCCCCTGCCTTGAACGGTCAGGAATCATGGCTGGGATATGTCATGGTTGTAAATGTGACTTTATTTACTTCTCCCACAAGCTACGGCATGCAGGACAGGGCCGGGGCAAAAGCACGCCCGCTTGCAGCGCCGCTCACAAGGCACTGAGGCAGCAGCGGCATGGAGGCACCCGCTCCGGCGCGCCTAGCTGCGTTTCTGTCTGCTGGCTGACCCGAGGGACACCATAAAGGAGAAGTGTTAATATAGCACCTGAACGACGAACCACGACTCATCTCCCTCTTTCTTTAGACTGTCTTAGAAACGCTGCACTGGAAAGGCCAGTGGAAATCGTCCGTGCTACCGCTGCCCAGCAGCCTGCCCGGGGCTCCTGTGCTGCTGAGACAGACGTGTACGTCCCGCGCCGCAGGGCAGCGGGTCTGACACGAGCACCGGGGATAATGGTGAGAGCCCAGGCTCATGGGCTGACCTTGGCCGAAGCGCCAAGAAGGGCTAACAATTCTCAGTGGTGCCAGGCTGCATGCGGGGTCCCAAGCGAACACCGTCTGCAGGGAGCCCTGCAGCCACTGGCCTCCCAAGCCTAGGCGCTCGTGGTACCCGCAAATTCATCTTCCCTTGCACTGTCTTTAGCAGCTGTTTACTTTTATGGGTTTTGCAAGGACAAGGCACAAAATTGGTAGTAAATTCCAGATTATTACAAAGATAGCCCTGATAACCTAATCTGCAGGGGAAATGGGTCGAGTTTCTAGTGGATATATATTCAAACTGTTGTGACTTTCTTGGCTGTGTTCTGCAGGAGCAAGGCGTTACATTTGCAGTAAGTATGTGTTTGGATTGTTACTGTATTAGTCTGGTCCACGGGGATAAGGAGCAGAGTTTGCAGGGAGTGTATATTCACACTCGGGTAATTTTAACTCTGATCATCCAGTCCACAGGAGCAAGGAGTGGAGTTGTAATGGATAAGGATCTCTGTTGAGGAGAGCTCCTGTCATCGGGTTCCCAGGGAAGAAGAAGGTGCAACTGTAGTAAGTCTACATCACGTTCCCCTCCCTGGTCTGGTCTAGACTGGAATGGAGTTTGTGACGGGTATTAACCAAACTGTGATGTTAAGCCTTGTAATGCTATTCCCAAGAACAAGGAATGGAGTTTTAGTGAATGTACTGTTACAATATTAATCCCTACTTTCCGGTCCAAAGGGAGGCGCATGCAGTTTCTAACTAACTGATTTATACTGAGATTGTGGTGATGTTGACAGTAGGGTTTACACTGGACGAATGCTCAAGCAGTTGTCAACACGTGTTTTGCAGAGCTGAGGAGTGGAATGTGTTGGCCACAAACTGGAGGAGTTGGTCAGCAGCAGACAGGAACCGTCACACACATGGCCCAACCTCCTGCGCTGCCCAGTGCCTGGCTGAAGCAGCGAGACGTGGGGGCCCATGGAGTGTAACCCAAAGCAAGGGGCATTGAGACGCAGAGAGGGAAGAGAGGAGTCGTCTACCTAGGTGGGTTTTTTAACTGTTCTCTTTTCTTCTCCTTACCTGAACCAGTGATTAGATGTCTGTGTTAACTGGCAATAAACTAAACCAAGTAAAAGATCTGATGGGTCAGGAATGTTTTGCCCACCACAAACGCCTGCATGCAGGCAGCTGGGCCTGCGTTTCGAGGGCGTCACAGAAGTGGCACACTTGGCAGAGAGCTCCGTAACGCAGTCAGCGGCAACCGCTGAGGCATTTACAGCTCTGGCACCTCTCCTGGAGTCGGGGCCAGCACTAACCCTTCCTCAGAAGGGAGACCTAGGAAGGAGCACCTCGGACTCCCGAGAGCTGGAAGGAGCGCTCTGGGCCCAGGCTCAGCTCTCTCACAGCCACTGAGAGCAGAAGAGAAAGGGAGACAGCGTTCCCTGGCCACTTCCCAGCAGATGCAGCCTGCAGGGCACCCGCCAGCTCCCGATCCGCCCAAGCCCGCGTCTGGCGCGGAGGGAGAGCGGCAGAGGCTGTGCATCCCCGCAGGGCGGACGGAGCGAAGCGACAGTGAACGCCCCAGGCGGCCCAGCGGGTCACCCGTCCAGCCAGGGGCTGCCACTGCATTGCAACCTTATGAGTGGGGCATTTAGGAAATGGCAGGAATTGGAGGCAGGCCCTGGAGGCTTCAGGACACCAAGGAAAGGCAGCGAGCGGCAGCCAGCTGCTGATGCTGCTTTGACTCTGTGGTCCCAAATCCACTCCATTCTTAGTGTAAAACACCAAAATGCAGCTTAGCAGCAGCTGTGAATTAATGAGTGACCACAATGGGGCTGCAGTGCTCACACAAAGCCTGTGAAATCTCACAAGGTTTTTTAAAAAGCACAATAAATTTGCTTTAACTGAATAATACTGAGTAGTGCTCTATTCCTGCTTGCCGTATTTCTTTTCTCCTCTAGAAGAATCTTAATAATTGTCTTCCAGAAATTCCCGACTCTGACCCATGTTCTTCATCGAAGGAGGTAAAAATGTATAAATGTATGAACACAGAAGTAATGAAACAGGGTGCAGAGATTTCATACACAATTAAATTGGATCAACTTGACACATTCATTACAAAAACAATTACTCTCAAGACTTGATTTCCTGCTACAGTCATCTCACCTTACCTGTCTCTCACTGCTTGTCAGTTTTAATTTAACTGTTTGCTGCAGGCTCAGGTCCTCCGGACAAAATGTTTCATTTTGAGAAGACAAAGTTAAGTGACATGTAGCCTTATTCTGCAGGGAGTTGAGCACACTGACCTCCCCACAGCTTGAATAAAACACTGTGGGCTCTCAGGAAAAAAACAGCTTATTAGGCTCTCTGATACGGATTTACAGCTGGGCTTTTTACCTGTGCATAAAGAAGCCCCCACTGACTTGGCAAGATTGGGCTATCCAGCATTTAAAATGCTGCATTAGAAGCCTTCTGGAGGCAGTTCGTCATGAGCTAAACTAGTAGGCGAATAAACTTCTACATTTTCTTACCACAGTAAACAGAAGGAGAAGCCTGGCCTGATTCCTAACTGCTTGCAGTGCCCAGCACATTAACAGCGCTGGATAACTGAACAACTGCTATTTTTAACTGCACAGCCATAACATGCCGAGGCAGACCAGGCAAGACCAAGGCTTGTGTGGTTAGTGAACCCTAAGTAGTGGGCACAATGCACACAAGTGAGAACTTGCCCCTGGTTCACCATTAACAGGAAAGTCTCATAAATTAGATGGCTGGAGCCAACTGTGGGACTCCTGCTAGGTTACCTGTCAGTGGCACAAACAAGCAAGAGGTCAAAAAAGGCTTAAAATTTCAGCTTGTGCTACTGCTTCCTTGGTACTGAGTAGGTTTAAGAACTTGATCCACACAGGACTCATTAAAATCAGCATGCAAAACAAAATACAGGAAAATTTGAGTAGCAGTGCCCATATGGGATTTAAAGGGTCTAGACTGAGCCAAATACAACACTTTTTTTGTACATCTTTTACTCCTACAAGACACAGACATACTTGCATTTTGTCTCACTTTTATGGGGGATCAGTTAATTCTCCTGGTAGAGAATTAACAGCATCAGGCCTTTCCCACACTCCAGCTGACGATACAAACACAGGGGAGCAAAGGACAGTGAGTTATCCCAGCTCAGATAAAAGGCTGCCAGCACCTCTGCATAACTGGCAGCTGCCACTTTTAAATTAAGATAATTTCTAGTGCCATCCACTCAGACCATTCGTTCAGCAGTTCTGATGCCAAATAGATGAACCCAGGGTGAATCAAAGCTCCAAGGCATTCAGGAAGCTTTTCTGCTACATTATTTCAGCTTGTCCCAGGCACAGACGGGCTTTTCTGCAGCCCTTTCAGAACGGCTGTGCTCGGAGGACGCAGCTTGCTGTGCCAGAACCCTCTTGCAGGGCTGCCAGGTGCAGACCCAGGCCTCGGAGCCGGTCCCCTAAGCAATGCACTGGCTGGCCTCAGCGTAGCCAGGTACCCTGCAGGTAGGAGTGCTTTTTACATGATATAAACACTGCCAACATGAGATTAAAGAACTCCCCTTGCACGCTGCTCATTACCTTCTGATCAGAGCCCATGAAAGAGAAGTGTGGGCTCAGGTCAAGCAGGAAGGGTTTGCTGCGCTCTGGAAAGACATCCAAGTCCACCCCATGTTGAATGTAACGGCATCCCTTTCCCTTCTCATCCCACCAGAGGCAGAAACATCCTGGCTTGAGAATCTGCCACGGTATACATGTTTTCCTCAAGCTATAGTATTTACTGTACTATTTTTTTTACTTGTTAAGAATATTTCTTTTTGCAAAAACAAGTGCCAAACTCAGCACAAACATTTTTGCCCTTGAAAAACACTTCACTATCATTCCTCCTCCCGCTGATATCTTTCTCCTCCTTAGTCTTCCTCGCACAGTGGTTTGTTTCAAGGGACCTGTCTTACATTCTACACTCCCACCTTTGGGGTGCTGTAGCTCTTCCCCTAGAAGAGTTGACACCTCAGGAAAAAAACATGACTGCCCTGAACGTCTGGAAAAAGAGCTAGTGCCACTGGCTCCAAGCTCCTTGCACACAGCAGTTTAGCAGATGGGAGCAGAGCCTCAACCTCACCCAATGGAAGAGCAGAGTCAAAAGAGATACCTCACTAAGCCACTGCGTGATGGAAGATGGAAAACATCCTCTGCCAAAGTGTAGAAGATCCACATAGTTTCAGGGCACTTGTAAAAGAGAAGAAATTGAAAGAACTTTTCCACAGTTGGCTGCTTTTTCAAAAAGCTGAATTTCTCCAGTGCTTTCAGCATTAAAATGTACAAGAGATCCCTTTGCTAAGCTTGTCCTCCTTGCCTTCCCAAGGGTTGTGAGCTTAGCTGAAAATCTAAGTTCCCACATGCTGCATGATTCTGGGAGAATGGGACAATGGCCACTCCGCTGCCCTCTTATCCAGGAAGAGGTGGGCAATCTGTACAGGATTCTGCTGCCCCAAAAGGCTGCCCAAGAAAGCCGAGCCCGGTCCCAGGACTTGTGTCTAGGCCTGAGGGTGCTTCTGAGGTCCTGAGCCCTCCTTAGTGTTTCAACAGAAAGCGAACTCCATACTGGGGCAACCCTGTGCTTTACTGATTCACCTCACATCCATTCTTTGCAAATGAAAGGGAGCGTGTGGATCAATGCAGCATTGTTGCCCATGCAGCAACAGGACAACATCTGGAGAAGCGGCGGGCCAGGCACTGGTGCTGCGCCTTGCTGCCGCAGCTAATTCAGACACAGCCTGAGAGAGCCAGAAGTCAGAATGGTGACTAACACTTTCCCAGACCGTGTGGCTAATGCTGCAAGGACAGCACCCTGCACTGGATGCAATGGAGTAAACAGGGCTGGCTGCCCTTGGCCATCCACCTCAGCTCCTTCTGCCAGACTCTCCTTTGATGGCATCCTTCCCTAAGGTCTGCTGCCATAACTGCTTGCTAACACTTCTTAAATGAGAATAGAGGCACGAGACCGTTTGCAACAGATGCTTTTTGCAAAATTCAACTCCAGAAGTTACTGGATGGCTTCCTGCAATGGCTCCTGTGTGGATTCGTACCTGTATTCAGCAACCCCTCCAGCATACTTCTTCATGGCTGTGTCGGAGCTCATCCCATAGAACAGCATCACCTTCTTGCCATTTTTTTCCATAATCTCTCCAGCGCACTGGTCGTGGCCTGCAAACATTCCTCCAAGCATGACGAAATCAGCACCAGCTCCTGTGAACATCAGAGAGTGACAGTTAAGGAGGGGAGAAGAGGGTGAAAGACAAAGCAAGAACACAGTGGCCTCCACAACAGCCCTAAATACTTCAGTACAGAGAGTCCCCTCCTGCAACGCATGCAGCAGACCTGGAAGAAAAGCTTTACTGAAAAACTGTGACATGCCAAGTTGTGTTTCTCTGATATTTTAAATGGGAAGAGTCCTTCGTTGTTACGCTGATGATGTTGATGATTGTTCTAATCAACCCTACAGTCTGTGTAAGTTTTGAACTCAGTTTTAGCCCTCTGGCTCCCAGAAGGAGCTGAGCACAGTTCCGTCATCAGCTCCTACAGCAACAGTAGCACTGAGAAGCCCTAATCACAGGGGTAGGACCTGTTGAGCTTGACACTGTACAGACAAGAGACAAGTTCTACAGAAGCTTCCTACGCCACAACATGTGAGCAAGAATGTACCCTGAAACGAGGTGTATCCATGAATGTTCTTTCCCTAATACTGACCAAGCAGATTTTTAAATTACATGATGGGTATTTCAATCCCATCACCACAAAGGTGCTCAGTGTATCACACAGGCTAATTCCTCATAAAATGCTCTGCCTGGATGTGGTACAGAGCATGGAACAGAGAGATGGTCTGACCAATTGCTGCATCTCCTAAACACTACAGTGATCCATGTACTAAATAACAATATTAAACACCTAAATATGCTGGATGCCTCTCCCCTCGGCTTGCAACTCATGAGCTCTGTCCCACTGGGAATAAAATCAGGGAGAACATTTTGGGAATCACTCTTGGTTTCTACTGCTATTTCTAGTATCTCCATCTGGCCTGGAATTACCCAACTAGCTGCTCTTACTGTGATATTTTGGCATATCCAGCCTTTCTTGGAAAAATCAAGTGCAGAGGCCTTAGGATATGTGAAAACATACACACACACACACATATACACATATGTACATACATGCATACATATGAAAAGAAGTTTGCTTTACTCTTTTCTGAGCTTGCAGTTTCATCCCTGAAACAAAGCATTTTCCCATCCAAACCGACGGCTGCTTCTTATGTGTACGTGTCAGAACAGGCCCCTCTGCTCAGCTTCTTCCCAGAGCTGGCAGAAGAGCAGGACTATAAACCTCCCTTCACAGAAAACAGATGAGCCTGAACTAACCTGCTCTGAACACGTCCAAGCTCTGGGGATATTCCAGTCTAGGTAAGTCTGACATTTAGGATTTGCTTATCTCTGTCACTAACCAAACAAAAGCACTGCATCTTGAGATCTGAACAGCAAGTGAAACCACTACCAGCTCTGCACAGTTTCCACAATTTGTTTAAAACCTCTGGAGACAAACCTGAATTTGTCAATCTTTTGTATTTGCATACAGGTCAGCTGTGAAGGTGCACTGATTTCTAAAAGCCAACTCCCAGCTCCTCTGCCCTTCCCCCGAAAGCAGACCCAGCAGCAGGACTCAGTGAACCCAGCTGCTCTGCTCCTCACCTCCTTTTGCCTATTTGGTGTTTGAAAGGAACAGTATGTTCATGATAAAGGGATATGAGAGCTGACACTGTGCTGAACTGCTGAGAACATCACACACAATATTTACAGGTGGGCATCCATTCAGGTCTCCTATCTAGCCAGCTACCTGGCAGATTTTTCCTGAGTTCTCATTCCAGATGTCCAGGAGATTTAGAGCCTCATTTTGAGCCACATCTGATACTACTATCAACATTAAAAAAAAAAAGGGGGGGGGGGAAATGCTCATCCTTTAGGACATTCTGTTTCTGGTGGGGAGCTCCTGTTGCTATCTGACATGATCTTGCTCCAGTTTTGGAGAAACTGAGTACCCTGGGACATCTAGTTGACAGCAGCTGCAGAAATGGATGAAAACAACATGGGGAAGAAGGGAGGGCTCTGGAGTCAATGTTTCAAAGTGGGCCCTGAAACAATGTCTCAAGTGGGCCTGCCAAGGGACACCCTGGGCTCTCTACCTTGCCAAAACCATCCCATGCTCTCCACTCCTATGTCTCTCTCTGGTGTTAGAGCCTCCAAGCTCCCCAGCCTCCAAGTTATTAGTGCCAAACTGTCACAATCTCTTCTTCCATGAGATCGACGCTTTGGAATCACAGAGTTCTGGTTCATGCACTCTTAGGTATCTATTATTTTTCTTTTGATTGTGTATTTTGGGAGGAGAGCAAATATGTTTGAATTACAGGATTGAAACTCTTCCAACCTGAGTAACATTGCCAAACAACAGCACAATTCAAGTTGTACTGGGAGCAGGAGCCAGGTTACAGCAAATGCAGCCCAGAGCTGTGCTCCACACCGGGCAGAGCGTCTCCACGCTGGAATGACACACATTATATATGCCTTTTTCCCCAGTGTCCTTCAGAACTTTCCACCCTGCTTCAGTACTGCAATGATGTCTGAAATTTCCAATCTGTTCCACTGCTTCTGTACCAGTTAATCTCCAATGAGGAGGCGGCAATTTTTAATATGTTCTTTCCCTACTTACGTGTGCTTTTCTATACCGACCAGAAGCACTGGTGACACTTGCAACACCTAGCTGTACTCTTCTTCAGGTACACGTATCAGGCCATTATTTAAGGCAGCAGTGATTGAGAATACCTGGTTAACAACCCCTGCCAGATAACACACGATGTGCTGGGGTACACTGCATACAGGTGTTTCTATAGCTCACCTGGAGTCTGCTAGACTTGGCCTCTTTCAACAAAAAAGCCATTTTTGACATTGCTACCCTGTGCTCCCCAGGGCACTGATGCTGGGGAAGATGCCCCTCTGAGGCCCTGCACTGAACCTATCCTAGTTTTGCTGACATATCGCATGTTTGAAATTATTAAAGAACACATGCGCCAAAGCCAGCCCAATCTTGCAGCACTCATGCACGTTTGCTGGCCCTCCTCTGAGTTGCTCGGGTGCCTTCCGTGTGCCCGGCTGCACAAGCTGCAGCTAAGCAGACCGCTTCCACACACAGAGGTGGCTGCAGTTGGCTTTGGCAGCCCTCCAGGTACATGCACTGTAATTGTGCCTGGACCCCATGCCCTGCCTGAGCCAATGAGCCTGCCCATCAGCTGGTACACACACTGCCTTGGAAAACAGGGAAGCTGCTGCTATGATCTGTCGGGTGTGTTTTGGAGCCTATGTATGTACCCAACTGACTTTTCAGATTTCTCCTTCCTTTTCCTTCCCTGCTCTTGTATCTCTTCTCACTACTGCAGTAAGAAGCGGCAGGACTGTGTCTGAGACACTGGCACAGAATTCAAAGGCACATTCTGTTCCTGGCTGCGTCACACAGATAGAAGTGACCTCAGGCAACTGAACTTCGTATCTCAGTGCTTAGACTTCTCATCTTTAAAAACGGAGACAGTAGTGCCTCTCATTCTGAGAAATATACTCATGTTATCAGCCTTTTCAAGGGTGCAGTGACGCAAACCACCTCATAGGCCAACATGGTTTTGCATGTGTTCTGTCACTCCTGTGTCCTAATTCCTCTTTTCTTGCTGATGGATGTATAGCTTTTCTCTCACCATCCTCCAGTACCCAATGGCAATGTCATCTTCAGCTTCCCAAATCCAGACGTTCCCAGACAGCAGTTCCTGCATTCCAACAGTCTCTCCCAAAATACCTGTAACTCACATTTCTGGTCCCCAACTTCAGTGTTTCTCTATTACGATGTCTGCTTTTTTTTGCTAGTCTATGCCTCCAGGTAATCTGTTAGTTCCAACCCAATACTGGGACACAGAGGTTGGACCCTTCTCTCTGGCATACTGCCAGCGCAGGACTACTGCCTGTGTAACTCTCAGCTTTTTCCCAACACTCCTCTGCCAGGGACAAGCCATGGTAGCCTTCAAACATTGTGAATCCCAGCATCACTGGGCCAGAATCTGTCCTTCCAGTTTCCAAACAAGCGTTCCCTCAGTGTGTCCTCCAAAAACTAAAGGGACTTTTTAGACTTGCTACAAACATTGCAAAGGAAACAACTGGAAAACAATTAAAAGACTTTGAATTTTTTTTTTTTTTTTTAATTTTGGAAATGCTCTTGTTGGAACATGACCTTTTCCATGGGCCGGGTTTCTGCTGCAGCAGCCCGGAATGCAGCAAAGCCATAATCCCACTTGCATCAGGCCCAGGAAGAGCTGGGCAGCCAGAGAGCGCCAGGCAAACAGAGGCCTCCCTGCAGGCAGCCTGATGTCAGGGTGGACGGGGGTGAGGCAAGGTTGGGTGTTCTTTTTTGTTAATGTAATTGTGTTGTTGGAGAGGGCGGGTGCCGGTGTTCAGCTATGCAAGAATCCCAGGAGCCATCTGAAAGTACCTCTCCCTACCTCACTTTACCCACCGGGTAACCAAAGGGTGCTGTGAAATCCGGGAAGGGTGCACATTCCTTGCTGGCAGCAAACACCCCAGAGCTGTGCTTAAAAATCTCTCATTAAGTCTTTTTTTGTCATCTGGCCCGTCTCAAAACAGGAGCTGACTGCAAACTCAGAAGAAAGACTTTGGTTTCAACATTTCCAGGAGGAAAGTTTTTGTTGGCAGGGCTGTAATCTTAGTTTGGGCCTGTCCCTGCCTTCCAATGCTTCCTGACAAGCAAATGTGATTTATCATAATGCACCATCTCTTGTATCATATTCCCCTGAAATACCAATGTGAGGCTGTGCTGTCCTATTTTATTCCAGGCACTTCTGCATGCAGACATCTCCAAACAGCCTTGTGTTTTGGGGGAAAGGAGTGTCTTGTGTGTCTTTAAATGTCCTGCCATCCCAATACTGAGCACATTCAGTCCCTGATTCACATACAGAGCAGCAGCAAGGTTGTGGCTACAACCAAACCTCCCTCCTCCACAACAGATGCAATTTTTGTGCCCAGCAAAACATACTCACCGAATAACTGCTTTGCTCTATCAGTAAAAACTGGTGCAGCTTACTAAAGCTACTGGCATGAGAGTAAATCTGTTAATAATTAACTTGGATTTTTTGGTCATCTGTTCAGCTTTAGGGGATACAGTGTAAGTAAAATGGCAGCTCTTCAAGCAGAGAGCTGATCCCAAGAACACCTGCCTTTCTGCTTTGTGACTGTGTCCAACACGCATTCCACCATCTCTTCGCCCATTCAGGACCCAGGCCAGTCAGATCTGGCAACGCTGTTGCAGTCATCCTTGAACCCTACCCAGAAGAAATCCTTATCAGTTTTCTTTGAGTAGCTGTCCCTGGGGCTGTATCAGAAAGCCTGTTTCATGCATACCTGGCAGATAAATAGGACTTTGACCAGGGTATGATCTTGCTCTGTAGAATTTGGACTGCGCAAATCAGATGAAGAGCAAATTTATATTTGGTGTATTAAATTCAGCGGAGTCAGCCACAGGCCCCAATGTAACCTACTGCTGATTACACACTCAGGGTCAAATTGACTCCTGCACCACTGCTGACTGTGCTGGACTTCCATTGGAAATGACTGCAGCCCTAAATGTTGTCCTTACCAAATGCTTTGGCGACATCTCCTGGGCAGCTGCATCCTCCATCCTGCATCAAGGAAAGAGAAGACATGAGCAGGAGTGACCTCAGCCAGCGAACACTCTGCAACCTGCAGCACAACAGCTTCTCCTCAAGAGCAGTATGGCAAGAGCTGGCTGCACTGGTTAGCATTCAACACCCCGGCAGTTTTTAGGAAATCCGTACTATTCTTTCTACTGCTTTTCTAGGCTTATTTACTATAATACCACAGGTAACAGGAGCAGTGCTGTGACACCCTAAACACCGCAACGTGGAAAGCAAAAATTCCTCTGACAACCTGAGTCACTCGCTGCCATTTTAACAAAAGGCTGTGATGCAGATGTACCAGAAACCCCTTCCATAAACCACCAAAGACATTTAAACTAACTTTCTCAGTAGTTTACAATACATTAAAAGGTCAGAGTGGGAGGGGCGGGGAAATATACAATCAGATATGTTGTATTTTGATCTGATAATCTTCAAGTTGATTAATCTAATCTTTGGTAAGTGAAAATGAATCTCTTATCATATCCCTTGCTGTTTGCTACGAGTTTGGTAGAAAAACATCAGTCCTTCAGCATTTTAGACCTGTGTGTTCAGTTTTGTGCACAGCAAAGCAGGGGCAGATGAGGGATTGCTGGCTGGGCAGAAGGGAAGTTCTGCAGGTGCAAAAGGGCTGTGACAAAGGGAAGACAAGTATCAGAGTGCCATGGTTCTTCAGGCCTTGCAAAGGTTTACGCCTCAGATTAAAGACACTGACCACTCTCCTACGCTGTCACTGCTCCTTTGAGGAACAGGGTCCTTGGCAGAGTGCTAACAGGTTTCTGCTCCTTCCTTTTGCTTCACCTGCCCATGGAGAGAAATGCACGTGGCCTACACAGACCCTGACCACCGGCCTCCCTTTTAGAGCAGGCTTGGTCAGGGAGCCGGCTGCACGTGTGGGAACCTCGCTGCGCACACAAAGGCTTCAGACACAAACGGAGCACGTGGATCCAAAAGTGAGTGGCTGTTCAAAGGGTAGCCCCCGGAAACTGCCTCTGGGAGACGTTTAAAGGCTTTTATTCCACTTGCTGATAACCTTGAGCACATTATGCCTTTTGTTGAACCAGACACTCTCGCTGTCACTTCCAGAAAGGAGTGCAGGGCTGACAGCTGAATCCCTCGCACTAGTGAAGGGCCCTGTTTGTGCAACTCTCTCCCTCTGAGAAGCCTGTCAGAGCCTGGAGGAGGGTGTGAGCGTGTGTACATACGTCAGAAGGAGGAACAGAGTTAGAAGCAGCACTGTGTCAGGAATTTGCCCAAATCTTAGAGCCTGACTGGGGAGAGCCTGGCTGTTCTCTGGTAGACAGGGCACAGTCTATTCTTGCTGAGTAGCTCAGGATCTGACTTGTAATTATCCCCATAGTGGGGGAGATGGATGGGCTTTCTACCTCCAGAAGTATTATGAGGATCAGGCCTTACTGTGCAATCATTTGTCATAGGCTTTAAAAAAAAAAAAATTACTGAGAATGCCACCAAATTACAAAACGCTGAACAGCTTAAGCGACTTTCTGAAAACCTCATGAGTTACCATTTAAGATAAAAGGAACCAATGATGATGATTCACAGTGTTTTATTTGTAGATGTCTCCACTTACTTTGCTCAAGTGGGTAAATTTAATGACACCAATACACAGAAACAAAAAGGGAACATACTACACAGTTATGGTGGAAGATGATAAACAATGATAAATGCATTAAAACACTTCATGACATGTGAGAAATTAAGCAGTGTGTTTAAAACAAAACAAAGACTCTGCATGCAATCTGGGAAGCTTCTTGTTGCAAGCCAGCTGCTCCCAACAGGGACCCAGTCTGGACTCAAATGAGCCACTGGGCTATAGCCATGGCTGCAGGCTCGGGCTCTGCCTCCAAGACATGGAAACAGTTACCTGCTCAACCCCCTGTGAACACAGGAGAATTGGGATTCTTTTAGAGCAGCCCTATGGAAAAGTGTTTCCATGTGCCCTTTCTGCAGAGGGCACAACCTTAACAACTGGGTGCGAACTGAAGTGAAGGAGAGAGGTAAATCTGTTGTTTGGAAAGCTGTTTATTTTAGCACAGATAAAACAATGTGATTTTCCTCAGTCTTGTCCTCCAAACAGATGAACCACTTTACAACAGCCAAATTTAGCCTGAAGAAAAGAAATGCAGGATGGAAAACCAATCTGAACTGTGAATGTTTGTCAAGATTATATGCAGAGGGGAAACAAGGCGCTCTCTGAGGCGTTAACCATATGTGAGGGGATGCAAGGGGCAAGACTGCCTTCCATTCCCCGCACTGCTGGCTCACTAGGGTACATGACTGCCTCTCTGTGCAGAAGAGGAGCTGTCTGACCTACAAGAAACAAAAACTTTATCTCAGCTAAAGCGTTTCTGGAGGAGCTCTCCTGCTTAATGGCCTCTTCACAGTAACTCTCTGTTGCTCTTTCTCAAGGCCAGCGGAGTGGGTGCAATGAAAGATGAGACCATTAGCTGCAGTACAATATAGCAGGGGACAGAAACGGTGCTGCACCTAAGATAGAGCTTCCTCCCTTCTTTCAGTGAGTTATGAAATATTCATTTCTGAAGTAAGCTTTGAGTCTTAAAGATAGCGTAGCGTGAGAAAAGTAATAGGGGCAATTTCACCTCTGCCTTCACTGTGCAAATGACTCTAGAGTGACACTAGGCACTCACTTGTCCTATCATGTCTGCTTAAAAATTGTCACCTTCTTAGTCAACATATCAGCTCCAAAAATCATAAGCAATCACTTCAGTAATGCAAACATGCCTAAACTCCCAGGGAGCTGCCACCCTAGCAGAGCTGCTGGAGAAGAGCCTTCAAGCCTGTTGCGCTCCTTGCAGCGCCTGTGCTGTGCTCAGCACAGTCACCCTCTCACGTGAGGAGCGGGGCTTGTTTCCCTTCACATACAAGTTGGGACAGCACAACAGAAGAGAGAAGACTCATGAAAGCACCAGGTGAGACACCAGATGCAAGGAGTACCTCACCTGTACCACCTCACCAGCTATAATCAACAGATTTTCCTCTTGAATTATGGAAATGGCTCATAGGCTTTGAATCCTTTCACATCCTTCCTGCCACATATCAGTGTAACAAAACCTACCGGACATGTTTTCTTCCAGCTAATCAATGTAGATAACTGGCAATACGCTGCTTGGAGCAAGACATTTGGAAGGATACTGTGTTTACTTATTGTTCCCTTATTAGTAGGGATGTGTGTCTAGGACCAAGACCCATGCTAAAGGGTTTGAGACTTCTTTCCAGCAAAAAGGTTAGACTTGCAGGTAAGCTATCCTTTAACTTTTGGTGGGTAAGGGACAAAGAAACCATGGTAAGGAAAGCAATTTTCTGTGAGCAGAAGTTCCAAAGCACTCAGCAATATACTGCACAGATAAATGCATAGGAATGATCGGGACGAAACTCAAAAAACAAATTCCTGAAAAAAAGCCTACCTGATGAATTCAACTTTCTTAATGGTAACAGTTCAAGAGCTGGAAAGCACATAATGAAACTGCTCAGAGTGAGTGGCCAAAAGAAAAGCTGCATTTTGAAGTCATTTAAGAGATCAATAAAAGAACTGGACAGCCCCTGTGCCTCCCCAGTTACTGACCACCTTACAACCAACCTGCAACCTGACTGCACAAACCTCCATGGCACATAGGCCAGCTGGACAAGCATAAACACACATGACCTTTGGGTGCTGTAGGCTGTGGTCTAGCTTGGTCTGAGATGATGCTTACAGATTTACCTCCCGCATGAGAGAGAAGCTGGGTCTTCCTGGTGGACTGGCAGCTGACATTAGAAGCAATAAACAATACCCTCTTTTTTTTTTTTTTTTTTTTTTAAACTCCCCCCATAGGCTTATTATTTTTCTAGAGGTGAGTGGGAACAGCAGTGGCTTGTGTGCTAGAAGCCACCTCTCAGTGACTCCTACTTCTGCAAAGAGAGCTCCATTAGAACACTATTTGAACCCACTCAGCTACCAGTACATAGATGGACACACATCATCTCACCTTGCACTCCCCTCTACGGCCTGTCCTGTCCCTCAGCTCCACCCTCTGGGGACATTCAACTTCCACATTTAACTTCCACTCATTTTTTTTTCAGAAATCAGGAAGTGCTGTCTGCATTGGCATGAAAACACTGTCAGGCTTTCTATTCTGTTCATACAGCAATTTACTCTGTTCCATTAGAGGGAGAAGAAGGAGCTTTCCAAAGGCACAAATAGGAGTGAAGTTCCCAACTCTTTTTAAATATTTATATCCTTCTATTTACATAGGGAAAGTGGCTCGTTCTTGGAGTTTGTATCTCCACTGACTACCTAAGAGCTGGTATAGGGGTTGCCTGGAGATGAAAGAAGGATAATCTTCAACATGCAGAAGCCACTGTGCTGTTTTATTCTCCTGCTTTGCAACAATCCGCACAGTGTGAATCCGAGAGCAGATCATAATTACTCACAGAGATGATATGTCCTTTCAAGCCATGTGCCGAGTCCGCACACTCAATAACAGCACTGAGCTGTGGATAGCCCACTCCTGTCTTAATACGAGTGGTGCACACAGAACCTAGACAAAAGAAGAAGAAAAAAACCACAGCCAGTCAGGCTAGCAGAAAAACAAACAAACAAAACCAACACAACAGTGTTTTCTTTTTCTTGTGGAAAAACTGTGTTTCCATCCGCATTACTTCCCCCTCCCTCCAAGAATTCTCTATTACAAATGTCAGCTTCTTACGGATAAAAGGAACATACGGAAACTTTGGTTTTGAAATGCTGTCATACCAATTCATGGGAGTTGTAATTCAGGTGACTAATACCCCCCTTCTTCTCCAGGGCCAGAACTCCCAGTTTAGGCCTCATCCGTAATGCTTCCTGGTGAGGGAGTTACTGCATCACGGGAGAGGAAGTCCAACCGAGATGCCTGAAGAGAAGGGGGACAAAGGGACCAGAGTCACAACTTCAATGAGGTTCAGCAGCACATTTAATAACCAGAAGTATTTCTTTATTTGAAGAAATATTCAGATATCTCTTGTCTCCAGATGATTTAAAAATAATTCTCTGGGAAAATGTGCGCTCCTTTTTTTTTTTGTGGCAATTATCCAATAGAAGAGAAAACATTTTTTCCCTAATATGTTCGTTGGCCACAGTAATTGAGAATATAAGTAAATCAATAGATAACATTTAAAAAGACAAATAATCAATAGAAAGCTATATAGTGTCACAACACAAGGAAGTATAATATAGTTTTAACATAATTAATAAAAATGTTCATATTTATATAAAAAAGTGTGCGTGTGTGTAGCTATATATACATATACATGTATATCAAACATTACAATGCCAGTTTAACATGATTTTAAATCTCTCGAAATGCCTTCTCCATTTTCCCCTCAAATTAAGAGTCAAAATAAAAAGTGTTTTATGATAATACAGTGTTGTTATTTAGGATGCCGAGCATAAACATTTTGCATGATAACAAAATATTCAAAAAAAGATTTGAAATTAAATGTAGAGAAGTCTTGACCCATTTATCCAGCTGATATTCAGGTACACTTGAATTATTTGTAAAGTAAAAGCTTCCAGTTAAGTAAAAGTTTCCAGTTATCTTTCAAAGACCTGGCAATGTGTAAACACTGAGAAATACTTCTGCAAAAGAGGAAGAAAATTAAAGCTAGTAAGAAAGGTACTTAAATGTCTAATACTTTAACGCTTTATAATAAATCACTGACATTTTCCACAGAATGGATCATTATCTGAAAGAGAGCCTCAAAATTTGATCTTCTGTGAGGAACATTTAGTACCTTTGCTTTCTTTTGCTCTTTGACCTGCACAGATCTGTTCTGGCAGGCTTCCAGGGAAGACTACACAGCATTTACTCCTAATTGCTTCCACTTTGAGACTACAAAGTATCATGTTTCTTCTTTTATATCTGAACTTTCCTGTGATAGTCACGCCACAGCATCTCTGCTGTTTGCCTTTCAAGTATTCTGGTTGTTTAGTGTCTTCCTGGACATAACTGCAATCTACCTTACATCGTTTTCCATGCTCAATTTCCCCATTCATGGACCATAACCACTTAGAAATGTGCAGTAAACAATCCGTGCTGCACTGGCTGCTCATGGCTATATTGTTAGTGGCACTTGTGCTAACTATTTTAAATATAGCCCACACATGTTGACCTCAGCTGCAGCCTATGAAGAATAGCCAGCGGAAGGAGCACATGGACAGGCAGACAGGAATGGGACAGAAGCAAAAGAAAGACACTATAACAGAATTCAGAATGTAATAGTATAAAAGTACTGCAGAATGAAAGGTAAGAAAAAAAAGTCTGCATGAAGTATAGGGTCCTGCCATTTATTCATGGGAAAGTTACAGTAATAGGCAACATGTAAGAGCAATAGTATTAGAGCAATAGTAATGGGGAGAAGCAATATCATCTGTACATCACACTTTCTTCATGGCCTTTCATCCTTAAAGCCGTTGACAAGGCAGGTAATCTCATCTTAACAGGACACAACTCAAAGCTAGCTAAAAACCTAGTTTTCCTTATCCACCAAGGCAGCAGCAGATAACCTGAACAGAGTATCTGTTAAGCTTTAGCTGGGGTGAGTCAGTCTTTCAACAGGCTGGAAAGACAGTGATCCTAAACACATTATATTATGATCAGTCAGCAACACAGTACTTTCAGTGATATCCTCACTTCTAAGTACTGCTTTGCAATATGCACAACCAGTATTCCTTACTAATGTATTTTTCAAACACGCTATGGGCAAGGGCACCATTACCTCATTAAGCTGAGTGGTTCTAGGCATCCTTATGCAAAAGCAAAGAGTTACAGCTTTATCCATCTCTTCCATCTAGATAACTCCTCCAGCAAATGCAGCATAAATCACCCCGGGTTTGACTTACCTGGTCCAATACCCACTTTAATAATATCTGCTCCAGAGAGAATAAGTTCTTCTACCATCTCTCCTGTCACCACATTGCCTGCCTAGACAGAAGGAACAATATCACATACGTGAGAGATTTTGGGACCAGCGTAATAAAAAGTTATTATGCTATTGTAGATTTTCTATCCAAGTCTTTTACAGGTTGAACCAGGAAGAATACAGTTCACCATATTGTACCTTGCACATGGCACAGAGATTAAACAGACCACACAGGTACATTTTGAAACCAAATAATTTCATGAATGGTCCAGTAACCCCTGATTTGAAGAGATGTTTGAAATTCAAGTCTAGTTTGGATTTTAACTCTGTGGCTTGTCTCAAGCCTGGGGCATGTTCCTAACCAAAAAAAAGAAAAAAAAAAAGTGCGAAATAAACCTGCATAAAACATGAGCCCAGCTGCCCTATACTACCCATTTTGAGCTTTTTTCTGCTACTGAGTTGGACTATTCATTTGTGGACATTTCTGAATTTAGAATCCACAGATACTCTGAAAACCTCTTACATAATGATATTTCAGGACATAGCAGGTGTTTGTAGCAGTACTGATAAAGGAAGAGCAGGAGGCAAATTCTAAAATCCTTACTCAACAGTTGCTTATTTTTTATTGAAACAAAACTCCTGCTGAAGTCAACAGGAACTACCCAGGGAAGGGAGGACAAGGCTCATTCTCCGCTTACTGATTTTTGGCTTGTAATACACTATTTATTTATTTTTAATGAATTTTACTTCCCCCCCTCTTTCATGAGCCTGAAAGAGTTGGCAAGCAACGACCTGAGGCACTTAACAGAACAATGATACTTCTGGGCAGCAGTTTGCGGTGCACAACACAGGACCACTTAACTTTTCTCAAAACTGCATAATATTGATTTAGAAAATAACAGCAATAAAAGATAATTGTTGGGAAATAAGGAATATATAATAGGTGCAGCGTTTCCTTCCTCCTCAGTGGCAATTTGCTATACTAAGTGTTATGCACTCCAAGACAGGCTGATGGACAGCACGCTGCTTACAGCATTAAGGAAGCAGTTTACATCTGGCAGACCAATGACTACCTGTGCAGTGTGATACTCAGTAAGTTATGACTGAGTGAAATAGTGGAGTACATGCAACAGACTTAAAAGTGCAGACAAACGGGCATTAAAGACAGTGGCTCCATGAGATTTGGGTTCAAATATCTACTTAAGTTAAACAGCAGTGTGTTCTCCTCAGCAGAGCATAGCAGGTTGTCAAACTGTCTCTTCGGAAATGCTAACCAGAAGTTTAATGTTAAAGTACCACCAGAGCATGTCAGAAGCGCATATGTTGATTCAAAGTGCTCATCCTAGCAAGGAGAAGCATTTACGTCTCCAGCATACATTTTTTCCTGGAATGCATGTACACACATCAGTGGTTTCCATCTTTCTGAATTTGCAGATCCTTAAAAATTTTTCAAAAAAGATGTGGAGCTCAGACTTCCTTCTGAGGCCTGTAGAATGTATCTAGATGAGAGGACAAAAAACATGGCCAGAGAAAGATAGGACTAAAGTATCTGAGACCTCAGCATCAGAGCTGAAGAGCAAGGAATGCAGGGTCCTCCAGCCAGAGAAGCCAGATTACTTTAACTAAAAAAAAAAAAAAAAAAAAACCTGAAAGGTGAATATAGAAAGATTAAGACTACAGAGATGAGCAGCCCTTAAAATTAACTAAGGATATACAGAAAGTAAAGGGAAATTATACAAAGGAGCCACTACAGACAATATGCTTTGTGGTGCATTTGGGAAAGCAGTTGGGGAACATAATAATTGCTAGATGTATTGTGTTACTGAAAACCATGCCTATCCAAGTACCAATGCATTGCTAAATGGCTAGAGAACTGGCTTTCTGGAAAGAGATATCCTCTAGTAATTCCCACACTGCTAATCCAACTTTGCTACCTCTGGCAGTAGAATAACAGCATGGGTAATGACTGAGCAGCCCCTGCAGCTAGGATAAAGCAGTGGGCTTGCAGTGCAGTCAGTTTTCAGGAGCTACAGCAGAGGAGCCAGGCTGTGGGCCTGGCCTTCCCCCTCGGGATGACACTCACTGCACCATCGCCTGGGGTGAGGTTTCAGCGAGCAGCACCCTGGCTCCCTCCAGGGCTGCCCAGGATGAGCCAATTGTGGGTCAATCCTGAGGAAAGTCCTGGCCTCAAAGTAGTCAAAGGGAGTCTCACTACTGACTTTAATGGGATCAGGATTTCACCTAACAGGATTATAAAGGCTACAGATCCTCTGACAGACATATAAAATTAGGCTACACAGTAGGGCAGAGCCTCTGAGTTTCAGTCAGGCATTTGACACTGTGGCTCATAAAAGCGTGCTATCAATATTGACTCACACTGCCTCAGACAGGAACACTGCTGCACTGATTGAAAGCTGCTAACAAATGGCAATGGATGAGGCTGGGAAGAAGTGTCTGCGACAACAGTTCTCCAACTTTCTTCCTGCATCCTAGGGGGGAAAACAGTCTGTGCCTCCACTCTATAAGGAACACTGCCAAAGGACACTTCTCACCTACCGAGTCAAAGGGTGCATTACCATAGGATGGAGAGCGAGCGAGCAAGCACCCTGCTCTGGACTGAGCTGTATCAGGTAGATGCTGCACTCAATATTGTAACTGACTCGCGAGCAACATCACTGTCTCCTACCCTGCAACCTCAATTGGTCCCCATCTGCGACCCAAGTGGCCACACCATGAGCAGACTGACTCTGCCACTGGTTCCAGAGATGGATTAAGAGGTGTCTGCATGGCTTCACTGGACCAAATTCTGCTTCCACCAAGCCCTCTGTAAATGTTATTACTGACTCCAAGAGGAGGAATGGTTTCTGGCAGTTTTATCTCTCTGTTCCTGCTCTGTGGTCTGCTTGCCTCCTTTTCTGGCCCACCATTTTCTGGGCCTCGCACCATCTGCACGAGTACTTCTGCCCCAGCCTCTTCCTCCCTACCACAATTAAGGCTCCACTCGCCAGAGCTTCTTCTGTATAATGAACAGTAGGAGAATACTAGAAAAAGGAAAATTCAGGATAAATACTTGGCAAAGCTTGCTGGCACAGATATGTTAGTTTGTTAAGCAGATTCCAGTGAAATGGAAGAGCCCTAACCTTTATAATTACACTAATAATATTAACTAATTTTACTGCAACATGAACTGCCTGACCCTGCCCAATGAATGTGCCAGCTGCTGACTTCAGTGCGAGTAGGCACAACCCCAACACGATGCTGTGGTGCAGCAGAACACTCCACCGCACCATTATTCTGAATTGGGAAAGCAGTGACGCATTACTGGAGACTTGGTTTCTGTTTCTTCCTCTGTCCTCAATCTAATTAGCAATATAGGGCAAACCATGTTTCTTTGTGCCTCTGTTTCCTCTGAGTTCAGGGGAGGATTTGATCGTTACGAACTCAAGTGAGAAGCAGGAGTTAAAAAAAGTCTGATATCAGAGATAGCCATAAGAAAAGAAGGTAATGTGATTACAAAAGCAAGTATTTAAACAGCAAAAACATGCCCTTGAGAGGCCATTACACAGGACACATCCTCTACCAGCACAGGAGCACTGGCCATGGAGAGCACTATGTTAACCACAGCTGCCTTACACATCACCTTTCAGCCTTGGAGCTGAACCCACTATACACCCCTAGGAACACACACTCCCAGAGCCAGGCTCCAGTTACTGCTTCATGCTGCACTGCAGCTGACTGTGGAATGGATGGTTGTGCTGAGGGGAGCAAGCAGGGCAGCTGGTGTGCTCCTGGAGACCACTTCCAGCTCCCAGAAAGCTCCTTGATTTTTGTACCTTGTATTTAGCTGCTGGCCCTTTTGTTTGGAAGGCACAACTGGAGAGAGCACAGCACAGGCTAGCACAGAGGAATGAAAGCAGCCACAGAACAGGCAGCAGCAGGATGTGTCTTACAAACTATCATAAAAGGAGCCTAGAGGAGCTGCATTTTTGCCAGGAATGGCTTGGAAAGGCCATTTCTGTGCAAAATGTGAAGTAGACTCATTTGAGGGTGGAGGAGAGGTGTGTCTACCTAGGTGAATCAGAGGCTTGCAGGGCCTGCATGGATACTGTAGACTTAGGAACCTAAGAGGATTTTGAACACCCAGAATCTGGCAGTACATCTTTAGGAATGGAAATGCATCCCTGTGAGGGAAATGAAAAACACATCTATGCTTGAGAAGAGTGCTATAACCAGCAAAGGCAAGTGAACAGGTCGGGGCTGCATATGTAATCAGGTAGATGGTGCTGTCAGGTCAAGGAAACTAGAAGTAAAAAACACTTTAGTCACAGAAACAGAAAAACAGCAGGAAAGTAGTTTAACGGATGTGGGAGCAGAGTGAGACTGGCTTAAGGATCTTGGACTAATACCTGACTTTGACTTGCACTTCCTCAGCCTACTAGCCAATCCCTCCAGCCTAACTGCAAGGCTGGGTTCCCTCTTCAGCCAGCAAAGACAGCAATCTGTGGGAAGGTAGTGGGTGGGTGGGAAATAACCCCATTTTCTCTCCACACACAAAAGTTTAATGTTGCTATTGTTTACTCTGCATTTTAACCCCCTGCCTCCCTCAGCCCTGCAAGCCAGGCCCACTGGAGTAACCAAGTCCCTAGGGACATCACTTCAGGTGCTAAGCAAGCAGATAGCTCCTGCCCTCACTGCAGGGAACATGAAGCAGGCAGCTCAAAAGGCCCCCACCTATCACTTTGTACTTCCAAAAGCTCTCCCAAAGTCATGGAAAATATGTGCAGACAAAAAAGGCTCCTCTCTGCTGGGAGTTCTTGCAATATGCCTATTTATTATTCCGCTGGAACCCAGGACACCACAGGCACTCCAGCCACTTCCATTTTGAGATACCAGCACCATTCAGCAGGGAAGAACATTCAGTTTATTCCACAAAATCCAAATATTCTTTTCCTCTGTGGCTTTCGCCCACATGGGAGGGAGGAGTAGAGGCTCCTCTGAGTTACCTGAACATGCAGTTCCCCACTGGACCAAGCCAGATCATGCATTTAAGATAATTTATATTCTACATCCATTTCAAGTGTGTGGATCTTTGTGCCTGGCATGAAAGAGTGGGCAAGTTTTTTCCTAAGCACATGACTTCTTGCTGCACTGGCCTGAAGAAAAGCCAGGAGCCTCATTAAGAGTCTGCTACTTGTTCTAAAATTTCTGCTGCTCTCATGGAAACAAGCTCAGACCCTATTTCCTCAGGGGCCCTGGGAAGCAGGCAGGAACACTTAGGCTCTGCGGCAATAAGTCCCTTGCTGAGGCCAGCACCCGATTCTTGGTGCAGAAGAGCTGGAGGAAGCATGGCATTAGCTGCCTGAGAATGGATGGGATCATCCCAGTAGGATAAAATGCCCCCACACTAACAGCTCCCCCTCCCTGATCTGATGACTCCCTTCACAATTGCACAACACCCCGTGATGCTTTATGATAGGCAAGGGTTTAGTCTACATTCAGGGTTTAGCCTTCGTAGGGACCTAAGAGATGGAAACAGCTACCGGCCTCACTTCACTAGAAATGTTGGCACATTCCTCTGACAAACCTTAGCTTGGAACCACCAGAATAAACCTACACACTTTATGATTAGAGGTCACATCTGGTGTGGGAAACAGGATGCAAACAGGAGAAAAACTGGATCCACCCAGCCTGCCATGCCAATGTCAAACAGCTCTATCAGAGCACACATTGAATGTTCCCACAGAAATTATCAGCAGTGGAAGACTGACAATGCCAACACGTTACTAAACAGTCGTCATTTGGCTGAGAGCCAACATCCCACTGAATCGCAAAGGAAGATGAACAGAGCTGCCCTCTATATTCTGCGAAGGACATCTGCCACATAAACTTGTCTTGAAGACAGGAGGCTTGAGTCAGGCCATGAGAGAACTTTTCTTTTTAAATGAGTACTCAGAAATTGATGGAAATACCACAAAGCTGCTGATGCCAACTAACCAAACTCAGCCCTGTTCCTGGACAGGACTTCCTGCATCCCCTTCTCCTTTCGACACACTCAACACACTTACCATAATGGTATGATTTGGGAATAGGGCCCGGACAGACTTCACAAACTCCACAAAGTGCTCTGAATAGCCGTTTGCCACATCCAGGCAGATGTATCTGATAGGTGGAATGGCCTCCAGGATACTTGTTAGCTTGTCCAAATCAGCTTTTCCACTGCCTGAGCTTGCAGCTACATGCTAGAAAGACAGAAGGAGAACAAATGGTCTTTGTAGAAACTGGAATGAATACTCCCTTCATAAAACTGCTTCTGCATAGTCTTGGGAAGGCTTCAAGGGAAACTTGTGCTGGAAGCTAGTGGAAATCATACTAACTAATATGAAATAAATACCTTTCTAGGAATTTGTTACCAGTGTTCCATTTACTGGCTCTTAAACAAAGCAAAATTTGCATTTAATGAGCTCTTCATTCACAAGTAGATTCACAGGCAAATATAATCACCTGAGATGGGTGAAGGCTCAATAGCACTCAGATTAACAACAACAACAAAACAAACAAGCAAACAAACAACAACAACAAAAACCCAGGAGCCCTAACTTGGTATAAGTACAGGAATGCAGAATGGCAAAATCTAGATGTTGTCAGATTGGCATTTGGACTTTTCAGTTCACCAAACCCTCCCTTGTTCCACCATCAAAAACAAGCAGATTTCTTCCTCCTTTGTCTTTGTATGAGTTTTCTCCAACAGAAAATTAATTTCTATAGCTGTTGGCCCACAAAACCTCTGCAGAGATCCAAGGTCAAAGTGCAAGTCAGTATTTAATGACTAGGAGATCCTAATGCAATGACAAACCACCACTAAATGAACTATATAAACGCAAAAGTGTTCAGACACTGGATATTCCTGGGACCACTTTCTACTCTATAGTAACATATAAAGAACCCTGATGAACCTAAGTGATCAGCTGGGTTTGAGACAACCGGGTAATCAATAGTCTTTATAATGTAGTACCAAAATGAGAATAGATAAAGATACAATACAGATGTCTGGCATTCTTTTTCGTGCAGAAAAGCTCTTCAAAACCACACAGAACTTCAGCAGAGAAAAGAGACAATCTCACTGAAACTCTCTCTCCAGGAGTACAGCTCTGCCACAAGACCACGGAAGAAATCTGGGTATGTAAACAGCCTGAACCTAAGTAGTTTACATTTATCATGGTCTCTCTTGGTAATGGTTCATGCTAGGAGCCCAAGAACATGGACTGCACCACAGTTAGTGGCACAGCACAAGCTCCAGGAGGCAAATGGAGGACACATGCACGCTCTGGCATCTTCAGTGCTCATCCCTACCTCTCCTACACTTGATGCCCAGCACCTTGGCCACCCCTGCCCACAGGCACTAGGACTGCCTGCACAGTAAAGCTCCTGTCTAGAATCACAGCACGCAGGGCCAGTTTCTACTTGGGCTGTGTTTGTAACCTTGGGCTCCTCCCTCACAGGCACTACTGCAGTTTTGAACAGCAACCGGAGCACAACAGTTAAACCCACTCCTATACAATTCTCATTGTATAGAGAATTGTGGTCAATTTACCAATGACACTTCTCTTTCCATTCTAAGGGTACATAAACTTTGCTTTGTGCATCTTAATATATGTACTTTCACAATGGACTTGCACAGCTATTGTTTTTAAGCCAGGACAAGCCACTTCCCCTGATGCATTTGAGCAAATATCTTAATTCCCCAAAACCTCACTTGACAATAGCATTCCCAAAAGACCCCAGTGTATGCAAATTCAGAACAGAGCAATAAACCATAATAATTTACAGTATGAAAATGTACCTCAAGGCATTCTGGGTGATTGGCAGCAAACAGTTTCCATTCTTCCAGAGAATAATGTTTGTGAATTGCAGTGAACATCGCATGCTAGTAAAAATAAGAAAACTGGTATTAATGACCAAGTTAGGTATCTTTCCTTCAGCTGCAGAGTAACAGGATGTCAAACTCTCACTCAAGACTCATGTTGCTTGAAAGAATCAGAAACACTATCTAAGAGTAACAAGCAAGCAACTCCAAATGGCTTTTCAAAGACAGCATAGGATAGCTAGTAGATCTTTCAGGATCAGTCTTCTGATACCAAGTTATGGGACCATAAGTTATGTCCCAAGTTATGTCCCATAACCAAGTTACGGGACAATATTTTACATGTGCTTATGCACAGCAGAAGATCAAGGTGAGGCCTGAGACCAGAGGCTAGCTAATTAATGACTCTTGACTGACGCAACCTTACTCAGTAACCAACACATCCAAAGCCCTTGTCAGTTAATAAAACTTCTCAAGTATGGAGTACAATATGCACCTCAAACTGGAGAATCAAGACTTACTTTAGCCATCACTACAGCCATTTCAAACGTTCCCACAGTGTCCATGTTCGCCACTATAATGGGGATTCCTGTGTAGGTTTGCTTGGAGTTGCGGAAAGTGAAGGTGCGCGTGAGGTCAACCTGTAAAGAAGACACATACGTCCTTTTAAGTCACTGATTGCAAGCTAACAGGAGTTTCTGCATTGATTTCAGCAATGCGAGGTTTGGGCACTGCTTAATTTTCCTCACAGCTCCCTTTCTTCCTCCTTCCAATTCGTTACTGCCCCTCAGTTTCATTTATTTTGTTACAATTGCTGCCTTCCAAATAAAAACAAAAGTATAAAACAGAGTTTTCTGTGTTAAAGAGAGCTCTTGCCAAGGAAAGAGAAGCAAAACAGAAAAATCAAATAAAGGTTTGGGAAGAGACAAATAGGGAAAGGAAATAACACTGGGAGCTGTGGATGATTTTACACAGAAGTAACCTCAGCTGTTTGGCTAGAGAAACCTGAGGTGAAGTCCTAACTCCACAGAACACAGAGCTGGAACTCCGTGTGACTCAAGGTCATACAGAGTTTTGTCTCAATCTTTAATGTACGTGACAAGATAACAATTCAAAAATACACTGTCATACAAATACATAGCCAAAAGTCAGAGCTGGAATTACATCCTACTTGCCAACATTTTTGCTATGCAATATAAACAATCATATCCTGTCTTAATAATCCATGAGGCAACTAGCTTCTAAATTAGTTTCTTACAATTGTGTCAGTCTTCACGTTCACAGTTATTTCTTCTTAAGCATCCTTAAATGATCATGATAACACCAAGCATTTTGTTCCCTGCATTTGCAAAGGGTAAACTTAACATCAGTTCCCATAGATCTAAGTAGCACCACTCAGAATTAAAAAATTAAAAAATAAAGAAATACAAAAAGAAATGCACAAGAGTAAAGTCTTATGCTAGTCTCTGAAGTAACACGTGAAAGCTCTTGAATAATTTTCACTATTCCTCACTTCAGCCTTAACTCAGGAACACTTAGCCTTGGACTGAACTCATATCTATCAACAGAAAGGAAGCAACATTAAAAATACTCAATTTTGACCATTTATTGACAACATAGTCTGCGGTCTCAACTTGATTATATTCTAGATTACACTATGCTTGCTTAATACGATTATTTTCGTATTTCTGCTTTGTATGAGACACCCAACTTGGTACCCCAGTGATATATCATGAAGCAGCTTCATTTTGTGCAATCTGTTAAGGGGAACCATCAGTTCAGTGGACAATCTAAGACACATCATAGTGGACGCTTGCCCTTCTTCACATTTACTATCAGAGAGGCTCCAATTCTCTGTGCATTACTGATGCCATGCTTGTGGCAATTTCAGCTACAGCTAACAATTTTTAAAAATATACTAGAAAGAATGAGGAACGCATTTAACGTATTTTAGTCACTTTTGATGCAATTTATTAACTGAAACCAAGGTAAAGAGAGTATCACATGCCTGTTTCTACGCAGACAGTAGTACCAGAACCACTTCTTTACACAAATACAGAGGAAAAGGTCCCTTTCAAATGAGCTTGAAAGAGAAGAAGAAAGGAAGGATGAGCTTGTTTAAGAAAAGACAGTGACAAGATGAGAAGCCACACTGGAAACACAAGGCCTTTGCTCTTTCCATTGCACTCACTAGAACTTCTGCTGTACGACTGACTCCCCATAGCCAGCCAGCTAGGGTCTCACACAACTATCCTTACAGTGGATAACCCTGCAACGGCAGGCGTTTGCTGTGGAAGAGCTGCAGGGCTTCCGCTAACAAGGCTTCTGGTGAGTAAGAGCAGGCAAAACGCCACACTAGGCTAGAGACAATCATCCACAGCCCTCGTCCACTAAATAGCCAGAACTAGATGGTTGGGAAAGGAAACGTAAGAAAGGTGCAAGTTTGGAGGACCTTTTTTTTCCCAGCCCCGCAGAGAACATGATGCCTAAGGATCTAAGGCAGAGGCTTGGCTTCTTTAATGCCTTAGAGCAATAAATTCCGAAGCTCAATTACAAGCTGCATTAAAAAAATAACCTTTGCCTGATAATTAAAATCAGGGCTTCCTGCTCCTTCTTGTGAGACAAAGAGCAGCTGTTTCCCAGTTTCACCTTTTTTACTGTGCCCCTCACTTTAGACTTCTGACATGTCCTCCACAGTTGCTTCTTTTCCATATTTATCAGTCCTAATTTGTACAGTTTCGTCCTCACAGGAGAGCTAGGTAATACGGCTGATTTGTTCTCTGAACCTCTTCAGACCTGTTATGCTCTTCTTGTTTCAGGATAGCCAGAAATGTGCACTAAGGATGAACACATAGCACAGCGCTGCGGTGCTATCCACTCTCCCTTAGTGTCTTCAGTAACACTCTGATGATCCCTTTGACTTTTTAAATGCTGCCAAACTGATGCTGCCAGAGATCCACAACTCTCAAAAGCTTTTCCAGAGTGGTAAAGGCTAATTCGTAGCTTATTGCTCTACACATTTGTAAACTTCAGACTCTAGGATTGTTCAGCTTCATTTCACAATGGTAAAAAGTGTTTTTAGGGGGGAAAAAAAAAATTTAGATGTATTTTATAACTCCTTCCTAAGGAAAGTACTAGAACATCGCCTGTTCTGCAGCATACTGATTACCTAACCTAAAGCTCCATGGGCTTATTTGCATTTACTAGTTTAAGTTCACGGCTCGACTTCCAACAGGACACTTGGCAGCTGAACTTAAAATGGGTGACCTACAGAGGTAAGCCCAGCAAAGGCAAGAATAGCAGTTTATTTAAGTACCAAGGCTCCACACATGAGCAATGTTGTACTGCCCCCAGTCTCCCACTCCATTTAACCATTTTTGACACTTGGATTCAAAAGTCCAATTTTCTGGTATCTTTTCAAAGACAGAAAGCTATCACAGCAAGCAAAGATCACACCAAGAATCAAACCCAAGAACCAACATAGCAGACCCAGAGGAGTTGCACTGCCCAAACTGCCTCTCTAGGAAGCTAACTTAACCCCAACTACTCCACAGAAATCTATCTTCATGCAAAACGAGACTTTCACACCAAGGAAGCAGGCACTTGCTGATACAAACTTCAAAGCAGCAGCTTGCTGGGTAGCAGGCACTGTAGTAAGCTGCCTCTGTTCCTCTGCCAGCAACATTTATTTATATTCTTGTTTTGAAGCAGACTGGGGCTGTCCATTTCAGACGTGGTTCTCACAGACGCTGTTTATTCCTGTTGCTATAGCCTCAGTGATGGTGTCCAATTTCTTAACCTTCATCAGCTTTCACTGACCCCCCTCATGACATGCACTTTTACTCATGTGAAAAGCTTTTAACAGTTCATCATGGACACCCGTGACAACCCTGCCATATCAGCTCGTGTTCCTCCTCTCATGTTCCCTTCCCAGCAGCCCTTCTTTCCACAGTCTGCACACAGCTAAATTTACAAAACGCTGCACTAAAAAAAAATAAATAAAATAAGGAGCCGGGTGTCACTCAGTGGAGCACAGCTCCACCTGTTTGTCAGGCCAGCGCAGCGAGTTTTGAAGGGGGACCTACATGGGCCCTATGTAAAGGCACTACAGAAAGTGCCCTCAGGCTTTATGGGACAGTAACTGACCACCATGACCAGCTACGCCGCCCAGACACCTGGTCTTTGTGAATAAAAAGGGACTAACCTGCAATTACCACTCCACAGAGATGTGCATCTTTGCAACAGCATAAGGGTTTTTTGCTTTAACTGACAGCTGGCCTCAAAACCCCTGGCCACACTTCCACAGCAAGCAGCAACACCTCCGTTCCCTTTCCAGTCCTGCCTTCCTACCACCTCTCCTTCATGCCAAGCTCTCTCTCTTATGACTCCACTTCCCCCAGAGAAAAGCTTAATCCTTTTCCCATCCCCCAGCGCAACGTAATTCCTTCATTAACCAAGGAAAATCCTTCCCCAACCTTGAGGTCAGGTGAGGTAAACGCGAAAGGCGCCGCCAATCCTGGGGCAGCCATCTTCTTCCGCAGACACAGCCCGCACAGGATCTCAGCGGGCCTTTCCAGCTCCCAGTTTGGGAATAACCAGGGGAATATCCCAACTAGCAGCTGCAGGGAAGGCGAGACCCGTGGGGGCCCATAATGTAGGGGGACACTGCAGGTGCAGCTGAGGGAGAAATGTGCCACTTTCCAGCCTTAGCTGAGTGGGATGGGGGCAAGTTGAGCTATGGCGGGTGTTGCTGAGCATCTGCAATGCTTAAAATAAATAAATGAATAAGACCAGCCCCGGTAAATGAAACCCCCCAACCACCGCCTTTCCTTCCCTCCTTGGCTGCGGGCCGGGCCCGGCTCTCCCCAGCCGCACCCCCTCCTGTCCCCACACACACCGCGCCCGAAGGGCGTTTTAAGCGCGTTGCGGTGGTGGGGGGATGCACCGCTGGGTTAAAAGAAGGGAGAGAAGGGGAGAAGAAGGGAGGTTAAGGAAGTTACGTGCCTAAGAAGGAAGGGGGGGAAAAAAAAAAATAAAGAAGAGCACGCTCGTGCCGCAAGCCCCCACCTCGGATCTGCTTTTGAGGCTGCTTCGCTTGGGTCTGAGCAGGACATCTTTAAAGTCCAGCTTGAGGTCTGCGTCTACCCGCGGCATCGCGACGGGGGCAGGGGGGCGCCGGGCGCTGCTGGCGGCTGCGCTGCCTCCGCCGCCTGCGGAGCCGCGGCGGCCAAAGCCGCGCGCCCGCGCGCGCAGCCTATTTATAGGGCGCGGGCAGCGCGGCGCCCCATCGCTTTATTAGGAGCGGCCCGGCCGCGGGGAGGAGGCAGGAGCAGGACGCGGAGGTTCCGCCGCCCTGTGCGGGGCGAGGAGCGGCCCCGGCGCCGCTGCACAGCGGCCTTGAGGGCAAAGCAAGGGCAGAGGAAATGGCGCCGCCATGTGACCGAGGCGCCGCGCCGGTTCCCGCCGGCTGC
The DNA here is from genome assembly GCA_013398735.1 of Nothocercus julius. Taxonomy (NCBI): domain Eukaryota; kingdom Metazoa; phylum Chordata; class Aves; order Tinamiformes; family Tinamidae; genus Nothocercus; species Nothocercus julius. The sequence goes on from VZSV01000021.1 coordinate 2,522,018, forward strand.
CCCGCGGCGCCGACATCTTGCCGAGCGGCGGCGGCGGCCGTTGCAACGGGCGCTGCTGCCCGAGAACACCCCAAAACGTCGTGTCTGCCACCTTACAAAGGGCCGGGTTTAGCGCTGCCGGTTTTAGTTTGTTTTGTGTGTTTTTGTGCAACTGAGGTTTTCCCCAGCTGTCGCCTGAGTGCCCCACAGTGTGCCCAAAGTTGGCCTAGTCCCCCCTATCAGTCATTTTTTGGCTCCAGAGACACTGAGCCGCTTCTGACTGCAGAGTGAAGGGCTCAGGCTGATGTCAGCTCTGTGCTAGAAACACAAGAAATGGGCAACTGGTTGGTCCCAGGAGAGCTGTGGCACCAGCAGCCACCTGGAGCATCCTCTGCACAGTAATTTCCTATTTTATTGCCTTTAAAGAAGTAATAGGGAGCTTTTTCTTGCCCTCTGTTACATTGAGAAACTCATTTGTGGCTTGTTATTGTCCATTTTTCAAAGTTAGCCCTGGCTAAATGTGAAGTTGAAAAAAAAAATTATATGTGCTGGGTCCATCATACTTCCATTGACAAGGATCAGTATAAAACAATATAAAAGATACAGGATGGCATGTGGCATGGCTAGCAGAATATCGTTGAACCTTAAAAGTACAATTACAAGATCAATGGGAAGTTAGGTTTGGACTTGTTTCGAAGGCAGAGGAGCTCAGCATTGTCAGTGATGGAAATTGTGCATACAAAGATCATCACTGTCTCCTTTTCTTCAGGAAAAAAAAAAAAAGAAAGAAAGAAAGAAAAAAAAAAAACAGACACGTGGCAGAATGCTGTTTTCCTTATCAACAAGTTGAACACATCTAGTCAACACCCTCCAACAAAGCTCTTTTACACCTTTTGTCCTGAATGTCCCAAATAATTTGGCATGACTGAGCATGGGGCCCAGGTTTGAAAAATTTAGTAGACGTGTGAGAATTTGCATTTTTGGATATCCGGGTTGAAAAGCCTTGAGTTTGATTTTCCGGAACCACTGAGGCTCCAGAACTGCATGTGCTGTTCAATGAGAGCTGTGAGCACTATGTGTGATACTGGGAAATACTCAGGTAAGACAGACCCCTTTACAATCCATCTAATCTACGTAACAAAGGCCATAAAATCTTACCAAGAGATTTCTCCACTGGCTTCAACTATACAATTCAAGTACTATAATTTATGCTCAGCAGGAGATCTACATCTCCTATCATGTACTGTTCGGTAACAAATTACCATTTTGTTCAGGAGAAAACAGTCCTGATGTGAATGGGTCCTATGGCAGAGGCATTGCTGTAGCAAGGGTGCTCAGTGACAGAACAAGAAGCAAAGGCCACTAATTGGAATATAACAAATTCCTCTGAAACATTTTTACTGTAATGGTTGCCCTGGAATAGGTTGCCCAGAGGAGTTGTAGAGTTTCTCTCCCTGGAGGTATTTAAAACCCAACAGAATGAGGTCCTGTGTGACCTGCTGTAGTTGAATCTGCTTTAAGCAAGAGTGTTGTACTTGGGAGGTCCCTTCCAGATCCAGCCACAACAATTCAGTGATTTCAGGTGGAACTATGAACTCATGTGGTAGCTCACAATTGTGGATCCACATTTTGACTTGGCCCCTTTTGACTAACTGCAATATTCTGATTCAAACAAGCCTCGCTCTGGCTGTTTTTCACTTATGTAGGCAAATTTGTATGGCATTTTCTCTTCTATCCATCTCTGTTTTAAGCTTACAAGCTTTTAAGTCTTTTGTCTCAATAATATGTTTTGGCAGGTGGAGCTATAGGTTATTACAGGTAGCGTTAAATGCCTTTATTATCCATGACCAGTTTTCTTCTGACTTAAATAAGAGCAGCTTCTTCACCAGCTCCTTGGAACTGAAAAAAACATACAGTGATAATCCTAAAGAACGAGCAGTTCTGAGCCCTGGAAGCACCTCTGGGGTGAGTGCTTAATAAGGATGTCACTGTTTATGCCAGAAGATGGTAGCTTGATGGTCAGAACAGATGCACAGCTGACACGACTGAAGCACATGCTGACTCGGTGATTCCCAGCAGAGGCGTGTGGTCTGACACAGTTCCGTGCAGACAGCTTCAAACAGAAGTGCTGTGCGTGGTTAAGGAGTGTGGTGAGCAGTAGTGAAAGCACCGCTCAGCTGGCAAGTGCTTCCACAAACTGTGTGTGTCACAGCTTCCCAGCAGAGTCTCCTGTCTGGAAAGAACCACGTGCTGGGGGCCTTGCGAGATGAAGTTCTTCGCTGTTAAGGAGAAGAGATGTTTGGGACAATAATCTTGGTTTTTTTTTTTTTTTTTTTTTTTTTTTTTTTTTTTTTTTATGAGAAGCTTAAGCCACTTCTCTTATTCTGTTTGAATTTGGGCTTTGTCTATAATGAAAAGCATTTGCCAGTAGGTGGTAAGAGAGATAACTTAGCTGGCCCCACAAATGCAAGCAGAAGATTTCTTCTGTTTGTAGAGATAAGAGAGTTTCTGTGAGCTATCACAGATACTACAGCATCTCCAGCGGGGCTTTTGCAGGTCATGATAGTCACCACAAAAAGGGAGGAAAGGGACTGACACCCCTGACTAACATAGCTGTGCTAAGCAGATCTCAACCATACGCATGAAGATCACTCCTTACAAAGTGGGAGACTCATGTGCCCTAGGTACTGCTAGCTAAGTCCCAGGTCCAAACTGAATTCAGCAGGACAACCTCATTTGTTTTCATTTGGTTTAGAACACTAGTTATAAATAACCATAGGAATTAATAATTAATACAATGCCAACCATCCTTGGCTTATAAAACATATGTAGCCTCTGTGTACCCTGATAAATAAAATGAACTAAACCCATTTTCTGTCCCAAATAGATATGAGACACAGTGTATCTTACACATGGCATCTGCTTAGATTTCATGTGTGAGCTTTAAGGGGTTTCATTTACACTGCAGGTTGGAAACAGTCTGGTGCTATTCCCTGAACTATACTTGGACTTGACTTGGCAGAAGGCTAGCTGGCCTGGTTGTCCAGGGGAGGGTGATACCAACTAAATAGTATGGACAGCTGCAGGGCAGAGCTTACTGCTGTGCCCTCGTCCAACTCTGTTTACTAGAGGGCTTTACCGTTAGGAAGATGCAAGCTTGCACCTGAACCTAATGTACCATCTTCAGCATAAAACCTCCCAAGAACCCAGCATAAATTTGACACACTTATGTAAGGAGAAAATAATACTAGGCTCAAGGAGCACTTAGAGCCCTTGAGCCCTTTAGTTTAGAGAACTAAAGAGCATTTTTGTCTCACAAATGGTTAATTTTACAGAATGCGCTAGAGCAGTATGAGTACTAACATTGCTATTTGCCTCAATACTGATTTTTATTTTTTAATGTACTTGTATCAACATGCAGCTTTCTTTATGTTAATTATTTCTTAAGCAATTATTTTTCCTTCTGACTATTTGTCAGGTGTTAAATTTATCCCTAAGTTTGTGTTACTCAGGATCAAGGTGGTTAACTAAGAGACTGTTACGTGTTGGAAAGAAAAAACATACTTCTCTTACACTGAACACCATGGCTTTGGTCAGTCTGTAGGCATTTTCTGGGCTTTCTCTGTTGTTTTTGCGTTGGGTGGAAGTCTTGCTACAAATTTTGAACTTGAAAAAAGTGTGTCTGAACTATGAACATCTAGTAATGCCTAACTTTTGATCCTAATTTAACCTTGATTTAAAGAAAAAAAGATTAATAATTTTGTTGCCCAACTGCACCATCTACAGGCAAAAAGCCCACATTGTTGATATTCTTACAGGATATTCAGTCTGTATCGAATCCTTTCCTTTGCTTTCTCAACTAAGAAATAAAAGGAGAATCTTCCAGTTCTAATCTAGAAGAAGCATGGGTATTTTATCCTTTTTGTATCTGTGATTACATTTCCCACAACTTTACATACCTTGCACACCTGGCCACGGTGTTTTGCTTCTGTAGAATATGTGATAATTTGCCTCTTTTTATGGGAAAATCTAAAACAAGATTGGCTTGGACCTTCCTCGCTTTTTAAAAGTTTAATGGGATGTAGGTAAAAGATGCTGCATTTATCAGCTGTCACTTGCGTTTTCATTAACACACCTACACAGAGATTATGCGTAAAGTCAACTCAGGCAGTTACTGCTGTGCCTTTCTTTCCCAGAATTCCTCACCACTTAAAGATATGCTTAAAGTGACCTAGAAAATGCTGCCACTCTCTTTCCTGCAGCAAATAAAACTTCACTAAATATTCTCATGCATCATGATGATAAAATGCGAAGAGAAAATTGAATGCCTGAGCTTGTAAATTATGCACAACTTTTTCAAGGCTGTTTAAAGAGTGAAATTTATTAGCATTTGAGGCCGGAGTGGATGTCTATCTATAGCTGCTGGCTTAAATCTGACATATTGTTTGGGTGTCTACAATATTTCAGTCATCAAATAGAACACATGACGTGGAGGTGGTGGATCAAACCGCCGGAACTGCCTGCATCCTTTTTAGGAAGAGAGCAGATCCTCTAGGGGTTCTGTCCTTCACGTGAAGACGCACTTAAAAAAAAACATATCCAGGAGTAAACTAAAATGAAATACAAGCCTCAAAAGTGGAAGATAGATGCATTCTGTCAAAAAAAAAATCAAATTAATTTAATGATTTTGCTCTGTGAAGAGAACTAGGGGTTAATTTAAAAATTGCTTCTGTGTCTGGCTTTTTGCCTCCTATATAATCTATTTGTTGGGAAGCTTGTTGCAACAAGAACATTGTTTGTCCTGGGGTGTATGCAGCACCCAGAGCCCTTAAGGCACTGATCATGATTAGGATCTCTTTGCATTAGTGTCATGGAACCTGTTGCCACCCCCCTGACACCAGTACAGGTATATAAGCCACGTGCTGGTTTCTTCTACTCCTGTCTTTACCAGTACAGTAAGTTTGCACCCTTTCCATAAGAAGTGGGTTGATACTTGTTCTTAAAATAAGGATAGTGGTTAATTCTATGTTTCTGTCTCCCAGGCAGAGGACCAACAACAATTTCAAAGGAAGTTTATTATAACAGGAGAGTTATTAACACAGAAATTAGCAATTTCTGTATTAACACCTTGAGCATCCACGTGCAAAATGGAGACTGAGTATCAGCGGTTTCCTTCCCCACCTCTTATCAACAGACAGTAATAGAAAATACTGTGCATTGTCAGCACGTTTGTTGCTCCACATTCTTACCTAGTAAATTGTCTGTTATTTTATTTTGCATNTTTTTTTTTTGCCTCCCTAATTCTTCCACTGCCCCAGTGCTGTTTTAGGCCGTGCAAACAGCTGCCATGTTTCATTCCTGGGTCAGCCGTATTTCAGTAAAGGCAGAAGCCACTTCTCTATATGGCTGTGAAGTGCTTCGGGATCCTTCAGGATGAAAGGTGTGATATAAATATAGGATACCATCCATTCACTTTTCTTTTTCCCCTAGCACTCACAGTGCTAATAGATTTTGCTTTCATCCGGAGCTCCCCTGACGAAATTGTCACACATCTCTGCAATAGCACGAACATTTGCTTCAGGCACAGTCCTAATCCCTGCTCTGCAGCTCCAACCCCGCATAAGAATAGCTATTCTCCAGGCACACAATTGACTCTCCTGCTACCTCTTTATTCTTGCCACCCTCAATAACTTTTCTTACAATTTCCCTTGTGTTTCCTTGCTTCCGTCTAATCCTCTGGATCTCATTTAGGTGCCATTTCCCATTTGTAGTGTGAGTTCGCCTGCAGTGCATTGCAAAGTCTGTGCTGATCCCACAGCCTGAGGAAAAAGGACCAGTAAAAGGATTTTTCTTTGGGCTTCTGAGTCGCTCTTTCTTCCCTTTGCTGTGTTCAGATGGCAAAGGCTCTTCCTCCTCAGACAGAGCTTGGCGAGGACAGCAATAATCAGCTTCTCCAGGTGACCTACACAGCAGCTCCCGTCTCAGAAAGAGGCAAAACACAATTGCTTTTCCAAGCCCTTCTGCCCGGCGCTGTGGGAAAGAGAATAATTAGCCTCATTAAGCGACAGGGCAAGCTGCCCCTTGGCCTCTCTGCGATCCCCTTGCTTGACCCCAGTCGTGCGAGCTGCGGCTCCTCCCGCAGCAAACACGACCCCAACACAGCCCCAGTGCTCTGCTCCGTGCGCCGCCCTGGCGCCCGCCCAAGGCCCCACAGTCAGCCCTTTAAGAGCTCAAGCACCAAGCGCAGGACATGGGGGCCCACTTGCTCACAAGCCCCCTTTTCCTTCCTCCTTATTTTAGCTCAGTTCTTTTTGCTGTGCTGTATCTGAAGGCACTCAGCTGCAGGCTGCCTCTCCTTTCACCCCACTCATTGCTGCCAGGTGGTGATACAGCAGCCACCACAACAAGCCTTCACCCCCCTCAAAGAAATCAGAGCGGGCAAATAGGTCCTGTGGAAATTGCTAAGTGAGGTGTGTGAGGCTACACTGTCATGTGGGGGGGAGAAGTAGGAATAAATAACTGCCTAAAAATCCTTGATTCCCTCACCAGTGAAACTCCAGAATCACTGTGTCCGGTGCTCAATTTAGCGTCTTTCTTTACTCCTCTTTCCTAAGCTTACATTTGGGCTATTGTATAGTGGACACTGGGACTGGCTTCTCTCACTTACGTAAGTGTAAATCAGGACTAAGTCTTAAAAGTCAGTGATCATGTTATCATGTATAACTTGTGCGTGTGATCAAAGCGAGTCCTCGTTTTTCTTTTTCCCCTCCCACAACTCAGAATAGAGCTCAGAAATGCAGAACCCTTTTGATATTGAAAAAGCATTTGATATTTAATCGGAACAGAAATGTGGCATGTGAAGAACATGGGCGTATATCTCCACTGAGCTTTGGGAAGCATCAATAATGAATTACACTGATAAAGAACAGCTGTATTCTTACATCAGAAACCACGGGGACAAATAACTAATTTGCCTTCATTAATTTCCCAATTCTTTGCTGGCAAAAAGTACAGAAATGTTTAGAGTACAGACCTAATTGCCATGAAAAGAGCGCGTGCGTGAGAGATTGTATCCATTACTGGGTCATCACACATTATTATAAAAGCTGATTTCTGCTTCTGCAGCGTTAAGCCTCACATGTTTTCCTCCTGCCCCTTTCTTTAGTTGGCTACTGACAGAAGGTCTACAGAAATGAATGTGATGAAATGTTTGCAAGATATACACACACACACACACACACACACACACACACGCATGCACGCACAAACATATATATTTTATTTAATAGGGAAGAGCCTGAATCTGTTTCTGGATCATGCCACAGCAGGCCTCCCAGGAAGGAGGTGACTGCTGCCTTGTCTGCGCAGTGGTACCATGTGATACTGCTGCAAGATGTTGTGAGACCTCTCAGGATGGGTTTGGCTGGGGTTGGAGAAGACATCCAAGGCTTTGTCCAGCTTGTCCTTGCTATGCACTAGGGTTCCTTCCGTTATTATTGGCCTCCACTGTTGGAAAGTAATACAGGCTTAAATTTGCATTTATGAGAACAGTAGGGATAGAGACAGACATGTGCAGGACACATGAAAATCCTCCACATCACAACCACGCCTGTTCCAGCAAGCCTGCTTAGTAAGGAAATTATTAGCTGCTGGCAAGTATTCAAAAGACAGAGTGGGACTCCTGGGAAATATGGCCTAAACCTCAGCTGGCATAATTCTTCTGAAGGATTTGTATTTATAATTGATCAAGTGACTCTGAATGAGTCAAATTTGATTTCAGTGGCAGACAGATTAGAAATCTTGACATTGTTTTCTTGTGATGAAGCAATCTTGACAAGTATATATAGCTGGCACTCAAATATTCCTATTGCATCATTGAAACATTTCCAGACATCACTTAATCAGGTGAAGGATGTCTTAGCTCATTCCTTGTTCTCATTCAGGTTTGCCAATTATAGCTCGAGTACTATTTTGTCTCCTCTTACTTGCAAACTTCAATTCTTTCAAATTTCTGCACCAGGCCAAACACCAGAACTAACATCTCTGCAATATGAAGTGCCCATGCTCTTCCTGTGCACTGTGCTGGCAATGTCGGGGAGCACTGTGAGCCCCTCCAGCCTGGCACAGGCCACAGCACAGGTTATGCCTCACACACCAGGCAATGCAAGTAGGAGTGCTTGCTATGTAGTTCCCCTAGAAAAGTCTGTGTTCATGGGGTGGCTTGAGGAAGATATTTCTGTGTAGTTTATATAGTTCAGTTTTATACAGGAGCTCCTGACGCATAACCACTGTTGCACTGGGCTCTGTTTTGGATGCCTGTAGCTTTGGGAGATTAATTGCAGGCACTGGACACACCAGCCTGTCCTGACAGGAGAGCTACTTGGCGTACTCCCTTGCAGGCAACAAGCTGACTCCTACCCCAGAACACATTTATCAGAAAATGCTTGTTGAGCTTGAAAATCGTCCAGTAAAAGTCCTTATACTTCACAGAAAAGAGGCTATTTCATATTGGCCATCCAGATTTATGGCTGCAGGGAGCCAAATGGACCTAAAAGCTTTTGGGACTGGGCATCTATTCCTCTCACAGCAATTGGTACGCACCCAGCAGTGAAAGCTCACCAGGAGCTGTGACACGTGAGAGTCTCTTGCATAATGTAGAGGTGTCAAATGAGCAAATACTGGAGCAACCACCTCCACTTTCACAACAGCACAGCTAGTAGCAAGTCTGTGAAGGGACAGCTGAGCCATCGGGGGGTTAGTGGGCAGGTGTTGCAACTGCCAACACAGAGCTTGTCAGGGGCAGGCTGACACACAGTGCGCCCACGACACTCCCGTCTTTACCTGTCCACCCCTCTGTGGCCCCCTGTTTCACAGGCTGGGTTTCACATCTGGCTACAGGATTGCTCAAAATGGCTTCAGTAGCCCCTAGTGTTTGTTTTTTTCCTGTCCTCATTCCTTCCTCTGTTTTCCCACACTCTTATAGCTGCAGGAGTCCAACTGTTTGTGCCTCTGCACATCTGGATGGTAGATGCTACTCAGGTTGAAAGACAATCCAGCAAAGTAAGTTCTGTTAGGACCAGGTCCATCCTCCTGCCCGCTTCATGTGCAGGAACAAGAACAGCGAGGTCAGAACTCTAGGGGAAAAGGCACACGCACGGGAAGAAGTAGAGCCGTGTCTTGGAGAAAGGGACAGGCAAGAAGCAGCTCTGCAAACTTTGGGTGGGTGAGGAGGATTGCAAAAGGACTGAAAAGTGTTTGGAGAAACTCCTCCCCGTGTTCCGGCCGCTCCATGCTCCTCCTGCCGGTGCCTTGTGCCACGAAGCAAAATGAACAAGCCCTCGCAGGGAGGCTCCCTCTGGCTCGGGCTCTCTGTCCCCCGACTCGTGGATTCCAGGCTAGGATGACACGGAGCCGCCGGATCACGGCACCCACTGCCTCTTCCAGGTTCGGAAGCATCACTGCTTTTCCTCTGGCTAAGACCATCGGTTAGCAACACTGCAGCAAGCAACTTATTCCCCATTAGTCTCTGAACTACTTCATCTGGCCCTGTAGATACTGAAATTTGAGTGATTTTGTGCAGCCTGCAGAGGGCAGCTTTACTCTTGCGTTACAGGCTCTGCCTCTTTCTTTGTGCAATAGTACTGCGCAGAATGATACTGATTTCATTTGTTCCCACAAGAGAAAATAACAATTTAGATCGTGTGATTTTTCTCTGTTGCCTTGTCCTCCAGCCTGCTTGTGACAGAGGAAGTCACCCAGTCTATCTATAGTCGCTATAATCTATCTGGCTAAATGACATACGGTTCATTTGCATGGCAAGTGATTACAAGGTTCTAGAAGACACTAATTAGGAAGCAAATCTGGGGAGAGAATAGGGATTAGAAAGTATTCATCAGTCAGAAGCCTGTCAGCCAACAGAATAATAATAATTTATCATAATTAACAATACAGACAGTGTCAGTAGCGCATCTTATCTGAGGAGTCTACAAGCATTTTGTGTTTAATCTGTGCAGCTCCTTCTGAGGGGAATAGACATGATAAAATATTTAGAACCAAATTTGCAAGTGGCATTTCTGCAATGAGAGCCCTAAGGCAGATGTATACAAGCACCAAAGTGACTAGTTTTCAGACGTGCCAAGCATCAGCAAATCCCCGAGCTTGTGCGCTAATATTGATGTGCTTGTCTTTTAGCACAGGCAGCATCTAACCTCATTCTTAGTAATGGACAACAAAGTCTAAAGCGATATCCAGGATATACTGTGAAAGGAAAGTCTGACCCCGTTATCTTGACTGGATTTACATTTGATCTGTCCTATTAGCGTGCACACATGCAGTGTGGAAGGGAAGGGCCTGATCACACATGCAAGGCTCGAGTCTTTTTGCCTGAGCTGTGGACAGATTGGGATCAGCTCCCAAGTCATTGTGTAGACATAGTCCAAAGTGCCAAGAAGCAATTTTAGTGAACAAAATAACCAGTGGCCTGGAAAGTCAAACTTCTGATTCATAACCAAAACAATAGAGGTGAGAAAAAACTTGCAGCAGTTTCGTGAAATGTCTCTTGCTTTTCACATCCCTTTCCTATCCCTCTGTACTGCACTCTGCTGCCATATTTCTCACACTTGTGACTTCTGCTATTTCTGTACTCGGCAACCCTGAAACCAGAGGAGTTACATCACTAATGCTCAGCCCCTCAGTAGATGGTGGTTGCAGCTCACTGGAGGGAAACATGCCCTGCCAGGTGAAAACAAAAGCAGTTGTTTTGTCCAGCTAATAATATAGTTAGTCATTTAATTGGACCCTTCCCTCCCTCCTTCCCCCAACCTGGTAATTGTTTTTTTTTCTCAAGCAAGTCAACTGAACAAACATAAAGAAACTCCTGGCACAAATGACTCTCCTTGATCCCCAGGGCATATAGCCTTTCCTGGCCTGTTTAGCCACCATCTGAACAAAGAATTGGTCCCTTCTGCAAGGAGGGAAACCTAAATTCTGCCATGGGGGCTTTCAGTCCTCTAGGACAGTGGTAGAAATCCTGCAGGTTCTGTAACAAATGCAGATTAGTTAGAAAATCCCTCTTCAAAATTGACTTAAATATGGAAAGGGAAAATACATCCAGGGCTGTAGACTTAGTAATATTTATTTGGAATCACAAATTCTTACCTCTCTTTTTTGTTAGTGCCCGAATTTCTGCAATGCTGCAGTGCTTTTGAATCAGCATAGTGTAAGCTTTTAGAAAGTGATGATAATAGTTAGAAGTCCTGGCAATAGAGCTGGTGGTAAATTAAAGATTCATAACATTCCTATTGAAATTCAGAGTTATTACAACTTTGCAAAAAAAAAAAAAAAAAAAAAAAAAAAAAAAAAAAAAAAAAAAAAAAAAAAAAAAAAGGTAAGCTTCACAGTCCTCCTAGTTGTTGTTTTAAATTGCCTGGGAACTGAGACAGAGTACTCTACATGGATAACAACCTAATAAAAGAAGTCAGCAGTAATCACAAACGTGAGGAGCAGTACATGTTCTTTAAAGATAAAAATCCTGTCATTTTATTCTGTGTAATACATGAACTCCAGTTTCTAGATTGGGTGATGTGGCTGCAGATGTTTGGTGGTGTTGAGAACGCACTGTCACTTTCCTCCCATGCTCAGTTGGAGAGATGTACTCTGAGGTCCTGCAGAAATCTGTCTTTAAATCTGTACAGAAGGACTTTTTATTTAGTGTTATTATCTTGTGCACCCTTTAGGCAGTTGCACAGTCTCAACCATGAGGTGTATAAATCCACCAGAGCCACAGTTACACCTGTGCTTATAGAGGACATATCACTCAGGGCAAGAGGGGAAAGTCCATTTCTTAGGAAAGAAATTGGAATGGTTTTGCAAGGTGCAGCAATAACCTGAAAACTGATATATCCAGTCTTATTACCTTTTCTATGTCATCATGATTAAGTCTTAGGGGAGAAAATTTACCCAGGCAAGTGAAGAGCAGGGCAAGCACCATGCACTCCCCCTTCCCCAGCTAGGACTGTCCGGGGAGACATTTTTGCCTTCACCTGGTGAGGTTGGAGGGATAGAGCTCCCCTTCCCTCCCATCCACTAGAGGTGTCACACGTCCCTGCTTTGCTACTGGTGGTGAGGCCAGTGGTGGTTCTGGTTCCAAGGATCCTCTGGATAGACAGAATAAAAGGAGAGATAAAGTGCTTTCCATTTGGGTCAGGAGAGGCCCCCATAAAGGCATAAGGAATGAGGGGCAGATCCCAAGGCAAGGTGCCAGGAAGAGAGAAGGTGCTGGATTGTGACCCTACACGAGCATGAGTCCATGACCTTGGAAATGCTCAGGGTTCATCCACTACACGTGTGCCAGCAGGGTGACATACATGTAAAAGCAGTGCTCTTCTAGCTCCGTATGCTGTGAACAGCAGTACCAGCAGCTGACACCTAACTCTTTCCCTTTTATCAAGTTGAGTAATACTTTCCTGCAAGTTGACATTGTATATAGCACATAAATACGACCACGCTAGAATTTTTCCTTGATGTTATCTTTGAAGATAGTGCAGGCTAGAGTCTCAGCTTTTTAAAAAAAAATTGAAGCTCAAGCTGCATAAAACTAAAAAGGGTTCTGGTAGAGATCACAGGCTGCAGTGGTTTGGACTGAGGACCAACAGACTGTCACATGCTGATTGCTCTTCAGTCTTGGTGCAGCAGTTTGCAGGCGGGGAACCTCTCAGCGTGAATAAACCATAAAATACACAGAACACATCTTCATTAATTATATGGAATATTCTTTAGCCTGAAGTTTTCACCAATTAGGAAAACTCTTTTCTCGTGTGATGAGGTTCCTTTCTGACCTTCTGCAAGACGCTTCACTTCCCACTGCTTCAGTTTCCCCATAGGGGATAAAAACAAGCCTTTACCTTGCAGAGATGCTGTGCAGGTTAATTAATGCCCAGCTGCACTTTTTAGGCTCTAGAGATGAAAAGAGCAATGTGTTTATTTACTTTTAAAATTTTATTTGAATATCTTGCTGAAAAAGGTATCACCTAGAAAACTGCCAGCACAGGGAGGGAAGAGTCCTCAGAGGACACAGAAAGCCAGAGCTAAGCAAATCTCACCCTCCCTCCTTCCCTCCCTCCTCCCCAATCCCTGTGCTTCGGCCTTGCTCACTGCTCATTGCAAGACAGAATATTTTATGAACTACCTGCTGTTTCTATCCAGGTTTAATTTTGCTTAAATATTATTCAGGGAACAAAATGTGACAGCTGCTGTTCAAACACAGTGTTGTGCTGACATCAGTAGTTGTATGACAGATAAATTTGGCTTGATATGCCATTTTAATGTCTGCAGGAGTGTACAGATCTCTTGTGTATATTATTCAGCCAGTGTTAAAGCAGGTCAGGATTTGGTTTAAATTCCTCAGGCCCAGGGGATCTCTTACCTCCTGCTAAAGAAATCAGTTCTTCAGCAAGGTATATGTGTCGATAAGCAGAATCAAGGATGAGAGTTGCAGTTAGAAAACTGAAAGCTGCTTTGCACACACCTCCAAAATCCCAAAGCAGCGCTCCTCCTGCTGAATTTGGGCCTTCATTTCAAAAGAGGGGTCCGAGTTTGTTCCCTCTGAGCAGCATTCGCTGTTTCTCAGGCTGTTGCACAGGGTTAGAGGAGTAAATCTTTTTTTCTGTCTGTCTGTGCAACAATCCCAAAAAGTGAGTACCAGGGAAAAATAATTCCATGGTGCAGAGGATTGCAAGCCCAAATGTTATTTTTTTTTTCAGTACAAAGAATGTGTGGGTAGAATGAGTAGCTGAGCAGCAGCTGAGAGGCCAAATGAAATCAGAATTTTACTAAACCTAAGAAATTCAAATCTTTCAATGGAAAGGAAACTGTGACCTGGTATAACAAAGCTGAACAGTTTTTTGGAGTGTATATAAACCCTTGATTTTGGCAAATAACGGCTGACTGAGGGAAGCTGGAAGCCATGCACTGTACATGCAGCCTGCAAGCCTTTTGTCATTCAGACTGTTGGTTCAAGTAATCTCTGCCTGACAGCTCATTTGCATCTAAGCTATCCCCAAAGAGTCTGAGAGTTTGGAAATAATAGAGATGACATTTGGGTAAGTGTTTAAAAATGCACAGCAGCAGTGTGCTTGCTTTAACAAGCCGAAACAAATCCGGAAAGTGAGCTATGAAAGAGAAGCAGAGAATCTGTGTGAATGAAGTAGCTTCACTGGGCATCTGATGACTAAGTAGGAAAATTTTCATGCCAATCTGGGAAGGTAAGTGTTCCTCAGAAGACAGTGCCAAAAAATAAACCGGCACCAAGGAGGCCTACGGCTAGGATCCCGTATTGAGCACAATGTACTCCCAGCCTCTGTGAAGTGCTCCATTGAGAAAATCACTTGCAAATTAGACTGAATGGCTATGAAAAAAAAAAAAAAAAGGACAACAGAATGGTTTCAATGAGCCAAAAAAATTATGTGATTTTAAATGTTCCTGTCCTCTAGCACAGAGAAGAGGCACAGTGCCAGCAAATCTGTTCAAGCAAGCTTTGAGGATTAGGAAGATGCGAATTTGCTAGTTCCCAGGCAGCCAGTGTCACGTGCAATTCTGGAGATGCTGCTCAGTAGCGTTAGGGTTTATTCCGCTCAGGAAAGAGCGGGTGGCTGTTGAGTTTGGATGAAAACTACTTGTGCCAGGATGTGTATATTAAAGCTGCGTAGGTGGAGATAACACCATGAAACCAAAGTGACCCAGAAATTTTGAGTCTCAGAAGCATTGAGGTTCATGAGCTGGATTTACCTTAGGTAATTCCATGACGTGTTATATTTTAATTTTACTAGTATTGCTGTTGTAATAGCTCTTAAGGGCAACCTTTCAGCTGAGGGACAGATTTTTCTAACATATAATAAAAGACAGTGTTTGCCTGAAAGGTTTTTTTTTTCCAAATAGGGTGAAAAAAAAAAAGATTTGGAGAACTGGGAAAGGGGGACAAGATGGAGGGAGGAATTGCCCTGAAATAAAAGAACAAGAGCAAAGCCAGGATTTCCAAGTTCAGCTTCTTGTCCACAACAACGATGCAGGGCTGCTGAGTGAGTATAAACCACAACCATATCAGGACCAGCATCTATACTAATTTTGAAATCATAATTGCCTTCATAAGAGACAGTGACATAGCAGGCCCTTTGAAAAAGGAGGACAGAAAAAAAAAAATCAGGAATCTAGCTCCGAAGTGATGTGTAATTTTTTGGCTCTAGAATCTCATAAAAGTAAATTAATTTCCTGGGGAAGACTGCAGGTAAAATTGAGTCTGTCTACAGTTGGATACTACAGCTATGAGCACCTGGCCCAGATCCTGCTAGGGGATGTGGCAGAATAAAGGATTTATGTGGTGCCATACAGGCTCGAATCACGACACGCTGTCCAAGCTCCTGCTTGTTTCCATCTGGTCTTAACACAGCATGGACTGCTGTGTGTTGGAAATTAATTTAAAGACCATTGATTTCACACATTTCTCCTTTTCCACGTGCTGCATTTTTTTGATCTTACCTGGAGCTTTTTGTAGCTTTCTTTCACATAGGTGGCATCAACAAACCAGGCTGCAACCTAATCTCCTTTGCCCAATGGTTGCATGCTCATGAGCATACAAAGCATCCGAAACACGCATATAAATTACCTAAAAAGAGAAATCAAAGGCAGTGAACTAGTGTTGACTGTTCTCATTTGTCTCGGTTAGCAGCTGCAGTGCTGCAGTGCTCATGCTGAGTGCCAGCAGACCCTGCCCTATTTATTCCAGACATCTTGCCCAAAACAGTCTGTCCACCTGTATCCCTGCCATCCTTTGGAATGGCAATAGCATCCTGCTGCAATAGCTGGTCAGGAGTCTTTCAGGACTGTGTTCCTACTTGGAAAGCCAGCTGGCTCACTCAAGACTAGGCACAGGGGATAAGATGGCAGGCTGGCATCACGGGCAGCCAGTAGTTTGGGCTCAGCAGAACCAGGACCCTGTGGGATGGACAGGATCCCTCTGCAAAATCAGAGGTTTATTGCACAGGTCAATAACCCATAAGCGGGCATTTTTATAGGGAATCCTTGAGATGGATAACTCAGAAGAAAACATGATTTTCTCTGTGATGAGAAATGTGGAGATTTTGAAAACTCATTTGCTTCCTCCTATTCTAGTGCAAAATCTAAGAACTTGTTGTGCAAACCTTCCTCTGTTTCCCAGCCAGAAACTTTCCCCTCTTTTTGAGAGGGCTGCATGGCGAAATGGCCAGGTAAAGAACCATCTGCAATACCAGTATGGTCACTTTAAGGAGGAAACATCTGTTTATTGACTTACTTTATACAAAAGTTGTTAAAAAAAAAAAAAAAAAAAGTCGATTGTTTTTCCAAGTGGAAAACTCTTTTGTGTTCGTCTACTAAAGATAAAATTATTTTCAGCCTTTTTTTTCCCCATTCTGTCCAGAGTTT
>VZSV01000021.1:2538958-2568349 GCA_013398735.1 Nothocercus julius
TAAACACTTTCTCATTTTCTCAGTATGCCATTCCCTGCACATTCTGGAGACTCATGAATAGCATGAAGCAGGTGACTTGCGTGTTCCTTGCGGGCTGTTGTGAAAAACAGGCTGAATAAAGAATTATTTTTGGAGAGTGGGACTGAATGTGCCACAGCCTAGCTAAGAAAATCTCAGAGGTTTTTGGAAACAGGTTGTTGCAACAGGCCTGGACATGAATTATGCAAAGAAAGGCAACGTCTTGTTGACTTACCTCTTTCCTAACCCGTGGCAAGGACTTCCCACCAACAGGCTACAGCCTGTAAAGCACAACAAAATTACAGAGTTCATTTATGTCAATAAACTACTGGCGACTCTGGAAACATTATGGGTGCTTTATTACTGAGGCAACTTTTCAGCTTCTTCTAGATTTTCTCCCTTCAGGCTGCTCCACAGTACTATCCATATCATGTGTACACACATCATAGATGTTATCTGGGGGAAATAAAGGTATCTCTGAAGTCATTAAATGCAGTCCCTTTTTGTAGTTTGCTCTTGTTAAAACAGCTCTGGCTGAACAGCATGATTTCATCTGTGCAGCAATAGTTAGTAACATGAAATGCCATATCTGTGGCTGCATCTACAGCAGCACTTGGATTTGGTGCAGCAGTGAAGCATTGAAGTAACCCCTCCAATCATTCCCATTTCTGGTACACAGAGTTGTTTTGCTGAGTGGTTTGGCGTCTGGGAAGTGGGCCTCCTTTGCAAAAAATTACCCCAAAAGCTCCGCTCCAGATGTGACCTGGAGTGTCAGGTCCATGGAGTTGTCTATGAGACAACTCCAAACCAAACAACTGGGGATGCATTAAATGAAATCTAACCCGACCATGTAGGGTGGATATGGGAGCCTTGGCACTAGACATCTTGCTTCATCAATCTGTTCCTTTTGCCCTGGGCCGTTAGCTAAGGTAGACAAGGCTAGCTAAGGCCTGCAGAGAGACAAGCTGCTCTGTATTGCTCCTCCTTTCCTTGGCTTCAAGAAGAAGTGCAAAGATTTAGGACCCTGCTTAAAGCCCTATGAATTCAAACTCCAGATACTCCTTGCACAATAGCAGGAGGAAAAGGCAGTCTAGATTGCTAAACCAAGTCAGACCGATGAAGTCAAAAGCAATAGTATCAATTACTACCTCTCTATATGTGTTGTATTATGATCTTTCTGACTGACTGACACACTCTCTTTCTGTGTGACATTTGGAAAACAAGTATAGATTATGAATTTATTATAAATCCATACCACTATTACTGCTACTTAGGGAGGCCTGTAAAATCTGGACAAGGAACCCTAGGAATGAAGCTCCTGGAGCGTGAGCCTGGTCAGCAGTGCCCTTTGCCTTTCTAACCACCACCAGCCTTGCTCAGAATGAGCTCCAGGTGATGAAGAGTTTGGTACAGCTTGAGCTCTGCCTCCCTGGAGGTGGGTATGATGCTCGGCTGTGGCCCTGCCTTCCTACTCTGCCTCAGTAAACCCTAAGAGCACCACTTCTGCACCTGAGCTGTTTGCTAAGGATAGCTCCGATTTGGGGGAGAGGTCTGAGTGCAGGCAGTTCCTGTTCCCTGTCTCTTTGCCTACTTTACCTTAGTTAAGCTCTGGATTTCTGTTGGCAAAGGAGTGGTATGCTCTATCCTGCCTCTCTCATGTGCTCTGTTCCCCAAATGTAATCTGAGGCCAGAGCAGTCCTCATGGATTGAGTACTGTGCTAGGGGAAAGTGAGTGATGCACTTCTTTTGCCAAGCGCTCTCTGTTTCCTGAGCTCTCCAGCAGGAGCCTGGGGAATTTATTTGCAATGTGCAAAATGTACAAATGATTGCATTTGTATTGCTTATGGTTGCTCAGTGCTTCGTGCTTCCCAGCTTCCCCTTCTCCACACATCTGGCTTCATGTTGTTACTGTGCTCACAGACGACATTGAAAAGGCGCATCCTGTGCCTGCATGATCCCTCTGGCCAAGCCATCACGGCCGTCTATTTCCACAGCTGACAGCTCGAGGGGTATGATACCATCAGCTGGAGCTGCTTTTGATTCACCACCCCAAGATTACGGTTCATCCGCACAGGACTAGCTTGAGCCTTGAGCCAGACCCCTGCCCTTGCAGCAGAACCTGTGTCACTCCTTGCCAGCAGGCCCTGCCATGGGTGCAGAGTTGTTCCGGGCCGCACCAAGCCTCAGCAGGTGTTGGCGTCTCAAGGAAATGCCTTCTAAGCGCTGCCAGTGATAAACAGCACTTGTTGGTACAGTCAAAGCATCCAGATGTCTTTCAGAGGAATCTCATTTTCAACATCTTTCATTTGCATTTCATTTCATAAGAAGATAAATATGACTTCAAATCCTCCCTTCTGGTTCTATCCCTATGGGATGGCAATCACCATAGGGATGAAGGGCTGGGGTGCTGGCATGTGGGGCTGCTTCTGAGGATAAGCGGGCAGGTAAAAACCTGCCCAGCTTCTATCTGAAAATCACTGAGCTGGCATTCACTCTACAGAAAATATTCACTCCGAGGAAAGGACAAACACATTGTTGAAAACTTTCTGACCCGCTCTACCTACAACTTTCCGTATAGTGAAATGATTGTAAAGCATGACTAGTTATTATAGGCTTACTTGGCTTTCAGCTTTCTGCTGTATGGAAGAATTAAGTTTGTTGGAAAATCACAGAACAAGGTAGTCACTGGCACTGGAGATAATTACAGGGAGAGAAGAATTTGAGATGCAGCATCAAGTCTTCACCCTCTTTTTTTTTTATCCTTTTTCATCCTCTCCTTTTAGCTTCTCTTTGCCTGTTTGCTGACAACATAATGTCATCTTTTTTCCTAGATAACTGCACTGTGAATTTTGTAAGGTGTTTTTATCTATTCTTCAACAGCAAAGATAAGATGAATGACTTAGGGCATTCTATTGTTCTGCAGTTTATATTCACTCATGATTTAGACTTTTGACACCGATACATTCTTTGTACATTGATACGCTATTTTTTTCCTATATATAAATCAAACAGAAGTCAAAATAACAAAACAAGAAAACCCTGTGACAGGATTGTCAGAAAAGACAAGACCATGCTGACACCAACAAGGATTATCAATATCTTTACAAGAAGTATCCTCCATCTCCATCTCAAAGTCGGTAAAAAATTAATTGCTTGGTGTTAGGAAAAAAAAAAAAAAGAAAGTCATTAATTATAAATAATCAGTTCTTGATTTTCACAGTGGTTAGCACAAAACTAGAGCACACATGAGCCAGCATAAATAAAAGTCTCTGGCTTTAGCTGAGCTCAGGTGAGACTGAAACGCAAGTGATAGACAGAGATTTGTAAGCTCTGTATTCACACCTGTCTCAGGAGTTCAACTTAGATGATATGGGTCCTTTCTAGAGAAGAAAATGATACTGATGCTAATGGCTTTGATACTGATAAACAAAATTCAGTTACTGGGTTAGGCTTTTCCCAGAAATTTCTTTACGTATATGTGTTTGCTCATGTAAACTCTGACCCTCATATACAACCAACAACACAACAGTCAGGCAACACATATAATACTTTGTTCCTGCAGGCTTGGAAGAGAAGGAAAACAAAAAAAGAGTATATTATCATGCTGGCATAGCCAGGTAAATTTATCATGACTGAGACTAAAAGCCTTAATTTTGCTAGTTAGGCATCTCTGCATTCCATGAACTACGAGCTAGGGAGTGTAGTCTGCTTTCAGCCTCGACCTGGAAATTTCTCTTTCAATGGATGTGGAAAGGACTTACATCTTCAAGCTCCAGGTTCTCTCCAACCAACTGTGCTGAGCAGTGCAGTCATCTCTGCAGAGTGACCTGCGGCTGGGGGACACCTCTGAACATATTTCATAATGAAGATGTAACATCAAGAGGCATCATGACAGGTTACCATGTGGTACTACCTTTCCACTGGGTGGGAAGGCTCCACATGCAAGGTGTCTGTGCGTGACTATTGGCTTCTTCCAAAAAAAAGTTGGTTATTGCAGGGTCTCTGTTCTTCCAGTGATGATGTTATTAAACTGAGAGATTTATCAAGTATTTGTGAGTAAACAGGGAGGAGGGCAAGTGTAAGAGAAAGCCAGAGGGGCAAATCCATACCGTAAGCAGCACAAGAGGACTCAAAAGGCAAGTTGCCCGTCTCTGTAGTATTTTTATTAATTTATCATCCTGTCATACTTTTGGGACTCGTTACATACCAAAAGAGTGGGCAGAACATAGTGGGCTCTGTATTGTGGTCTTTGAGGGGCTTTAACATGATGTTTCTCAGGCAGTTTGTAATGGCTGGTACTGAAATGGGGATCCAAGAATGGCTTGAATATGGGTGGTGATACTTTTACTTGTGTCCACAGGAGGAAGAAAAATACCTCGGGCAGCACATTGCTTCCGCAGAGATACCTCTGCTCAGCTATCGAACCGATCTTCCTATGGTTGGCAACACCTATCTTTCATTACAACTTCAGCATCAGGGTAAGGGAAACCTGTTTGCCCCTCAGCCTCTCAGATGTGAGGCTCATTGGCTGCTCTTTTGGCCTCCCTGACGAAGCCACGGGGAATAACAAACCAGCACTTCTGGACACACTGTGCATAAATACTCCTGGAAAGTACCCAGAAAATACCCTGGAAGAAAATTCCAGGCGCTCTTGATGATTCATTCGGCTCTAGTGAATCACCTAAACTGCATGCGTACACTCCCCTGTCAAAAAGGGCTTAATTTATTAAGCAAAACAGGAGAGTGACTCCCAGCCCTTTTTTCATATGTGTCTTCTTGCAAAGCCATCTGCTTCTCCAGCCTATTTCAGAACATGCAAATTCACAAGCGAGGGGAGATTTCCCATCGACTGATAGCGTGTGAAACATAATTACTGTGCTAATTTTGGATTCCAAGTGGTCAGCACAGGCGAATAGCACTTGCTCAGCAGACATGTTAACACAGTTATAGCAAATATTAAAACCAGCAATGCCGAGATTTGGCAATGGCTCTGCAAAATGACAGGTAGCTTTTACGATGTGAGGAAAGAGATAACAAAATGCCTGATGAATGTTTTTTTTTGGTGCCCAGAATGCTGCACAGACAATCTTTTTTCCACTAGAAACCATAGAAGGCAAAACACAAATGAGAACACCTCATATCCAGGCTGCCTACCCAGAAACGCTCAGGAAGTGAGAGGCTGTTATGAAACCTGAGCTCTTTTCCAAGGTCTTTGCTACCTTGTGTGACCTCTGCCAAGTTATGCATTCATTCAGCACTGCAGCTTGTCTGTAGCAGGGGGCTAATGACACTAAGCCTGCTGGATAAATCCCTGTAGGATTTAAGGCTACGCAGTGCACAGCATTTCAAGGTATGCAGTATGCCAGTTTCACAGTATCAGTGACAGAGGTAAGGCTCTGAAGCTGTTTCAAAATCTTGGAAAGAGGTTGCCTATTAGATACTTTTCCCATTGCTCCACAGTGGCACAGAAGAATGAGATTTAATGTTCTATTTTAATGGAATCATTTTGCTGCTTCCAGTAATACAGTGCATCCCTTACCTCACATGGCTGTTTTTTTTTTCCTTCAGAAGCACCTTTGGGATCCACATGCTCTCAGAAAATGTGTTCCGATGGTGACAGCAGGTGATATGTGGAGCCAAACTCCAGGGTAACCTGTACTGCGAGAGCCACTCAGAGAAGAGTTTTTGCCCACCAGTGCCTGCAACCCCGGTCGTGGGGCACAGGCAGCTGCATTTCGTGGCACTGGTTGCTCAGCTGGACAAAGCAAAGCTCCAGCTCCCTCCTGGGCATGGAGCAATGTCCGACCGCCTCGCACTGCGCAGACCCCGCTGCACTCCGCACTTTGGCAAGGACACTAGTGGTGCCACCGGTGAGCTTGTGGTGGGGTCTGAGGCTATCGAGTTAGCAGCAACTTTGCACGTTGTCTGCTTTCCTTGGGATAGCATATGTAGGAGGTGTGGGCACAGTGAAAGTCTAGGGAAGTTGCAATCACTTGGCATCATGCGGCATCTGTGCAAAGGCAGGGTAAGAGTCCAGCTCTCCAAGTCTGAGAATTGCTGCTTCGAACATAACCACCCTTTTTCTTCTGCCCCCATCACTTACCTTTTCTCCAAGCCAGACAGAAGTGAGGCAGGGTAGGCAGAAAAATGAGCAGAAACCAGGAAAGTATATATCTCTACCTGTGTAGGTATATGTGAGATACATATATCTATATAATCTAGGTGGTACATACATAAGGGATTTGCATAGACAAAAATGTTTAAGGTGTCAATGTGTTTGTTTTTAGCCTTGTTCTTATAAAGTGTTGATTGAGTTTTAAAAGAGTCACCAACAATCTGAAACAAGCACCACAGTAAAAATAATGTTGTGTGAGGCAAATTGGCCTAGTTATTTGAACAGAGTTAGAAGCAGACATAATAATTGTTTCCACTAGCCTATATGAAAATATCTCTGCTATTCAAAATCTTCTACAGCTCTTGTTTCTTTAAAATAGCTCTCCTAGCTTGTTTACTACTTATGGTAAAACAATACGGCATGTTTTGCTCTTGTGTTAGGTCAGAGAACAAACATAATGACAAACAAATGAAAGCACGTAGGCAAATAAAGACAGGGGGGGTCACTGTATGGGTGCCTGACATTGTATCTGACTGGAAACAATTCCAAAAGTCAACATATGCAAGTAGTTAAATGTGGCTTATATTTTCCCCTAGTCCAGGACTCCAACTTTCTTAACGGCAAACACTCACAAGCACACCATCTGTTTTCGAAGACTGAGCAGTTTAATGAGGACGATCAGATTCTTTCCATCTCACTTATTTCTCGGTGCCCATTCCATTTTCTGGGCAGCTGCCGTCTGCAAGTAATAGAAAATTCCTGCTGGTTTCCTAGAGCTGTTGTTCAAACTCTAAACTCATTAGCCTAGTGAGCTGGGATGCAAACAAGGATATCAACAACATTTTATGATTTTGAAATCATCTGCTTTTAAAAGGAAAGGGACAGAGGAAATTACTGGAATATTAATGTCAGTGCAGCTGTATGGTGTTGACACTGCAGTGATAACACGCATGCACATACGGAGTCAGCAGGCAGCACCTCACTCTGACTTTACCTAAGCTGTCATGGGAGTGAGCGAGGGAGGTCAGACCGGTGTCCCTGTGCCTTTCATTTGGCGCATCTTTTCCAAGCTTCCCGACCATGGTGTGATACATATCCAACAGCACATTCCCTTCACGTGCTGGTGCAGTCTCCCCTTTCATGAACCTTTTTCAAACGCAGAGAGGCACCAGGGGCCTTTGCTGTTTCTTCATCAGTTTGATGTGATTTTATGCCATTGTCACCACGAAATAAGACCTCAGATATGCGCCTTTTACACAGTCCAGCTGGCTGAAAAGCAGTTCGAGTAACTACAAGTTTGTTACTATCAAAATAGCAGCAGAGATGCCAATGCGTGTGAAAAACAGAGTAGCCAAGCCTCTCGTCCTGAACCTAATGAGTCCCCCTGTAAAGACTTGCATACGAAAATCAAGTTTATGAATTGTCTCCCTTAGCCCTAAGCAAGAGTCTGGAGAAAATGTTGTTTTTATGGAGAAAAAACACAAGGCAACAAGCAAAGCTAACCCACTCACTCCCAGCACTTCTGCTGGAGCAGAAGGATATGTCTTCTGGAGGAGGGTACTGTGTTTTCCAAAGGCTGGAAACCCTGAGGTAGTAATTAACTGATTCTTCAACATACAAAGAAGAGGGAAGGAACGAGCATAGGGAGCAGAGACCAGCAAGGAAAGAACATGTCTCGGTATTTAATAAAAGCAGGAGGCATGCCCAAACCACCAGGCTGGGATCCTGATCCAGATGGGGATCTAAACTTCAAACTCAAGAGGTAGTCCTGGTTTCACCTGTGTACACCGTGGCAATAAAGCCAGGTGCAAAGTCTAGAGAGAGCTCAAATTCTGGCCTTGGGCTTGGGCCCGCCCTTGTGGCAAATTGGGATACCTAACGAGACAATCGGTAAGAGGAAATACATGTATCAAAACAAAACTGTTTGGAGGAGAACCAAAAGCTCCAGTCTAGACGGGAATCTGCTGCAGGGCGAGTCACTCAGAGCATGGAGAAACAGCTCTTTAGGAGCATAAGCAATTAGCAACTCTCAGTTGCTGGAGACTGTACAGAAAAAAAAAATCGTAATTTTTTTTTTTTTTTTTTTTTTTTTTTGTCTGGGATGAGTTAGCTACACATACTTTCCCTCTCAAAGCCTTTGTAGATCCAACAACATCACCAGAAAAATCCAGGAGTCAGTGATGGTGTTTAAGAGACCTGTTCATCTTTCTTTTCCCCAAAGTCATGGTCTATAGTAATCTCTCTATAGCCTGTCTGGATATCCCCTGGAAAACCATCTGTCTCCAGCCTCAGACCATCAGAGATCTAGTGCCCACACGGTGGCCTCACACTTTTTTTTTTTATTAAAAAGTTACAAACCTTGGACAGGCAGCTTGTAAGAAGATCTAGAAGGTTATAAATAACTATAGGGATTTGGGGGGTTGATTAAATGAAAAGCAGGGGAAATGGTGGTGCGTAGCAAGGAATGCGGCAGCTCATTTAACCACTGCAGGGGGTGATTCATAGTGGGGGGAGCTGGTGTTTTCCTGGGGTTTTTGTCTGAGACATCAAAAGTGCAGAAAAAGAACTGCAGCGTGAGGCTGAGCCAGAGGAGATGAACAGGACAGGGCTTTTTTTTTTTTTTTTAAGAAAGATGACTGGAAAAGAAATTGCTTGTAGAGCACAGAATATGAGGAGGAGGCCAGAACATCCCTGCTCTTCAAAATCTAGATATAAGACAATGCAGCGTGATATAGAAGATGCAAGAAAACACACAGCAGCAGCCATAATTCAAGGTAGAAGGTCTTTATGTCAGTTGCCACGCAGAAGCTGAAGTTTCAGTCTGGAAATGATGAAGATTACCATTGAATCTGCAAAACAATTTCCATTATAGCTGTGGTTTAACAGCATGCAAAACATTCTGAAAGTACATTTCCCTATGACTGAAACTTTTCATGCTTGCACTGAAGCAAAAACTGAGCCAGCTTTTGTGAATGCTCGCTTCTGTCTTGAGAGGATGTAAAACATTCTTACACGGACTTTCATATGCTATTAAGAAAAATATCCTTTTCCTAAAATACCCAACTTTTTCCCCTTTGAATATATTCATTTTACTAGAACAAAACATCTTAGCAAAGTAAATTTTCATGTGTAAGTTATCTTTAGTTAGAAGAAACATGTTCTGATAGGACTGCATCCAAGGTATGAAAGAGAATTTGCTAAAGCGTGTGGGAGAATAGGAAAAAAAATCTCAAGAGACTGAAATATCACTTTAAGCATGGATAATACTTGCTAGTGTGTATCTGGAAAGGTGCTGGTGAAGCCGTAGGGTGTTTCACATGACACTGCTGTATCCTTTCCACCAACGGGCTAGGTGAGAATGAGCTCTGCTGCTCAGGGGAAAATATGCCCCAGGGAAATTGTGTGTGACTCAGGTCTTTACAAGAAATTTACTGAGACAACACTTGGCAGAGAACTAGCTGCAGGGGTTGTATCTGCACCACCAAAGCAGTGGTGTTCAGATTAATTGCTAGTTTCTCTGTGGCCATGACTGGTATTAGATAAGGAAGGTTTTAGCAGCCTGGGGTTGTTGATTTAAATTTCACATAGCTAAGAGTGGGAAAAGAAATATATGACACAGTGCCATGTATTATTAAAAGGCACAGCAATGTATTTGATTGTGGAGAAGTCGCCCCTTTACTTCTGGTCACTTGTTCTTTACCCTTGTTTGTTCCTCTCTTTGCTGTCACACGTTCCTTTCTAGCTCAAGATGATGATGTTCAGGATGAGTAACAGCTCTGCTGCTGCTGGCACAGATTAGAGTG
The DNA here is from genome assembly GCA_013398735.1 of Nothocercus julius. Taxonomy (NCBI): domain Eukaryota; kingdom Metazoa; phylum Chordata; class Aves; order Tinamiformes; family Tinamidae; genus Nothocercus; species Nothocercus julius. The sequence continues at coordinate 2,548,895 of VZSV01000021.1, forward strand.
GGCTCTGTTTCTGATGTTAGTCCACCTCCTTCCGTAGCTATAGAAAATAGCTATAGAGCTATATATATAGCTATAGAAATAGCTATATATATTTCTATAGCTTTTCCAGCTATAGAAAATGCTGTTTGTGGTAATGACCTAGGTTAGCATGACAGTTGATTTTGAAGTGAATCTTGCTGGTAGGACCTGAAGGGGAAGTGCCAATATCCATTGTAGGGGGGTTCTTCAACATGTATGGGACACACGTGAACCCTTTTTTTGGGAACCCCCCCAAGATTGGGGTCTTTTGGACAACAGTGTTCACTGTGGCAATGCAATGTGGCTTAAGTGCTCTGGTGCTGAATCTCAAATTCACCAAGGGTTCATTGGCCTCCCTTCAGCTCAGCAGCTGTCAGGGGGAACAGCCAGTCCTCAAACAAGTCTGATACAACTTCAGCAGCAGCAAATAGCAAATCCCTTTTCTCTTTTTCTTTTGAGGAATTTATCCATATATTTCCTACCAGTCTCAAATATCTCCTTCAAGAAGGTATTGGCAATTATTCTTAAAGGAAGAAAAAGATGAAATTTTTTTTTCTCTCTTTTAAAAGAAGAGGGAAAGAAAGCTGCTGTCCTATCTCCTCCTATCTCAGCAGAGGAAGTGTTCATCTAGGGAATAAAGACCTGTGGTCATTTACTTCAACTCCAGTGAAGGTTCAAATACACATCTTCAACAGGGAAGGAGATCCCTAACCAAAAAGGTACCTAGGCTAGGCACCATTTTCCATGCACTACATAGACCCTGCGGCTGCATTTCCTGAGAAACAGTCCCGTTAGCACACCGTAGTGCTGAGCACACTGCCCAGAGGGGGTGTTTTCAGGACATCTCAGTGTTACACCTTGTCCTCAGCCTCTCCAAGATCGACAAAGTCAGCTACTCAAACCACAGCAGAGCTGAACATGTTTAAAAACATTCCTGGTCAGACAGGGATACAGGCAAAGTGGTATAAGGTCACACTCAAACACCTGGTGAGCTCATGTATCTTGAGGGCAAGGCCACTGCTGGGCACATTTGCTGTGTTGCCATTTCAGGACTTGAGCGTCTGCAACAAGATCTGCGTTTGATTTAGAACAGGAGTTGAAGTTTTGCACACATCTCCATGCCTAGATTACTTCAGTTATCAATACTGTTTGAATTACAGTCTTCTATTGACTATTTATAGTTCTAAAGCAAGCAAAACAAATACTGGCTCTTCAGATGAGCTGCCAATGTCTCTAATTCCCACAGTTGTAGTGCTATGACTGGAATTTAGTGCCAGATGCATGGATTCCTCAGACAAACAACTTTCTGGCAGAAGAGAGGAAGATCTGGCTTCAGCAGGCCTGTTTACATAAAATGCTGCCATGATGCTGTCTGTCAGTACCTGTGTTGATTTGCTTTGAAGAAACAGGAGCTAGGCACCAATACTGGATGAAAACAGAGTTGAAGAACACCTTTGCTCATATGTTCACCTGGTAAATCCTATCCTATCCACTAAATCCTGACAGGATAGCTGTAGACAAGACATTTTTGTTCAGGCACCACAATGATAAGAGGAAGGATCCAATTATTTTGATTTTTTTCTTGCTGCCACACAGAGAGAAGAGATGGACGATGCCCTTTGTGCTCCTGCCAAGGTGCAGAAAGAGATGGGTGTCCACAGGCCAACAGCAATCAGACTCTTTGTCAAAGCGGAGATAATGTGTGCAGCTGCTGGAAAACCACAGGTTGGCTTCAGAGCCCGAGGATGGCTCCCAAGAACCACCGGAGAAAGAAAAGCCTTCAGGAACGAAGCAGGGTTAGCAAGTAGCAGAGCGGCTACATCAGGTCACTCGGGGAGGAGGAGAGTCAAAGGGAGAGACAGGAATCAGCTTTCTAGAGCAGAGTGATTCCCCTCCCACCTGCTCCCAGCTGCCAAGCAGCTAAAAAAAAAAAAATGTGCATTGGCAAGAAATCAGCAAGTGACAGCAAAAGAGCTCAGAAAGCTGGCACAGTTTGTCTGACCTTTTTAAGGAAGCTGGTGCATATATCAGTGCTGTGAAAGGCAGCCTCGGGGCAGCTCCAGCAGGTCTCCTCTCCAGCCAAGAAGGGGCAGTCACTCCGCAAGCTCGTTCATGGCCTCAGCCTGCTTGAAGCACCAGCCCCATTCTGGATCCATCCCAACCCATCACTGCATAGGGAAAGCACCTCAATTCCCACTAAATTGTTGTTTCTGTTTACGCAGTTTTCTACATTTTCACAGTACAAGACCAAACGGTCCCTCTAACACAGTGATTCCTTCAGCTATGGCTCTGCAAGCCTTCCCCAGCCTCATCCCCGACACCTGCTCTTCATCCACACCACCCTTCACAGGAAAACAGAAGTGAAAGGGATGGCTCTTAGCCCCTGGTGTTATTGCCCTTGCAGCAGCCCTACAACCCACCGCCACAAGGAGCCACCAAAGTGGCACTGGGGGTAAAGGGCCTCGGACAGAAAAAAAATATATAAATTCTGAGGCCTAGAGCCACCCGCCCACTCGCACCTCAACACGCCTGCTCTTGTGCCCGGTCTTGTTCTCCCTGGCCCAGGCTGCTTCCCAGCAGTTCCCATGCCAGGGGCTAGGAGGCCCCTGCCTCCCACAGCCCTGGGCCTTCACCTCCTCCCAACAGCAGGTTTAGCCTTGGGATCTTCAGCACCTCTGCTGGGGTTGGTCCAGCAACATCTGCAAGCTGCTTGTGGACACAGCAGTGGAAAAAGCTGTGTGCTCTGGTACCGTTTTTCTTTTGAAACCTGCCCTTTTCCCGCCCCCTCTACTTGGCTCTGCAGGCTAAAAAGCAATTAGAACATTTACCAGACAATAGGGTATGCTCAAATTCCCCATTTTTTTAGGGAAACATTTGACCAGCTATTACTGAGGCCACAGTTTGTTAATATGTAATTTCAGGATTTCACAGAACACCTGTTATATAAAACTACATAGAGGAAATTGGATTTTTTCCCATCTTTGATAATACCAGTGCCCTGTACCATAGGTTGACAGCAGCATTTCCCCAAGGCAATTCCCCATTTTCCCAAGACACAAAGATGTCTTAAAATATATGAATATTATTGTGAATATGCATTAAAAGCATGTGGGGAGAAAAAATACAAATACAGAAGCTTTTGCATTAGAGTTTAGCTTAACATTCCAATTCATTTGGAAATTAGGGATTATATGAAAATATAGCTTTACATTGCAGTCTAATAGGTGTAACTTAAGCATTTGAACATGCTGCCTCAGGGCCTTTGTAGTCCTTCACAGACTGAGCTTTTCGTAAGTAGGGATCTTTGATGTGGTGAAAGGAGGATGAAAGCCAGACAGGTATGAGTCAAAGGCTGAGAGTTCTCAACCCTGGTAGGTCAGGTGCAGATATTGCTAAACCACCAACTTCATTAGTTAAGTGCAACTATTTTCATAATAAAATCTGCCCTGCTGTTCAAACTTGCATCCTTCTCTCCACATGGCCACCTCTGAACCCACTCCTGTCAGGAGATGAAAACAGGAAGAGCTCTCCAACTCTTAACCAACACCAAATAAAAGTTATGCTCAGTCCAAAGGTGTAACTTTTCCCCCATTTGGTTACTTGCACCAGGAACTTAAGACTGTAATAGAGCTTTTAAAACAACATGACACACCTAATCAGATCACAGAAGCAGCATTCACACTCGAGTTATCTGTGGGGTAACCTTCTCTTGCCAGGCTATGCTAAGCACAGATGCACTGCAGCAGAGATCGCTGCAGAAGCCATTTCACATGAAGCACCCAGTACTCAGACAGGGTGCCAGAAGCACTAAAGGCTTTTTAATGAAGCCTTTGGTTCCCATGAAGGCAACTGCAGAGAACACATGCTCTGCTTGTCCCCATGAGCTGGTCTGTGGTTTCTCCTACTGCCACCCATAGCATTCCCTTGCACCTTCCTCAGAGGAACAAGGCCTGCCTCCAGACCTGAGGAACAGCTGGACAGCACACCAGGGGCTGTCTTTTCCCCCTCCTTCTCCTCACAGCTGTTGGCAGCTCACATGGATGGGGCACAGTATTCCTCACATGAAACTGTCTACCCATACACCAAGCATCTGGAGCAATGCCTAAGAGCAGCTTTGGATCATTAACCTAAGTATTCCCCACTGCAGCAGCTACATTCTAAGCCAAGCTCAAAGCTAGGGGGAAAAAGCAAAACTATTCTTACACTGTCAGACTACATTGCATTGCATGCTGATCTTACATATAAACCAAAGCAGTTAACAGGTAGTCTGTATTTAGAAAAGGTTACTTAGTGCTCAGACCTTAAAAAGGGTAATAGCCTTTGTTGAAGTGTGTTATACACAGTACACACAAAAATCCCAAGCCCATCCCTTTTATTGCCACAAACTGTCTGCTAGCTTTTATTGCCACAAACTGTCTGCTAGTCTACAACACTGCTGCTTTGCCAGTACCAAACTGGACTTCCAGCAGACTCAGATACAACCAACACCTGCCAGGCTCTTGCCTGGACCTGTACCTCATCACCCAAGTATTTACACTGGGCACTGTGCAGAGCTTCCCAAGCCTGAAACAGGAGGTAACATTCACAAAGAGCACAGGCTTTACCTGAATTTCATCTTCACAATGTTCCCTGTCAAACCTACCTCTAGGCTTGATCCTCTAAACCCTGTTTTTAAATAGGGTTCCATTAGAGGAATAAATTTGAGTAACAATGTCAAAACTACACAGCTAGCTGCAAGTACCTAGTCATGCTTGCCTGTTCAACAGCTTGGCTTTGCCTAACTCCAAGTCAGAGGCCTAGCATGTAAAACTGCTTAAGCTCTGTTTCAGCCAGCTGCTGCATAGCAGATGAGACTTTACTAATGCTATTCTATCAGCACTGAGCAACACAAGCTTTCAGAAGTGAGGAAGACCTGCTCCAGCACAGAGTTCTTAATGCCTTGGACTTTACAATGATTATGCTCAACTATTGTGTAATGCCCTCTGTTCTTACAAAAACAGAAAATGAAAGAAGTAAATGCACTATCTTCCTATACTAGGCACCACTGAAGCAGCAATTAGGTGTTTCACTTGAAGATTTGACAGTCAAATGTAACTCATTTTGGTGAGTTTTCAGTGTTTTACTGCACCAAACAATCTTACAGACTTTTAAACTTGCATGTTAGCTTTCTTACTTCTCAAATGCCTAATTGGAAAACATCCATTTCATGAAACCACACAAAAAAAATCCACTGCCCATTTGAATAGGCTTGAGAAGTTTTCCCTTAAGCTTGAGGCTTGACAGGCTCTTAAGGGCTAGTGATTTGCAGACATTGCATTTTGTAACCATACTATCATTCCCTGGCTATCAAGGGAGGTATGATTACACTCCTGAAAGTACTGAACTCAGAGCATCTTTCACTATTTTACTCTAGACTTTTTTCCCCCGCCCCCACACACACCAAAAAGGTGTTTTTAAAGCCAGCTAGAAGAATATTTCAAGACAGGAGTAAAATACAGCTCTAGTAAGAAAGCATCCATGTCCCTATTCCTCCCTGTAAATGGATTAGCAAGCCAATGCAACCCTGTTTCAACATATTTACCATCTTTGGAAGTGTTGCACCTCTTTGCTAACAGATTAAATCCTTGGCCTTCAATAGCTTGAGCAACAAATCTCATGCTTAATCCAATTTCAGCTGAGATGAACAGCCCTAGTAGTTAGAAATTGCTGCCTCGTTTGCAGCTACGATCACCCCAATCAACAGCATTTCAGAACCTAAAATAATTTTAAGTCAGGAGGAAAATGTCCAAGCCTCAAGCTTCAATTCCTGATAAGCTGTCTTGGCAACAGCACATCCTAGTCAATGTGATGCCTTTTTAAATAGCGACAAAAATGAGAAAACTATGAAGGTGACTTGTAGTTCTCTTGCTCCAGAGCACAGTTCCATGGCTCCCAACAAAATTCACTCTGACCCCAGCGCTCTTATTTCCTCTGGCTTATTAATAACCAGAGCACCATATACGAAGTGGTCAAAGAACATTTTCCAGAATGTGAAAGCAGTCAAAAGTTAAAATCAGATGAACAGCTTCAGTCAAAATTAAAGCCATTTTAATGTCTGTAAAGTTCGAGACATGGCTGCCCAAACTTCAAATTTTTGCTTAGCCTTTTACTCAGCCTTTTTCTCTTGCAAAGTACTTTGGAGAATTTATTCTAAAAAAATCACCATGAAGTTAATTGACAACTATTCTACAGCTGAAATACCAGTTATTTTAAAAGTATAAAGCCTGGAAGTGATTACCATATGGAAGTTTTCTTCCCACCTTCATAATCCGCCTGCACATGAAAACTATTTCCTCTTAAATAGGACCCACAACATTCCAACTATAAATATGAGAATACATAAGCTCCTGTACTTCCAGGTCAGTGATGTCTTAGGGTAGTAGCTTTTGATCAAAGCTAAAACTTACCGATAATGCACGACAAACAGATTTTTAAAGTCATTTATTTATCTGAATATAAAAAGACGGAAGCTGCCTACGATATAGGACAAAGCTCTTGCTTCATGAGGAAACAAAATTTTCTTTACAAAGTGAAAAAATAAATACCCTCTTAGAGTAAGGTTTAATATGCTAATGTGTCATAAAAAAGTAGAGCTTTAATATTTTGACAAAATGTCTGTGCAAAGAAACAGATGCATAAACACACATTACTGCTACATTAAGGCAATATGAATAGTCAGAAAATCTCAGTAAAGTGACAGTGTACTTTTCTAGCTTAGATTAAGCCAGTATTGCACCCAAACATGGTCCCCTAGTTCCTTCTGTATCCTGGAGAATATACTAGGAAACCAGAATCCAAAATGCCCAAACATGGCGTGGAGAATAAAAAGATTTCAGTATAAAGAACCTATCCAATAACGAAGTTAACACAAAGCATTTAAAAACAAACCCTACTTTAGAAACCAATGCTTAGCAATTGAATATCGGCCTCCAAAAATAGAGCCAACTCAGAAGACAGCTGACTGCAGCACCCTTAACCACTGCTGGAGTTGCATATGGGAAAACCATGAATGGCTTCCCAGTTGTGAGTTGGGAATGAAGCTTCCCAATGTCTCCCTGGGGCAACACTACCAGAAAACTTTCCTAACGCACCCTCGACACTTAGAAATCAAAGTTGTTCTACACTTCCAAAGCTATATTAGAATCTTCTCATAGAATTCTGAATTAAATGAAACTGCTTGATGAAAGCCTTGTACCTTTAGTTTAAGGACCAATTTTTATAAGTTTCCCCCCTTTAAAACAGTTTACTAAAAGCAGAAACTATGAACCATTTTTAAACTGCTATTTGTAAAAGCTAGTTTTGCTATTAAAATAAACAGTGACTGTACTAAAAACAATTTTAGAAGTGTAAAAGTAAATGCTGCATTGTTCTTGCTGGGTATATCAATATGCACACACCATTATTTCTCCAGGCTTACTTAGCTTGTTGGCAACACTGCCATGCTACAAACTTACACATCATTCTCCTTTAAAGTAACATGAATTGTTTACACCTCTGCTCTCAAAAGAGGTCCCAAACCATCTTCCTGGGCATGCTGAACGAAGAATAGTTATGCTCAGAGATGTAGTATTTTTGTTCTTGATTGCAGAGTGGTGCCAGAGCGATTGCCGCCTTCATAATCAATGGTTGCATTCAAATTAGTGCAGTTTAGAAAGTCCATGATGAGTTTAAAGAGTGTGTGGAGATCATATCACTGTCAGATTGAGCAGACTGGTATGGGTTGGCAAATACACATGCTGGACATGCTCTACACGAGATCTGCAAACAGGACATGACTGGAAAGAAAAACACATTAGCAAATTAGTTTGCTTCACATTTGTATAACCACTACCTTGATTATGAATTATTGGAAGCTTCATTACATTTACACTGCAATGCTAATCCTTACTTTCACTGCAAGTTCACATTTATAAGCACAGTTAAGACCTGCTTTTCAGACTCATTACCTAAACAGAATATTCTTTGGAATTACAATCGCAAGACTTTAAAAATCGGTTTTACTAGAATATCACTGTAAACATGATTCCAGGCCTGTTTTTGTAAAAACTCAAAACTTCCACAAATTTGCTAACTGACACATCTTAATGAATTGCAATTACCTGCAGCTGGGCAGCACAGGTCTTGCAACAGACTGTGTGGCCACAGGGACAAAAGGTTGAATTTATTTCTTCTTCACAACACACCATACAAAGCATGGACTCCTTAAGCTTCCGTAACTTCTCCTGCAGGGCTTTTGTTTGTTGGCAGCTGAGACCCTCACAGTTGTCACAGTTCATGCTACTTTCTGAAGACTTAAGGGGAGAACTTGGTGGGGTTTGGTCACTTCTTGAAACAAGATCTACAATACCAGCATTATAAAGAGCTCGCCTTGCATGATCATAAACTTCTTTTGATGTTCTTTTGATGTCAAAGACGTATTTTTTTCCAAGATTAATATTTTCATTTAGAAACAGAGATGCGAGGTGGCCCTTTAAGTCTCGACTATATTGCATCATGACAGCACTAGTGACAGTGTCACACCTGTAAAAGATAAATGCAAACATGGTTAGTTAATACTAAAGTCACTCCTACAGTAAGTTGTTCACAAAGTTAATATAATAAAATTGATAACAGAACAAAAATAGCCATTTGAGATACTTAAAGCACCAAAATGTTTGTTACACATCGACTCTGTTAAGTATTTTAAAAATAAATAGCGGTTATTTTATGACTGACAAAATGCCAACACAATCCTATGGATGGAACTTAAGGCATTACAGTAAGAGACAATGCTTAGGCCACAATTGAGCTTGGCAACATTGGTTTTACATGGTAAACCCTGGGTGCTTCACTAACAGGATCCAGTTAATAGCCTTTACTATAACACCTCTTTAGACAGGCTCTCAAAATGCTTTAGCTTAGTATCAAGTAATGTCTTCAACCAAACTCACACTAAGTACTCCCTATACTAGGGCTGCATCATCCCAAGGGAACCAGTGAGAATGCAGTTTGGACTACTAAACACCTCTGAAATTCTTGGTATTTCATGTAGCCTAGGCATGTTTATCACATTTGATATTGCTAAACCTGTAGAAGCTCAAGAAAGATGTACTGCTTCTCTAGGCAATGTAGAAAAGGGAGCATGAACAGAACAAGAGGGCTATGGCCTAGCAAAGCATAATGTCCAAGAACAAGCTTATGGATCAGTGCTCTTGCTTAGTTCAAGCTCTGCTTAAATTAAAATCAGAAGGTGCAAAGGACAGCAGAAATTAGAAGCAGAAAAAAGATCAAGAAGTTAGGACTAGAAGTTATTTAATGCTTTGGCTCATTTGGAAAAAACAAGTGCAAAATAGCTTGTAATTACAGAGCAGAACAAGTAATACTTAACATAACTTAAGCTCACAGAATAAGCAGAGCATTTATGATGACCTACAGTGGTTAGAAAGGTTACTAGAATTATACTAATTACTGTAGCTGTATTAAAATCTTATTTTTAATGTCTTAAAGTTTTTAAAACAGGTCTTTGCTTAGTGTAGGTGCTTCCCTATCCTGAAGCCCAAATCTTCTCTTGCAAAGCATTAACTGAACTTGATATGTAGCAGTTCATTTCAGCAAGGTAAAAAACCAATGTATCAAACAGCAAATTCTTCTGAACAGTGCTGAACCTTACAATGGAAGTGAGAAGGAGTTTAAAAAAAATCAGTCATCAGGGAATGAATATGGCACCTGTGCTTTGAGTAGCAAAATACAGATGAACAGTGATCAGCTTCTGGGAAGCAAAAGTCCTAGGCGTGTGAGCAAGAATACAGAAAAGCTTCAGATAAATGGGATTGGAAGGTGGTACACACAGAACCATTGATAAAAGGAGGAGTCAAAGCATAAACAAGGAGTACCTACACATTTTACAAGCTTTGTGAACTTTCTCCTGCTTCTCTGCTCCTCATCCTTCCTTATACATAGAGACAAAATGTATACATTGTTTATTAAGTGCTAGAGAAAGTGGTAAAGTTTATACTCTGAAGTACTGTTTACAGTAGTATGCTGCAGAAAAATGCTTGTCTTGTACTCCCCACTATGCAAAACTGAAAGCAGCAAGAACCTGCTCAGCTGCTGGACTTACGAGGAAAGTAGAAGTAACAGACAATGCTATTTTGCAGAGAATTCCTGAAGTTTGGTCTAAAGTACTGGCTGCTGGAATACTTAAATACTAGTGAAGCACAGCAGCAGTTTACTCATTACCTGTAAAATGCATGTGTCTCTGTAATTGCTCTGTAAAGTCCACTTGCTGCTCTTGTGCTGATCATCTTAAACAGAAGAACTACACTATTACCAGACTCCTTGGTAACAGTCAGATACACATTCTTCCCAGACTGAGTTGCCATTTGAACAACAGGGTAAGCAATCCTGAGAAAAAAAACAAAATAATGCAAGGTTATTTTATATTTAAAAATAAACACATTTTCCACCATCTACTACACAGCAGTTCTACCAGAAATTACAAAGACCTCTAATCTAAAACACAAGGTTGAAGACATTGTCTTAAAATATATATGTAAGTATTTAAACACCAGTTAAGGAGGCAGTGTCCTCAGACCCCATATTCTGTTAGTTTCTTCCACAGAACAGTTTCATTTATTCACATAAGAGCTAGATAAAATTTTCAATGTTTAAAGAACATAAGATAAAAAAACATTCCAAAACACATACCTGTTGATAGGATTAAAATCATCTTTACAGATGGAGATGCCTTCAGGTCCAACACCAATAAGGAGTTTTTGTCCTTCACTGTCTCTTACTGAGTGCCACTCTACACCATAGTTCTCCAGGGCTGACACAATCTGAAGAACCTGGTATTCAGCAGAAGCTTGGCTTAGACCTTCTAGTTCCTTGTGCTTTGCAATGATGCTGTAGATAAAAAGATAAGGATAGGTAAGTAACTCAAGCACCACTTGTCTGCACTTTAGGTGACCTAAGCATATTTTAAAACATTACTGACATATTTGGCTATGCATTTCCACTCACAGAAAGAAAACTAGCAAAACATCCCGAGAACATTTGAGTGTTAATACTGTATATTTGCTTAGTAATTATAAAAGCTACATGAAATCAGGGCTAACTACCACCCCCCAATATTTACCTGAAGAGCCACAAATTTGTAACTAAAGAATCTAGCAAAGCACGACATACTAAAATTGACATTCAGAAATTGAGCTATGAAGATGCTTAGGGAAACCTGCCTATTTCTTACTGTGAGGATACTAAACCTAATAAATTCATTTTCTTCACAAATATAGGTCTAAGATACACTTGCCATTGATTACATACAAATTGCCAACAGTGCACATTATCCTGCTGCAAAGACTTAGATACTTCCACTTCTCAAGTACTAATTCAACAGCTTTTACCTGAAAAAATATTCATATCCGATCTTGAAATGAACTAAAAATCATAATGTTAAAGTATTTAGGCTACATAGTTTTGGAGATAAAAGTCTAAGATCTTTTTCACAAAAAGGATCACAATGCTATCAGCAATTTACACAAAAATTTTAAACTACTGGCCTCCAAAAGTGCTGTTATATCACTGCACCCTTTTTACCTCTCCAAAATGGTAGTGGTGAGCTCTTTTGCACACAACTCTTCATAACTGTACTTGGCAGTGTTCTGGTTATAATCTCCAAACTTCATCTGTGCCAGCAATGCACTGAGTTCGACTGCATGATCTGAAGAACACTGAAGATTACCAGCCAGAAGATCTTCTTTTATATGCAAGAAAAACATATGCCTGCAAGAAAATCAGATGTTTGCTTACTCAAGATGTTAAAATGGTACCTTTAGTTTAGTAATCAAAACTCTGCAATGAATAATCCAAGTAAAGAAAGAGTCTAGCATAAAGAGAAAAAGGCCCTCCATTTTTACTAATTTTAAAATGATAGAACTGAAGATAGCATCTAAATGCACTATTTAAGATAAATATCTAAGAGTACATACAATTCATCATGAGAAATTGCTTCTAGAAAGAGCTGAAGTAGCTGTGCTGCTACCTTCAAAGGGGAGATGGCACTTTTGCCAGCAACATGATCAGCAGAAAAAATTGAAACACCTGAAAAGGCACTGTGGTATAAAATACAAAAAACCCTATTTTCGCAAGAGTCTTTATCAGATCATCTGCTATTTTAGGCTCAACAACTTTATAACGCTTGGGACCAAGGCAGACTTGCCAATTAGCTGAAAAAATTTTAAAGTGACTCTTAATAGATCTGTTTGTTATTTAGACAAAAACCAAAGTTTTTCCACAAACAATAACGTCTTGTGGATTCCCTCTATAGCCTACCTTATATTCCCTAAAAGGAATTATATAACATATAAACTAAATTATACATGATTTGCACCATTTGTTCTTAAGATTCAAGATATGCATTGAAAACATGCAGAGGCAGTGTGTATCACTGGGAAACAATCTTTCAATAAATCAAGCACACTTGCATTTTACTTAAAGTTTGAAAAAACACTGAATCACTCCTGTCTGGAGGTTAAAGAAGCTGGCAAGGGATTAGCTTTCATTTCAGCAGCAAATCTGGACAATATCTTATGCACCCCAATATTAAACTTCCACAATTCCTTTGTATAAACATATAGGCAAATTTTTTAAGACTCCGAAATGCTACAACTTGCAGAATTGCTGGATTCTCTCTTAGTTCTACTATAGAAGATGCTGCAACTGAGAAAATAGCAGCCCAAATAAAAGATCACCTGATACCTAAACCTCCTGAAAGCAGAGATTTAATGCTATCATCCCATAAACTACCCCACAACCTGTTTCCTGCAACAACAGTGACAACTCCACAGTTCAACACCTCCTTTTGCAAGCTGTTTGAGACATGCTCAAGTCTGCAGTTGTCACATAAGTGCTCTAATTCCATCACTCACACCTATCCAGGCACTGATCTAAACTTCTGCAGTGCTAAGGGGAGAACCAGGGATTAAAATCTAGTTCTGCTCTGTCCAGGACAGATTTAAGTGGTGCAAGGACAAGCACTTCAGAGAGTACATGCATCTCCACTGCTACCACATTACCACATTATTCATTGTTTTAGGCTCCTCTTGGAAGAGGTTCCAAGTCCCCCCTCCAATCCCTCTTTCCCACCCTGTTTGTGTGGGTTGCACCACAGGAAGGCATAGGTGGGGTCTCTCGAAGTAGACAGGTGCTGTGTATCCCTTGTAATGCTCATCCCCAAACCTCTTCCCACCCCCACACCAGTTCATAAACAAGTCATAATTAGACCAAGAATATTTAATGGCCTTGCAATTTAAAGTAGTCTGGAGAAAGGATATTAAACATGATATGGGTCCTGGATAAGATCCATATCAAAGTAATTTCAATTTATATCTGCCTCTCATAGAAAGCTTCTGAGCCTTTTTGAAATAAAATAGGAAACTATTAAACATACTTCCTTGAATTAGTGATAACATAAGAATTTTAACAGAGCAGAATCACACAAGTTTACCCCCAACTAATGGATCAAGAAATCCATGGGACAAATAAAACCTCTATTTGGACAGTGTCACACCCCCCTTCTCCACAGACCACATCCAGCCTCTGTAGCACTGATAAAGAATCAAGCTTCAAGGAAAAACAGCAGTATTAATATTTTAATTTGCATGATTTAGTTTGAGAGTATTTCAACAACTTTCTCTGAAAACAGCCTATTCCAGGGGCCAGAACAATGGGTCAAGTCTGTAAAAAATTACTTTGTCTTGTGTTTATCAGGATAAAGCATCATAGTTTTTGTATAGCTCACTGTGCAACAGTGGAGGCAACATCATAAAAATAACCCATCTTTATTCCTTTCAGGCCTTCTCCTGCCCACCATTAGCAGCATAATTGCTGACTAAACCTGCCTATATGAACAAACTTGAATAAGTGCTTTTTTTAATATCACATTGAAATCACATCTGGAAATAGATTTTCTGATATTTAACACCCAAAACTCTCAGCAATGACAAATCCTCTAAAACAAACCAAGCTTCCTTCAGTTTCTGATGGACCGAAGACTTTTCCAATACACCTGGACAAGCTTCCCATTTTCTAAGTTGTCTCTTTTTTGTTATTTATACTCAACTCCCACATGCCTGCTTTACTATTGAGCTTCAAGAATGCTGAGGAAATTATACTTTAATGATCATAAGCATTAAGATTTATCCAAACTGCAGTACTGATCAGCATGTTTTATATTTAATTACAATTAGGCAAAAACATCTAAGCAAACAAGACAAATTTTAGTTACTCATCTTGAATGGAAAGATGAAATTTGAACTGCTGCTCTCCTTGCAAACCACAGAAAGAAATGGCTGGGTCCTATCTAATGAATACCACATGGTAGTAAGTCAGCTTAGCAGAACATTTACTAACATGATGCAATTTATTCCAACTGAAAAAATGGCAAAGTCAAGTTTGTTTTGAAATTTTACAGAAAAGACTAGATACTGCAATTGCAGGTTACTACAGGAAAAAAATCTGGTATGCTTATTAACTGACAGTTTTGAGATCAATGTTTAACTACTGAAAAACCTATGGTCAAAAGTAGCTATTTCCTTAATCCTAATCAATATTTCACAAAATAAAAAGCTATTTATGCACCCCTGATCTTCTGTTAAAATCAGAAGAGGTTTTCAAGTAATTACAAGTATATACTAACTACACTTGCAGCATTTCAAAGCAACATCTGACAACTTTGTTCTCATCAGCTCACACCAATATTATACTTGTAACTGCACCTCCAGTTTGCTTACTTTGTGCATATGACAGCACTGGCTACACAGGAAAGTCAGTTTCTTCCCCTTGCTGAGGAGACCTTATTGACATCAACAATGGAGCTAAAAAACAAGAGATTCCTCCTACAAATATACTTGCATTACAGAAGCAATTAAAGCAGAAGCAACATTTGTCATATTCCATCACTTAAGTCAGTAACAGCATAGGGGAACAAACAAATTTAAATAGTAAAGCATGACACCAGCTAGACCGCATTTAAAAAATGCAAACACTTACAAAAGCAAAAAGCTCTTTTGATCCTTAAAGACAAAAGGACATGCTTTTATTGCTGAATACTGTCAAGCAAAACAAAGGCATTAGAAGGGTATCTGCCTCTAAGCTCTTATTTTTACCAAACCCAAGGGACTCAACAAATATGTGGAAAACCTCCTTATATTCCAGATAGTAACTACCAGAAAGAACATCAGATTTTTTTATTCAATTACCACCTAAGCAGACATTTTACTGAAATCACCTGTGAGGGCTTAATGCAGTGTCCCTTTTGTGTCCTTTCAAGGAATTTAGAGAGAATTAAAAGTTTTTAAAGTTTCTCCTCTTCAGTGATCTGTGATGCTCAGGTTCTACAGGAAAAAGTTATTGAGTTTTTCAGGGAATCATTTTAGTATTAGTATTTTATGTAAATAAGGAGTGTCTATAAGCCACATTATTATGTCTATTCACACATTATGCAGCTTTCTTACTACTTTTGTCAAAGTTTTGCTTCAGTTTTTAATCTCCACAAAAACAAGTCTGCACAACCCAGAGCGTTACTGATGGCAGATTGCTGTGGCTCACAGCCATCTGAACATCTGCTAGACATGAACAATTACAGGCAGCTCTAAGAACAAAGAGAACTTTCCACTGTGATGAGTCACTTATACTTTCCCAAAGCCCAATAACTTGAGATCTGTACACAACAGCATTAGTACAGAAGCATTTCTCCTAACAAAATAGCATGCTTCCCTTCCCTGCCCCCCCAGTCCTCATACAAGTTAAATATTCCAGTATGTTGAAGGATCCAACATTTCTTTTGAGTTCAATATAGTGCATTCCATCTTATACAGTATGAGACTCAAAACAGCCTGTTTACTAGGAGTGTCTCACAGTGAAAGCTGTTGATATGGCAGTATCTCAAAACAATACATAAAATACTGAATAGAAGTTGAAGTTTCCTACTCCTACTTCTAGTTAGACATTGCCCAGTGATGTTTTTCCTCTTCCTTTTCTAAGCAAGAAAACATTTTAGAATTGTCAAGCTCACGTTTGATTAAATTAGTAATTTTATACTTTTGCCTCATTAATATTATCCTTGTATTTTCCATACAATTCAAGCTCTATTTGCACATTGAAACTGATGATTAATGTATTTTAGTTACACACAAAAATGACTTAATACAGATGCTGTAGCAGCAGCTGCAAGGAGCCATTTCTGCAGATGCTAGTCAAACCTACATATCCCCTTCTTTCCCTCTCTGAGGTAAGTTAGGCAGGCTATAAATACAGATTGCAACCTCCACCAAAAACTATACCACTATTTCTGCGAGTAGCTCTAACAACATTCCTGTAGGAAGCAACTACATTAAAAAAATCCATCGCCAACTCACTCGGGTGACAACTAACAAGCCTAGAGAAGGGCTATGTAAGACATAAAGCACACAAAATTCATCCCTTTCATAAAAGGGAAGGCAATTATCTTAGGATGTTTAGGATGCAAAACACTACAAAATGCTGTAACAGGAACAAAGCTTTTAGTGCAATCAATTAATGGAAAACTGGGAAAAGAGATAAGACAGACTATATGCTAAGCTTTAAGCTCTAAACTTGGCTGCCTGTTGACAGTGTGGTAAAATGCAAAAAACATAGCCAAGAGAACATCTTTTCATGAGACTATTGGCAGGGGTCTTAATAAACACTCCAAGGAACTGCGGATGTCGCCCGCTTTTTGCTGTATGACGTTCTTCATGGCAACGTAAAGTTCTCTGCTACTGCTAAGTAACATATAACTCACTATCTTCTCAAGAGATGAGGATTAAGAGGCATGATTGTAAAATGCACTGATGATTAAGATCTCATTGCAATAGAACATGGTTTCTCTTTAAAAAACAGGATAAGCCACTTGGTGTAAAAAGCAAACCCACAGACAGTTACTATTTATCTTTACCCTTACCTACTCTGACAGCAAATAAAAGGTTAGCAACTGCACTTCAACTGATTTACACAAACAGATCATAAACCTAACACAGGGAATCTATTTTTTCCCCTCATTGTAGAGTACCATGACATTGCAGCACTAGAAGCTAAGGCTGTAAAATACAGGATGCTTTCCTTGTGGTGTTATTCAGTTGCAGTGATTAACAAAAGCAATGTACTCTGTAATTAAAATACTTAAAATGCAAATAGCACACTAACAGAGTCCAAGACACCATTACTTATCTCAAAGTTGACAAAATTAAGCTATTTTAAACCATGTTTCATGAGATTATGTAACATGTTAAAATCTGATAGCTTTTATTAGGTTGTCAAGGCAAAAAAACACAAATATCTGATTTTAAGTCATGCTATGCAAGACAACTTTACCCCTTTTAAAGCTCATGAATAAAACAGGGCAAATCTTGATGCTGCTCAAGAAATGATCCACTTTATGTGATCTTTAAAGTGTTGACTTTACAGGCTTAAGTAAACCATTGCTCTTCTGGAAGATCATTTACAGCAGTTCGCCCTTTGTACAGCTCAGCACTTTCATTGTCGAGGTGGATGCAAGTTTCAAGACTTCTGTGCTTCATGTTTTACAAAGAAACCTTTTAACTACAGAACAACAACTTTCTGCCTCGAGACAGAGTTGCAGGCCAATCAGGAGTTGAATTTCTGCAGCGCCTGGGCCCTGTTCCAGTGCAGCAGTCACTGATTTGTCAGACATGCCTAGTAGCTGTTAGTCAGAGGTTACTCCCAGTCAATGACCTGAAGTTACTTTGTTATCACTTAACCGGTAGGGAGCCATGCAGCCTCGGCTGTAGCAAGCGAAACAAGCACCAAGAGGCACACCCTGCTTTAATTAAAACCATGTTTAACAAGTTGAGTATAAGCAAAATGATAGCTCAGGTCTTCCAGCCTTTTTGGACCACAGTTTAAAGCTAGTTTTCTTCTCACAAACATCTTCAACAAATTCTGAAAAAATCAAGTAGGCTAATTACCAGCTCCTCTTTAATTCAATGGCTCATGAAGTTTGGCACAGCACCATCTGGTAACTTTAAATCAGCCCGATGAATAAACTGCTTGTTACCTTTTAAACATCTGTTGCAGCATACAAAGAAATTCAGGGAACACAGCAGTGAAAATGATCATGGCATAATCTGGAACTTACAATTTAGGTCTAGGAACAGCAGCTGTCCTTTCCAAGCCAATGCAATTTTCCTTTTTTAAGGTATAAAAGTTATTCAAACTCTTCTAAATAAGCACACTTCACCTTTCAGACTTACTGCTGAAGCTTGAAGTGACAGCAGATATTAAATGTGAATACCTATCTTGCTCTGAAGCATTTACATTCCATTGAAAACAATTCTGAACTGCATCACCTGTGGCCAGATTCAGCACCAGAAAATTAGAAAACAGACACTGGGTCCCAAAGAACATTGGAAATAAAAATTTTAAATGTAAAAGAAAGTGTAGTAAGCACAGGACTTTCATACAATTCTTGCACTGGGCAAAACATCCAGTGAAGGTGGTTTGTTACCACAGTAGTCAAAGACAGTAAAAATCTGCTCTGCCTTAGCAGACACTAGAAGGCTCTCTTGCATAAAAAGGATTAAAAATACATTAGGTTGCTTTCTTTCACTGGACTGCACACTGCTAACAGAAGTAGAGTGTAGTGTTCAGCAGGCAAACCAGCTTTCTACACAATATGTAAAAACCTGAATAATAAAAAGCTGCAAAACAAATTTAAGACTCAGGCATAAATTTAAGAGCAAGAAAAACATCTCTTTGGATTACCTCCCAGCTTCAGAGTCAGCATGTAAAGATCCATAAGACTCTCAGCACACAGGAATTAGAATTCAGACACTTAATACCCATAACATCATATACAAAACACCAGTTATCAATGTAAATGCTAAAAAATGCGAGGGTACTATTACTATCTTTGTCATCCAGTACACTGCCAGTAAGGACAGGGAAAAAAGGTGTTAGCCATAACCATATAGGTAATCCTTGCATGATACAGCTATTGACTGAATGACAGGTTTGATAAGCTTTTGTTCCCCGCCCCCCATTTCACATGGGCTTGTATGTAAGCTAAGTATGAGAACACAACAAAGAATTATTTATTCCTCGTGCAAATTTAAGGAGAATAAAAATGGCAAGCCTACTCGTCTAAACTCACTGTCAACAATCCAGAGGTGCATATTAACCACAGGCATGAGATTCCTCATCTTTTAGATGTGGACCACTAAAAAAAGCACCTAAGCACAATTAAAAGATGGCAGCTAATGCAAACTATTTACATTTTGGACTCTTCTACTCAGTATGCAGACTTTAATATGGTACCACTTAGCTGAGGCCTCAAGAACATTCCTCTAGGTGTAGCACTAAAATTAGTGTTGTTCCCCACCT
>VZSV01000021.1:2568369-2596993 GCA_013398735.1 Nothocercus julius
CCCCCCCCCAAACAGAACTTTAATAGATCTTTCTGACTCAATTTAGAAATGCGTGTTAAAAACACTAATTTCAGAAAATTCTTAAATAAATGTAACAAAAAATCACTGCCCACACCTCTTAAAGTCATCTTTAGAATTATGAAGTACTTGCTTTTCTTCTATATGTGCAACCTCTGTTCCAGCTACAGAACCTGCCTTTTAGGCACTTCAGTCTGAACTGGGAAAACATACCCTATTAACCTGCTGAGTACACCAATTTTTGCATGGACAATGTTGAAGTGAGGATCAGAAGTATCTGCAAAATCTAATAAAGTCTAGTAAGCATTTGGCAAAGATAATAAGATAATCATATCAGCTTTTGGTTCTGAATATTCTCCATGGTTTGGTCTGTGTCAAGACATGTCCAAAATGCTCAAGGTAATCTCTTCTGCCTCACTCAGCATATGATTGCATTGCTCCTTTGTTGTACATAAAAAAATCCTCTGATATTTTGTATAACTTTTTCCACTGAGTACTTTAAGAAGGCAACAAGTTTCTTGGAAGAAAGCACTCAAAGGGCCCATATAGATAAGGCATGAATGTTAGAATATACTTTGCCAAAGTAAGGTTTATCAGAACTAATTCATTAGAATGTATTCACAGCGCTAAGGCTATTATCTGGGATAAGTACAGTATATTCTACTGCTTCACCAAACCTCTTCCCTTGCATGTAAGAGTTAAATAAAATAGAAAACAAGATGTCTATTTCATATAAATTCTGTTTTCAATTAGAAGAATGCATGCATCAAGTCCAGCTGTCCACTTCTAAACAAATTTCATTGGCCAAATATGTGCAGAACCACCATGTCATATCAATGATCTTAATTCTGAAAGTATCAAATAAAGGTAAACAGTAGAAACAGTGTGATGATACCTGCTATACGCTAGATTCTGGTTTGCCCTACTTATTTATTGCATTATCTAAAACTGCTGAAAAATAAGTTGAATAGTCAATATTAAAAATATAAGCATTCAGCATTCTTAAGGGAAACCAGCTGTGATCCATGTAGTAACCAAACTCACACAGTAAAAGCAGATGCCTGCTACTAATCTTAGAAGGCTAATTGTAAAGCCTGGATAACAGTGTAACAATTTAGATAGGAGGACTGGACACAGCCACAGTGGAACAGCTGTTTCTTTTGTAGCCTCAAAGGTCCTGAGTTGTTTGAAAATTACTGTAACATGACACTAGACAAAAAAGAATTCAGCAAGTTTGTGCTGTGTGGGAGGAATTGTTTCCTGCCTTTGCCTACGACCCACAGTAACACCACTGAGCAGGGGTTACTATCGGACAAGGAAATGCCATATGAGTAACTTGCTACGGGTAGCTTAGTTTACCCCACTTGCAGCACTAAGCTTTCATGGAGTTAACTATATTCTTATTGCTTGGTATTAGCCACACAATATTTACAATACTGTAACCTTTATTTGTTTTAAAATAAAAAAGTAAAACTCCCCTCAAGCTCCACTGGAATCTTAAAAAGACAACTCAAAAGTCAACCTAAGATTACCAGAAGATGCAAGAAATAGAAGGTGCAGTTGATTTTGATTTTAAAGGAACAAAAAGCTGAAAGCAAAACACTAAATTAGCTTTACTTACAATCATCTTTAGCTTACCTTGTCTGTTCTTGTAAGATAAGATGCGGCTCTACAAAGAATTTGACCCGTAATTTTAATCGATAAGGGGCTAAACCATCCATCTGCTGGGAGATCCTGTTCCTCAAATTGAGCCACAGATTTTCCCCTTTACTACCAGTGAACTGCAGTCCAAAATAATCAACTTCTATAATTCCTAATCTTCTGCAAACCTGAAAAAAGAGGTTCTTTATAATGAATCTGCAACATGACTAGACCAAAAAGAACAATCAAATACTGCTTGACTGCTACACACTTAAAACAATAACTTATTAGTTTAGAAAAAAAATAATGCCTCGGATTTAAGAAAAAAAGAAAAAAAAGCTGTGTTCAAAATGGCATGCAAACAGACTAAGAAAAACTAGGGATTTGTGTACTGGCTGAAAACCACATGAGTTTCTAGATGCATTCAGCTCTCTCCAACCTCTCTCAAACATGCACTTAGGACCACCAGTGGATTTTTAAAAGAAAAGAATATCTGCAATTCACCAGGACAGCCTAAAGCACTTTCTAGGGAAGAAGGGGAAAAGGTATAGCCCACAAGTTTTATTTAGATGCCTCCAACAGACTGGGCAGCTATGTTTGACTGCCTCCCACACCCCACAGCAGTGGCTGCCCCTGCAGTGTTGGGAAGGAGGCCACCAAGGAGTGAGGAGCAAGGACACCGGGGCAACAACCTCAGCTGCTAGGGCTCCAAAGAGGCTACAGGGGCCGGTATCTTCTGGTCACACTCCTGCCTTCCTCCCCACAAGCATAGGGCGCAGAGCCCCCCCCCCCCCCAAGCTGCAGCAGTGCGGCCAAGGCCTTCCCTCCACCACCTTTCCCACACCGCGGAGGTGGAAGGGCAACGGCAGGGCCGGGGAACCCCGAGAAGATGAACGCAGCAATCTCTGCATCCAACATGGAGAAGAAAACAGAAAGAAGGAAGAGGAGAAAGACAAAAACAAACAACAACAACAACAACAACAAACACAAAACGGGGCGCCCACTGCCCGCCCGCCCCCGCGCGAGGTTAAGCGGCCTCCCTTGCGCCATCGCCGCCCTCAACGGCTGCGAAGCGACGAGCTCAGCTCCCCCACGCCCCTGCACGACCCCTCCCTTCCCTCCCGCCTCGCGAGCTTCTGTCAGGAGTCAACGGTCCGCGGCGTCCAACGGTCACTCGCCCAGTGAGTGATGGATGCCCGTTGCATCCTCCCGTGCTCGCGGCGCGAGAGGAGGAGAGCGCAGCGCGGCCCCTCACCTGGTTGAGGCAGTCTTCGCCATTGGCTTTCGCCTCTACCTCCACCTCCATCACCACCGCGTCCGGCCTGGTCACATAGCACAGCATGGCTGGGGCCGGCCAGCGCCGCTACCGCTCGCTCGGGCACCCGCAGCGGCTGCTGTGGCCACGGCCGCTGGCTGGGAAGCGCAGCTGCCGCTGCGGGCGGAGGTGCGCGCGCCTCCCCGACCGCCTCGCCCGCCTGCGCCGCCCGCCTACGCTCTAACACCGCTACCGCCGACGGCCGCGCTACCCTAGTGCTGAGCTCCACTGCAACCGCTCGCGGCCTTTATAGCCTCCGCGTCTCCCGCCCCCTGTGACAGAGAACCAATAATAAGGTGTCTCTCATCTCTGCGCGCAGCAGTTCTACCAATCAGAGCCGCCGTCACTTGGAAATGGCTGCAGCCGGGGGGGGAGGGGCTGACGTTGCCCCGTGGCGCCCCCTGGCGGCAAACGGCGCTGCCTCGCTCTGCGGGCAGCGCTCCGCGCCCAGCGGTCGCGGAGGCCGTTACGGCCGTTACCGCCGCGCGAGCTCTGGGCCCGGTGTCGCGTCGGGATAAATCGCTTCAAACCCCGTTCTGTAAGGGGGGGAGGTGGGGACCAGAGTCACGGGCAACGGCTCGTGGCAGAGTCAGTTTGCGGACGAGCTGTCCGTGAGCTGTGAGGGGGGGGAAAAAAAAAAAAAAAAAAAAAAAAGCTAATGCCTCATTTCCAAACTTTGCAGATTTTTCCACTTTTTTCTTCCTTTCTTCCCTTTCTTCCCTTTCTTCCCTTTCTTTCCTTTCTTTTTTTTTTTGTAAAGAATAACTCTAGGGTCAATGATCTCTCTCCCCTTAGGGCCTGGATCAGACCTTTTTTTTTTTTTTTTTGCTGCACAGTGTGAAAAGCGCTGGAAATGTGTAAAATCCTAAGGAACTGGCCCAACGATGCTCACAGCCCCTGTGGACCTTGGTGCTTGGGGATGGTAGCACTTTTGGAGTCCCTTAGCTCAGGCTTATCACAAGGTACATAAAGAAAGATAATCCGTTGCAAATAATATAAATTAGTCTGATGGAGGAAAAAATACCAATGCACACAGGCAATGTAGGTTCGCCAAAAGAAACACAGATTGAAGAACTGGACCACGCAGAGCAAGGAGGAACCACTACTGCTGGGGAAAGAATTGGGAGAGGAAAACGGGGATCTGAAAATACTGTGAAGGAAAAAAGGAAAAAGTATGAACCTCAGCGCCCGTACAAGGTCACCACAGGGCTGAGCATTAGCTTGTCCGCGTGCATATGAATCATATGCACCCATATGGGTATTTCTGCTGCGCTTGTCAGGCACTGTCAGTGTTTTGTGTTTGTTTTAAAGCAGCTCTCGGAACAGATGCCAGTTTTCCTCAGGACTCTGCAAACACAGTATATGACTGTCCTGGTAAGGACATATAGATCTGGGCCTGCTTTGCTCATGCAAATGCTGTACTAAAAGGCAGCTTGGTTCTGAACGAGGCAGCAGGCTAGCAGGCCAAATAAAGAATCAGGGCATAGGTGGCAAATACGAGTAGTGCCGGGTTTCACTCAAACATTTGCCCGCTCAGATTTTCATCCCCCTGTCTATATTGTTTAGACTGAGCAGTCCAAGAAAACAAGACTCATGTCATGAAGGTCAAGAAAAGATAGATAACATGGAATTTGAATGAATTAAATTGCAAAATTACATTACTTTATGATTTTAAGGGAAAAAACAATCTCTGGGAGGGACTCAGTGATGAAGAGGCTAGCCACTGAATAAAAAGAAATCACAAAATATTTGAGTATGGGGGGAAAAAATATTTGAGTATGGGGGGAAAAAGCCCTGTATTCTCTACTTTCCTTAGTGTCTCTTAGAGTAGATGCAGCAAATAAGACAGTTGTCTTTTTGATTTATTTTTACTCATATATGTTCAGATATTGATAGTGCATTTTTACAGTATTTTTTGTCATTCCTGTATTTCTGTCCTAATCCAAGGAGCCATAGAGATGTTATGATGAAAAAACAGAACTACCATGATGACTCAGACCATGAGGATTCTGGTATCCTCTTTCTGACAGTGGCTCAGATCAGATGTTTCAGGGGATGGTGCAAGAAATCCTTATCTAATTGTGAGATAATCTATGTTTTCTCTAGTATCAAACAGTTAAGGCTGTCTTAGATGCGATAGATTACTTTTTACTATTACTCATGTTATTTGTATATTAGAAGTCAGTCGGTGTTGTGCTCATTATTGTCCACACAAATAAAAACAGATGGTTCTTGTCACAAAGAGCTCACTTTTCTCCACGTATATTAATATCCTTTATGTGTTTTCTTTTTATCTGGCTTCATGTAAATGAAGGTGTTCTTATTATGTCTGTAAAAGTGTTATCCTGCTTTGAAACCTGCTAAGCTCTAAGCCACAAAAAACAGCTTGTGGCAGTAAATTGCAGAGATTAGTTAAGCCCTGTGTAAAACATGAATTTGTTTTCAAGTGTGTCATCTGGACACTGCTGCCATAGAAATACCTTCCAATTTGCAGTCGTTCTGTGATATTTTATTCATGTTGTACAGGAGGGAGTAAAGTTTCAAGTCCTACATTAGCACCCACAGACAGCTCTTGCGACCAGTGTCTGTCGCAACCTCTGGCCTCTGCCTATGAGAAGTGACTGAAACCTCCTGCAGCCTCGTGCCTGGCCTCTGATAAAGCAACAACACTCGGTGAGGTGCACTGTTGAACTCCCCTTAAGCGTGGATGTTCACTCTTCGTGTCTTGTGAAAGAATACTGTTTATCAACATCTCTTCTCAGTGCTGTATGTCATGAAACACCACCCTATAAGACAGTAATATCTCCATGACGGTCAGTCACAGTCTTTCGCTATTGCGTCAATCTGTGCCTAAGTAATTCACCTTATTTATATTCGTATATTTGAAGTTGCTTGCCTAATCCCTGCCAATTATTTTTCCTTGATGTAATCCTTCTAAAAGACTTTTTTTTTTTTTTTTTTTTTTTATCACATCCTGCTTCACATAGCAAGTATTAGTTGCAGTGCCTCCTTGCCTGACATCTGAATATAAACCCTGTGAAAACACTAGTTGTTTGGGGAGGGTAGGGAGAAAGCTGCAGACTTCTGACTTTATATAAATGGACACTAACCTGGCAGTATTTATCCTAGTTTCCAATAAAGGTGAGTGCCTTTCCTTGAACACAGCTTTCTCAGGGCTGGCTGCATGCAGTGCCATGAGTTCTGCCATGGGAGAATGGCTGCATGATGAAGCATGGCATGTTCACTGTACAGATCTATACGTGTCTTTTTAACAGTAATTCAGTATACATAACAATCAGAACCAGAATGAGGATACTAATCAGGGCCTGGCTTTCTGTTTCCCCATACTTGTACCTTGCATAGGCTCTTTTCCTCTCCTGATTTATTGCTTTGTCATTCAGCTTGTCCTAAATAAAAGACATTAAGTTAGTTTAAATAAATATGGATACCTAGGGAAAAAAATGGGAAGGCACCACGACAGTATTACTTTAATTCCTTTCCTCCTTTTTCCCTTCATTTTCACTCACTGTCTCCTCCTGTTCTGTAGCAGCAACGATAAAACACGGACAAGCTCTGCCTGAATGCATCTTAGGACGACTTGAAATGAAACCGAGTGGGCTCACATGACTGTAGTCAGTCTCTTTGAGCATCTCCACCCTGGGTAAAATTGCTTTGTGCGTGAACACAACCCTAGTGTCTAGTTTCTTTCTTGTCACTGTCAAGGCTGCTGGTCATGCTGCAAATGCACATCACTCACATGGGTGGTGATCTACCGACTGAGAGGCAAGGAGGGAAGCATAAAATTGAGATGCGATTCTGACACTGACAGTTGCTTGAGGGGAACATGGTCGTCCACCCATAAACACACAAACGCTTCCTTCCTGACATTAAAAATCCTTTCAGCGTTTTCATATAATTCAAGCCTCTGTCTTAACTTTTAAAACAATATTCCTCTGCTTCACTTGGCCCTGCTGTGCTTAATCAGCTTCTATGGAAAAAGTGCATGGCAGTGACGGACAGGGCATTGGTGCTTCCCATGGTGCTGCTCACCGTTACCAATATAATGAAAACAGAGTAGGTGCTAAGGCTGTCCATGCAGCTAACTGCCCATAACCTTACTTTTGCACTAAACACTGTCTAGTAATCAGATCTGAGAACTGTAATACAAAGAAGGGCAAGTGCGGTGTCAGTTCCATTTTGGGATACCTGGTTTGGGACAATTTAAGAACACAGACATCCCATTTCTCAGAGATTTAGTCCTGTGGTAGAGAGCACGCTTAACCTGCAATGGTACTTGTTAATGGTTATGTTCTGCAAAGTGACCAAGGCAAGCAGCTGACAGATGAGCAGAGAGTATAAAAAGAAATTCTTATTCCCCGGAATCTTCTCCTGCCTCCACTGATTTGCATCTCAGCGACTTCCTGAACCAGAAGTGTCATTTTTGGATTGAAAAACCCCTGGTGAATTTCTCTTCACTGAATTTGTCTAGCTGTTTTTTAAAACTGCAAATTTTTAGCATCCCACTATCCTGTGGCAGAAAGTTCAACTCTATTTCAAAATATCTCCTTTTCTTCCTTTTGACTGATGGTTCTCTTTCATAGAATCATAGAACTGATAAGAACAGATACTGCAGCTGATCTTAGCCAAAAGGCTGAGAAGTGATACCCTTTGATACCCTACAACCCCTTATGGAGGAATTGTTTCCTATTTACCTGTTCCAGCCATTCCCGATTTCATAGTCCCTTCCCATATGTCTCTTCCTTCATGTCTTATGCAGACAAAAAGCCCCAATCTGCTTAGATATTCCCATAGAGAAGATATTCCATAACTTCAATCACCCTTATTTTCTTCCTCTGTACTCTGTGTATGTGCAGGCTCATATACAGTATTGTGGAGAGAGATGTAAGCAGTGTTTGTTTTTTTTCTCTCCTTTTTCCCCAGGTGGGTGCTAAATGCCAAGGGCTTTATTACATATCCTTCCACACTTCCTTTTTTTTCCTGCTCCATCCCTTTCCACATTTTCTGCCCATTACAAGATATTCCATCCTATAACAGACATCCGTGTGTCAGGGAGCACTGGAGCTGCTTGCCTTCCTAGATAGGACAATATTTACCTGAACAGCATGGACTATCTAGACATGTCTGTGAAAAAAACTCCATGCTGTTGCAGGAACCCAGGACATTGGCAATGCCTTTGATCACTCCTGGTCTCTAACAATACCCTATTACAGTTTTTGTAGCTTTGGTATTTTGTGCAAGTGCCCTAAACTGGCCAGTGATGGGAAGTGCTTTCTGCTCATTATTTGGAGATAGATGTGTCTTTATAAGTCTTCTGAGAGTAAACATCTCAGATGTTTATATGATTTGATTATTATTGCAATTACTGTCATATAATTGTATACATTATATTGTTTGTATTCCTGTCATATATTGCATTATTGTAATATATAAATACTATATACTTTCCTGAGATTACTGAGTACTAGCTTAGTATGCTAACCTATCTTTTATTATCATAAAGCCTTTCTAGATTTACCCCAGAGGCGTTAAGTAGCAATGTCTGAAAAACATACAGGAATCAGTGGCAGAACTAGAGTGAGATCCAGCAGAAACTGGCACTCATTTAAGCATTCTAAATGCTGAGGTAAGAATAAGATTTAGATTTTTTGTGTCTGATTCTGTTTAGAAGTAAATACAAATGCACAAGACTGACCATCAGAATGGTATCAAAATATATGGAAATTCTGGATTTACATCCTTGTTTTCCAGACATTAAAAAGCATTTTCTCCATAGAAATTTTTCAAACAAGATATCAGGACTCATACAGATTCCTTCTGATTCATTTCCATGTTAGATAAATAATTTTGTGAAATAGAATTGCATTCCCTACTCAGAAACCTTAACAGTTTGAGGCTTGCCATGTTGTAGAAACCCTATTCTAGTTGTTCAAACATATATAAGCTCCTTGTACAATCTGTTAATTCCATTTCCTACTCAATTTATGTATAGCAGAAACAAATCCCTCAGCTTCTGCACTGTATGCACTTCAAAATAAAATCTCATGAAATGTATTGTAGCTTTTTTATATTCTGTGTGATGTAGAACTTCTAACATCGTATCAGCTTTGAGTTTGAGCTTGTTTTCTAGGTCATCGATTCAGTTTCTGAACATTTTACATCCATTAGTGCTCTTAGAATGGAGTCATCATTGATTATTTTCTTGTCTTTAAAAAGTACTCTCATGGTCTAGCATCAAAGGTGGCACCTATGAAATTCTCCCTAATATTTGCTCCTACTACTGTCACTATAAACTCATATGTTTTTTTGCTCTTCCTCACACTGCCCTCAGAACTGCCAGGAAATTGAGAATAACAGATTGGAATACAAAAAGGTAAAAATATTAAGAAAATCTTGGTGCAGTAGTTATTTTTGTATGTGTCAAACATATGATAATCATATTTTTTAAAAAATACATTTATCCAGATAAGTATTAAAATGCCATACTGCTACTAATAATAATTAGTATTATTATTTTATATAATATATTCATATAATTAGTGTTTTTTATTATTATAGCAATAGCAATCATAACAACAATAACAAGAACATTAATAATAGCTGAGTACACAAAATACACAGGGATGTGTTAAAAAAAATCTTCCACATCAAAGATATGTATTTTTTTCTTTCTTATTGGAGCTGGCAAAAACTGATTTTATAAAGCTTTTAGAGTATCTCTTGAGTTTTAACCCTGTCAGTCAATCAATATAACCCTTTTAAGGCACTGTTATTACAAATAAAACCTAATGAAGAGACTACACAAAACACATACATCTCTATTTTTTTGTTGATTTGATTTGTGCATTTGACCTAACTTTGCCTATAATCATTTCCACTGTTTTGGTAGTGCAACCTATTAGTTGTCTGAAGAAAATTCAACAGACTGTAACTGGTGGAAATGAAAAAGTAGAAGAAATACTACAGAGTGTCAGGAAGGCTTGATGTGAAAACGGGGAATATAAAACAGTAGCGTTCTATAAATGTTTCTAATCACTTTTCTACTTTACTCTGTTTCTTGGAAGGTTGATTTTTAATCTGTGTATTTTCAGGAATAAGACATAGGGCTTTCAGCTACAGCTGAGGTTTCAAATTATTTGTTCTCAGGGACATGGACAATTCTGAAAACTAAGTTGAACCCACTTTCAGTGTGACTCTGGTTACTAAATTTACAACAACTGAAGAGATGCATGTCTGTTCTCAAGGACCCAGTTTATATCATGCTAGACAAGACTAATACACAATGACTGTTGAATGTATATTTTCTAAATAAACAATAACTGAATAACCTAAATAAATAAATAATCTAAATAATAAACTAATCTAATCATCTAAATAAATAAATAATCTAAATAAATAATTACTAAACTAATTAAACTACCTTCCTAAAGTAACATAATGTGAAATATAATTTAACATACTTAGTGTGATATAATATTTTTATAATGCTCATGAAATTTATAGATATTTTTTGTTTCTTTGTTTGTTTGGATGTAATTCCACCCAGTAACAGCAAAAAACACACTGGGAATAGTTTTAATGCTGCATTACCTCACTATATTAAATTCAGACCTACCATACTTGTCTTCCTTATTAGTTTATTTATGATTTCGCTTTATTAATTGTTTCCTATTAATTTTATGGCACCTTAAAAATTTCAATTTCTCTAATACCTATAAAATTTTAAAAAGCCTCAATTCTAAGAAATTATGTTGAGTGTAAATAATACCCCTATGCACATGGGAAATTTGTAATAAAAGGGAGAACTACAACAAAAGAAAAATCAGATTGCCATATATACTAGGCAAAACTTATGAAAGTGCAAAATTAAAGTGTTATGTTTAACTCACAACTTGCTCATGAAGGTCTGTCTGCTCATCCCCTGCTCAAACATCCCACTTCTCAATTACAATCAAACTGGACAGAAGAGCTGGAGCATTGAAGATATTAAATCCCCACAAGTTCTTGGAAGTTGGTGAGTGCTAGCTTATTGCAGAAATAATGTATTTTGTTAGACATCAGAGAATCCTTAGGAGAAAACAGGTATCAGACTTTCAGATTTCAAAACAGACACCAGGGAAAGGAGAAATGTGGCAAATATTCTATAAAAATCTTGGTTTAAATGACTAGGTTTGCATCACATAAATAATCTTTGGCCTAACGAGGTAGCAGAGTTTTCTATGGCAATAAGGTAAGAAGAGAGATTCGGTTTTTTATAATTTTCACATATTATCTATTATTAAAATAATGAGTAATATTTAAGTAATATTAATACAAAACCAAAATTCTAATAAGACAATTTAAGAAAATTTCCGCTGCATTAGGGCTTGAAATGTAGGTGAAGTATGTTGTGAGCAGAAGAGGAACTGGTATCAAACTGTGGTAAATGTTGTTAAGTAGAAATTTTATTGAGTAAAACTAAGATAAGCCAGAAACTGTTAAAGGTACCATAAAAAGGGAAATAAATGTAGATGGCTTGTACCTCTTTTATAAATACACTTGTTC
The DNA here is from genome assembly GCA_013398735.1 of Nothocercus julius. Lineage (NCBI taxonomy): Eukaryota > Metazoa > Chordata > Aves > Tinamiformes > Tinamidae > Nothocercus > Nothocercus julius. The sequence goes on from VZSV01000021.1 coordinate 2,579,906, forward strand.
CTTTCTCTGAATAAGCCTGTCCTTTTCTAAGAAAAGTTCATGTAAGCGAATCCACATGGCGTATGTTCAGAGGAATTCACGCTGTGTGTGGGTTCTCCCTGCATGCCGTGTTTTAGGGAGATATCAGCCCAGGGTCAGCTGTTTTGTTGCTTGACAGATCCAGTCCTCATCACTTCTACAGAAAAGGGAAGATATAAATGACACAGAATTTTGCCACTCAGGAGGCACAGAATGATTTTTCCTACTGCAGTATAGAGGACGTAATGGCTTCTCTCACAGCCCTGAAGGGAAAATGGCTCACAGACTAGCTGTTCAGTGAGGAACTTGTATCAGAAACAGCACACTTAGCAAAAAAATAAAAATAATAAAGAAAAAAATGTTTCCTGAAAAAAATACACATATACACACACATATACATATACACACATGTATACTTTAATTAATACTTTCTGAGTGTGAAAGGTTAATTACCTGGTACTTCTTACATTAAATGGATTATACTAATTGTTTCATGAAATCAATGAAAAAAGTGCCAGTTGCAAGAAGTAGATGAAGTACAATTAAGTTTCTGAAACATCTTTTCTCACAATTACATGACATGCTCTTATCAGGATCTCGAACTTGTTACACACAGATGAGGCTCTGGAAAACTGACAATGTTAGTGAATTCATCTTCATGAATCTGATCTCAAAGATGACACTTGCAACAGTTAATGAAACTGCTTACAGTGCTGGTAGAAATAACTTGATACGCTACTCAATTAAACTAGTATAGTAAATAATCCACATAAAAGTCACAAATGATATGCAGCTTTAGGGATACGTATTTCACATATGTGAAAAGCTCCAGTAGCAACAATTTCAACTTATGGGCACTGCAGTGCTGCTGTAGTACAGGGATGAATTTCACTGCTGGTTCTGTAAATAACTCACTCACACAGTGCTGAAAATATACGCAGTGCTTTATAACCAGTTTGCGCTATATTTCTTGTCCTTAAGAGAATACAATCAGAAGACTGATGCACAGAAACCATAAACCAAAAGCTCTAATGTCAAGCATGAAAAGAATATTTTTCAAGAGAAAAAAATAAAAAGAAAAAGAAAGATCTGGGGAAGTGTATTTATGGGAGAAAAAAGAGGTGTTTTCCTGGTGCAGTCTGGGGAATTGGTTTGAACAGTAAATAGCGAATTAAGGATCTGTGAAACCAAGGTAGTGCAAAGGAGACAAAAAAGTACACACAAGTTCAGGAGTAGGAAAAAATATAATTTAAAAGTTATGTCCTTGATCACAAAGAATCAAAACTTTATTTTCTTTTCTAGTGAAAGGTCAGGGGAAGAAAGGACATAAAACTGAAGAAAAAATGAAAAAAAAAAAAAAAAGAAGTAAATTATATGAATATATGAAGAAAACTATAAGAAAAAAACCCTGGACACTCTTTAAGAGAGCTCAGTACATCAACTACAGAATACATAAACTATTACGTTACTTTACAGACAATATAATCTCTTGATTTAGGATCATCCAAAACTTTAAAACATTAAAAAAGTATTTTCCATTACTACATTTTTTTTGCAATTACTTTCTTGTGGATTTCATTTTTATGCCTGAGGAGTGCTTGAGGATGCTTACCTTCTGACAACAAAATATCCAGATGCCCTTTACTCCCACAAACCAAGCATGTAAGATAGGTCAGAGATTAAGGCAATGTTCCAGATAAGTGGGTCACAATATTACTTCTAACTTTACAAGCCAAATAATGTCCACAGTTCTTAGAATGACAAAATGGATGTGCAAAAATAGTTATCGCTGCACGCAGTTCTCAAAATTGCCATTGATTAGATCTGACCATGTCTGAGAAGAAAACAAACCTGAAAGTTTTCTGTAGCAGAACTAAAAGCAGAACTACTCCACTATACTACTCTACTATAAATTACCCTTAGTCTGAGGATGGATGTTCTTGGATGGATGTTGAGTGTTCTAGAAATTCCTAAGAAACCTATCCTTTCTGCAGAGCGTTCTTGCATCTATGATTATTTGGACAAAACAGTATTGCTCTGAAAATATTTGGACTTTTTTCTTCGTAGTACATGTGAATCATATGCAAGTTATGAAAGTCAAAGACTGTTGTATAGCTGTCACTGGTGTGTAGGTCAAAGTTAAAACTTTTTTTTTTTTTTTTTTTTTTTGATATTTTCACTTACTGTTCTAGATTTGTAAGTTCTTCTTGTACCAGGAAAAAATGCTTCAGAACTGACGAGTTTCTGTGATAACCAAAACTCAATTCAAGAACCATTAGACAGCATTTTTTTGAAGACCCTATTGGCTGAAGCACTATACTTGCACCTGACAGCTCTCACAAAAGTGAGAAGAGAAGGAGGAATGTATCCACAAATTAGTACATACACAACTCACAGCTTTCAGCACAGAAAATGCCATTTTCCTGTCTATACAGTAAGTCTTTTTTTTTTCTGCTCACATGAAGACACTCAGGTATGAGTTATCTCATATTTAAAAAGCAATTGCATCTGCAAAGAGAACCATATACACTTTTCCCGAATAACTATTTTAGATGAAGGAGAAAATGAAAACAAAACAGGAAGAACAACAGTGGCCTGTCCATGAAAGAGCACAGGACTGTACCTCTTGCTTGAGGAAACCTATTTTTCATGTGCTGTTGACCTGGCCTCTTTCACTTGACTTGTTCGATATCCTTCACAGAGCCTTTAGCAACTACTTTAATGTCAGTGTTCATTTAAGGCCAATACAAAACAATCTGCCCCTTCCCACAGATTTTTAAATCCTTAAATGACCTCTAGATAGTTATAAGAATTTTTTTTTTATCTTCTCTGATATGTCTTTGGTGCATTTAAGTGTGTCCCCTCTCTTATTATTGACCTTCCCATTAACTGGTGACTAGAAATATGGGGTCTTGTGCTTAAGTCTTAATTATTTCTGTAGGACCTCACTTTTAGCAGTGACTCTGTTAGTCAAAACCTACATTGTGCATGAACCCAGAGAGTTTTCTAAACAGCTAACTTACAGGTAACGTAGCCCTGGATCTTGTTTTGCTGCAGCTGCCCTGCCTTTATCGAACGTTCAACACGGGTTCTTGCTTCATCAAACCACTCCCAGTTTTGTATTCAATTTTCAAATCATATTTTGTTGGGTGGAAAAAATAATCTCTAGTCTGTGAAGTGCGTTTTTTTTTGCTAAGAGAGGAACATGTTTATGACCCGTTTAAGTGAGTGTTGGCGTCCCATAAATAACTACTATTTCTATGAGCATCAAAACTAATGGAGCCTATGGATTTGTCTTGCGGTTGAATTCCCAGATATTTAATAAGCTACCACCTCTCACTGGGGCTTTTCCTTTGACGTTAGCATTCATAATGTCTCTCTCATGTGGTTTCTCTGGTGTCTAATAAAGGCTGAGTTCATACTGCAATCTTTCCCTCTGTGGAAGTACTAGTTACTGTCTCTCTTTTCTACACAAATACTCATTTTCATAAAACTTTTAACAACTTGGTATCTTTCAGACAGTTGGCACTTTAAGATGTAGCTGAAACTGGTGTATGATCTTAGAAGTTACTGGACTGGGGATGAGTAGAGAGAGACACACATGACATGGTTACATAGCCCTGTTTCCTGAGGAAATAAGGCTCCTAGTGTCTTGGGTTTTTTTACACCCTTAAAGAGGTACTTCAGTCTCCCAGCCTATTTTAGTCTTGTCTATCAATTTCTGTTAGTGAGGCATAAATTAGCAGGTGTGACTGCACTGCTACAAGAGAAATGTGTCAGTAAATGTCCATGGTCATTTCTCATTGCACTATTTGGAGCACTGCTCCTGGACGGAGGTGGGATAATAATCATTCCTTAAAACTTTATCACACTTATTAATTATTAAATAATATTTTTAAATGTCTTGGTTTTCTTTTTATCTTATATGTTATTTATTAAATAATAATTACTAATGAATTATTGCAGGACTCTGTAATTGCTCTTTAGAGTCTTAAACTGCCTCAAGATTCCCATTTGAGGCATCTTGCACTACCAAACGCCTGCCAAAGCACTGCCCTCAGATTGCTTGTGTAGACAGACTAGGTTAGGCACATGTTTTCCTGCATAATTAGGTTTTCCAGTGAATACTTGCATCCCTTTTCTGCTGTAAAGAACTATTGATGAAAACCAGGGTATATCTATATATTCTGTGTTATTTACTTATCCTCCAGCATGCTAATTCTGTTAATCACACTTGGAGACTTGTGTTTGTTCATCTTTAGCCTAGCAATCACGCTTTTATCCTAGTCTTTATGCAAGTCTCCTCAGCTGGCTTTTCTTAGAGAAAAAAACGTCCTCCGTGCAAACTTTCATACTTGGTATCAAAAACAATCTGCAGTACTTCACAGTGAAACACCTCGTGCCAAAAACAACACACGTGGCAGTGTGAGGTGAATGTCTCATAAAACAGGTATTTAATACATGTTAATATGCACTCCGTTTAGCAAACAGAATCTGCCAGAACCCTGCAGCTACAAAAAGGAGAGTAAAATACTTGGCATCACTCATCTCATTTAAAATTTATCCTTGTGTAAATAGTGGAAAATGTTCTGTTTATATATTTACTTAGTTATTTTTGGTATGTGAAATATCACTTCAATGAAGACCTTCATCTTCTTTAAATATGAGAAGTTATTCCCTTTACTTGTTCCACCATTCACTGAATAATAAGCATTTCAAAAATCATTTTAGCTTCTGCTTTACCATGGCCTTTTGTTGGGGTCATGAACTCTAGGACAACATGACCCTTTGAATGAGCTCTTTCTTTACCCCTGGAATATGTCCTTACACTCATTGATCCCCAGTTGTTCCCTTCCCTTGAACTTCAACTGGCATCAGGCTTTGGATAAGAGCAAGAACTGGACATAATTTTAAAATTAATAATATATACTTTTAATCTAATACTATAACATATTGTAACCTGACATATATTCAAATATCCAGTTTGTGCATTTCATGGAGATGGAAATAAGGGCTTAAAGTAGTTCTTACAACTGCTGCTAGTCTTTCTTTCCGAGTTAATGTTACTTGCGGGGGCATTATGTCTTCTTGTATGTCTTTGTCTACTTAAAATGGATAAACATTCCATTTGCTGTCAGGTGTCCATCTTCTACTGAAATAATATTGGCTACTGCTGTGACAAAGACTTCTGAGCCAAAGGTTCTGTTGCAATTCTGAATCTCCATGCATAAAACTGGCAAGCTTTGCTAGTACTTGCAAATTCTTGCAAAGTGATGTAGTACACTGAGGTTCCTATATCTTATGTTATGACTAACAAGCCAAGCTTATCTTGTGCTACTTGCCACAGAATGTGCTGTTTTTTGCAGGCTAACTTCGAGCTCCACATGTCTCCCTGCCTCAAACTTCTTTTCTCACAGTATTTTGAAATTTTATCATGACTAAAGCATCAGACCTTTGACTATTTTCTACAACAGTTGTTTTGGATGGAGTAATTTCTTGTGGGCAAATTCTGGTCATTTTATCATGAATTAATTATAGCCTGCCTGTTGCACTTACTCTCTTTCTTCCTCTTTTGCACTCCCTCTCTTGTACAATTCTCTCAGATTTTTGTCCCATATCCCCATTATAATTTGGTCTTCTATTAGTGCCTGAATTACCTTCCACAAATTCTCAGTTTGCCTCTTCCTTGTTAGATTAGAGACTATTTTTCTAACCTCTTTCTGCACTCTCTGGAGGATATTTACATATCTTACTTTAGATGACTACGTTAAAAGATTCATCTCCTACAACATCCTATACCATCAGTGAAGAATGTGAGGAATTTCTTGTGAAGGAATCTACAGCACTTGAATTAGGCTCCTGCTTCAAATTACTCTTTGGAGGAGCCTCCCACAAGCAGTCATTTCTTTCATCTCTTTCCTTTAATATACTAGGAAAACTAGCCCTCTAATTTAGCCACCTAATTTATAAGCCGCAATTTAGGAAGCCTGCATACCCCTCACTGTTCAAAAAAAATTTTTTTTTATATATACTTTACTTTTAGATGTCATAATATTACATTTCTGTAACAGCTTTGTAGATAGTTTTTTCTGCTTGAGCTAACTGGAATCTTTAAAAATTATAAAATGCTTCAGGCCTACTGCTACGCAAAATAAAGCTGCCTTCTGACTAATCATCCTGGTTTGGTGACATCCAATAATATAACCTTCCCCAGTGGTTCACCTCAAAGCTTTGGTCAGCTCTGTCTTTATTGAGATTACTTTTTTCACCTCTGTTACTACGTGGGGTACCACATTCTGTAGTTCAAAAATCATTTAGAACCACATGTCTGACCAAGCTCTGCTTCATTCAGCATCCAATCTAACTGATCACAACTGTGTATCAAGAGCTTCTGAATAATATCAGTGTCCAATTGCAATGCAATTGGCTCATGTCAGAGTTTCTTAAAATATGCAGTTATTCGGAAGCACTACTTCTCTGGAACAGTAACATTGTAAGTCTGAATATATTATTTAGAGCAAATCTAAAAAAGATCTAAAGCACTACAGTCATAGCCTTTAGCCTGTTCCAAAAGCATGTTCCAGCATGACAATTCTGGTGGCATTGGTCTACACTCAGCCATACCTAATAACCGTAACTGGAGAGAAACAGAGTAGTGTTTGGTGAGATCTGCAAAGCAGATATCTATAGCACTTTAGTCAGACGGCCTTGATTATTGGTGAAGATCAGCTTACAAAACAAGACAAAAATGTTAACAAACAACTGTAAACAGCAGTACTAAAAAGGATGTAATTTCTACTTGGAAAACTTGTCGAGTTCAATTAAATTGCTCTCTGTACTCTAAAAGATGTTGAAATACCACCTACTTACTTGTGCATTACATACACAATTACAGCTTGTAAAGATTTGCATCATTCATGCACATTGCAATCACTTCAATATCAAATGGGCAGTAAGACTACTGAGGAATTTTGTGTTTACATTGTGCATTATTGAATAGACTAAGATTTTTTCATTATTATCTGGAATACTAAAATATCTAGGCATGTTAACCATGGAGTAGAGCCCAAATGCTGTAGGTACTTTAAGAAATGGCAGAAACTGATTTTTTTTTTATATATTTTTGCAATCATTTGATTGAGAATGTGGTGTTTTTGCACTCTATAACAAAAACTGCTTTCTTCATGTATTGAAATGGGTAGGCATCAGTCTAAGAAAAGAAAGTATTTTAAGTGGGTATCACTAAACCGTCAAATCATCCCTTGAAAATAGAAACTTCTACCTGGCCTCATGGACACATAGGAAAAAAAAAACCAACCATACAAAAGCCCACAAAGAGGGTCTAGATAAAAAGCTTGGAAAAGATTATCACTTTTCCTAATTCTTGAAGATGCAGAATGATTTACTGGTGGTATCATTTTGGAAGAGGTTCCATGTTCTTTCACTATTTGGATTGTACGTTGGGCTGCTGCTTTTAGCTGGCCAGTGGTTTCTTCAGCACTTTGTGCTACCATAGGCCTAGATGATATTAATTTGAGGTGAGGTCTGGAGTAATACATCTGAATGTGAAAGGAGAGAGCACTGGTAATGAGAAAACATATGTGAAGGATAAACAACTATTTTATTTTTAGGACTTGTGGCTTTGGTCCCTTCATCAGAACTAAACAAAGCAGAAATAAATAAAATTTCATTATGTTAATTAAGAGAATAAAACTATCTAGGAAACCATAAAAATCATATTTTGTGTTCTGGAAATAGAAAGGCATAATTGTGCCATGAAGCTCCAGTGCATAGGGATAAAAGTTACCCACCAGGAAGAAATGATGCTATGAAGTTTGATGCCTGGTTTCTGCAGGAAGCTTTTGTACACTGAACAACTATAGCAACTATAGTTAACTATGATCTTAAAAAGGATACAAAACTTAAAAAGGAACATCCTTATACCTTCTTCCCTCAGAGTAGCCATTGAAATTAGAAGTGGAGCCCACAATGCATTCTAAGTCATGCAAATAGTTTTAAAACAGATGAAGTGATATAGAGCTCAAAGAACCAATTAATAATTAAAAAAAAAAAAATCAGGAGCCTGAAAAATGATAATTGAGGAAAGAAAGGGCTAGACCACGTGTGTCTTCAAATTATGCTGCAGACTAAAGGTAGTACAGAGTGAGCAGCAGAGAGAGAACCTGGATTATCTGATGGGATGATAATTTGTGTAGTACCTTGCCAAAATATTAGATGTAAAACAGTTTGTATTATCTGTATCATAGAACAGCAGGATCAAAAGCTGCTTTTGAATTTCAGATAGTTTTTACACTGGTTGAAAAAACTGTTCTCCAGCAAAGATTTGAGTATCCTCCAGGCATTTCTCATATTTATCTCATGTGCATAGAAATAAGAAAGTTAAATAAGATTTTTTAAATAGACATTCATCTGAATAAATCTGCAATTTTCTTGAATTAAAAGTGTTCATGTGGTTCTGAATTAATTGATATAATACTTCATCCTCCCAAACTGTGAGACAGAGTTTGACAAGTAATTAGGATTGCAGGACAGAAAGCACTATCAAAGTCCAAAGTACTCTTATTATTAATCATTGTGTAGACCTCCACTACTCTAAATCAACCACAGTACATCGAAGTCAATGAAGTAATTGAAGCAATATCGATTTTTCACAAGCTGCAAAGCTGACCCAAAGCATTTCAGTTTCATTCAGCTATCTTCAAAGAAATAGAGATATATTTTTTTCTCTTCTCCATCTTTTTTAGTCAAAGAAAACAAATACCAAAGCTAGTATTAAGTGTTTAGAATTCGGTATCTTAGAGGATTAAAAATGTGTATTGTAATATTCTTTCAGCCTTCCGTGTATATAATATTTTTCTTGATGTTTCGGAAGCAGATTCTGATTTCAGTTATGCCAAGTAGTTATGGATTGAAAATGAAATGTAGTGCTGTTAGTGAGATAAATGCTTGACCAATAATATTTTACATGCACTTCTATGATAAATTTTCAGTACAGAAATTCTTCATACATGAGAAGTGTATATTTGCATGGTCATCTGAGTTTATCTGTTATCAAAGTGAAAAATAATTATTGTGATGAAAACACAAAGAGGAATTTCTATTATATACACCTGAATTTAAAAGACTTATTTTGAGCTATCACATTCCCAACAGATAACAAGGTGGAGCAAGAGAGATAGGAGAACTCTCTGTAGCTAGAAGGGTGCCCTATGAGGGCAGGTGGAGAAAAACACTGTTTATGCCTGGATTTCCATACTTACATCTGCCTTGCAAGGTGCTGAGGAACTAGACTGCCATATAAAAACCCCCGTGACTTCCTGCCTGGAGCATGCTGAGCTCCCCACTCCTTCCATCTCCACATGTCCTTCCCCTAAGCATCCCTTCTCCTATTCATCAGCCCTTGCTCCTTCTCCAAGAGCTTACTTACCCCATTCTGCTACTGTAAAACTCCTCCTATACCACCTTGTCTCACGAATCCATCACTGCCCATTCCCTGCTTTTATCATGCCTCTGTTCTGTTAAGATCAAACTACTCCAACCCCAGTTTTACCCATTTATTGCACCCCATACACCTCCTGTGCTCCAGCTGCTCCAGGAGGCTCCAGCACTTGCTGCTCCAGTGCAGCCTCCTCCAGCTCTGCCCAGCCAGCTGCTGATGCTGCCTTCCTTCTGCCCTGGTCTCCCTCACCATCCGCGCTCCCATGGCCACCAGCATCCACCATGTCCTCTCCTCATTTCAGTTTCTTGTCTACAAAACCTTGCCTCTGGCAGATGAAAATGTCCAGGGTGTTTTTACCAAAAATTCGCCTTGACGGGGCTTTGAGGACAAAAAAGTGAGATACATTGAAGAAAAAAAAAATCCCACAAGGATGGTGGGCCTACTGATGTCTCAGGATTGTATTAACACTTTAATTGTTTCAGCTTAGCACTGTTAAATAAATACTAATCTTGGTATCATTAAATAAATGCAGATTTCATTATGTAACATGGAGAATGTAGTGTGTAATGGTGTTATCACATCTCACACAGAATAACCACAAGCAACAGATCAAAATGAGAGCAATTTTTGGATTCTTATTCTCAGTCCTATTTCTTCTGAAAAATTCTTCTGTTTTAAAATAATGGATCAGATTTTGAAATCCATGAAGCAGCCACTTACAGATCTGGGTAGGGTACTTAGATCTGTAATTATCCAAGCCTAGCCAAACTGACATCAGGCCTCTGATGTTATAAATAGCTGTATGTGTTGAGGTCATTTCATTTTGCTGCTAAAGAAAATGAACTGAGGAGGAGAAAAAGAACGCAGTACAGAACAGGAAAGGTCTGAGTTACCCTTTCAACAGCAACAGTGAAACATGATAAACCAGAGGATAAACAAACAAAGAGAAGGGGAACTGGAATGAAGGACATTCTGCAATATCATGTCAATTATAGAGCGGCAATAAGCGAAGAGACGCGGCGAGTCACATCAGAGATGATACCTCCTCTCATACCAGGGATGCACAGGGTGCCTCCGTGCTGCACCCGAGTGCTGCCCTTGGTGTCACACTCGCTTTCGGTAGCAGCAGTGAGTCTGACATCAGGACCTAGGGCAAGGAGAGGGAATCACAGCATGCACGAGCCCTCGCTCACCTATGCGTGGCCGAGTGCGCTACCAAGTGCCCTGCCGGGTAGCTCCGTCTCTGGGCCGCCAGCAAGATGCTGCATGTACAGAAGGAAGGTAAGTCATGAAGCATACCCTGTTCATGCTCATTTTTCACCCTCTGATCAGCTGCAAATACAGCTAGAGAGCATTACACACCAACTATCACTGTCTTTTTGAAGGAGGAATTGTACTTTCATTGTGATTTTATGCAGAGGCGCAAGTAGAACACCTTCCTGTCCTGAACACAAAATACAAACCAGTGGCTAAGCTCTCATGAAAATCCAGGCACCTTCCCAACTGTGTGTCCTTGCTGTTCAGAAATGACCTCTGACAATCTGCACTGCCTCGGTGTTCCTCCAAATTAGATGAGTAGCTGCAGCAGTTGCTGTTTTTTGCAGCAGACATTTTAGGTCTTGCAGTTCAGCTCTGCTCTCCTAAGTTTTCTGTGACAAACTGCCCAACCACTTTTAAATGAATAGCTGCAATATCTAAAATCATGTGTCTTCTTGGACTATCGGATTATACAAGCTCAAACACTGCTAATGTCTGCCAACACGTATTTTATATACAAAAAGGAAAACCGAACATACTGAGTAAAGAAAAGGGAGATACTGAAAAAGAGGTAAACACCAACTTTGAGAGAATTTGACTTGGGGGGTCAGAAGGCTTGTAAGCCTAACAAATGCTGCTGACATTTTTTTTTCCACAATTGTCTCAAAAAATGAGAAAAAAAGAAAGAAAGAAAGAAAGAAAGGAAGAAAAAGAGGAAGAAATAATAGACACAAGCAGCGTTGCTGCGTTGCTGGTAAAGAGGATAGCAGAAAGCTCACCCTACAGTAAGGACCAAGCACTCAGTTTCCTGCCCACTCTTGTCTGCTGAAGATACAAATTCTCCAGCACTGGACAAATGGATGGGAGCATCCTGGATATCCTGACCCAGCTCTGGTAATTCACTACTGCACCTGATGGTAAAACGAAGGGTTTAACTCCTCTCTCATTTGTATGCATGTCTAAGGTAAAGAAAGGAGGATTTTACTTAGGATGGTTTTGACATGCCTAATCAAATTTGCTGTAGGGTGGGAGTATTATTTGCTGGATACTGAGAAGCTGCTACTGTGATATTACATTGCAAACTGCATGATATATACTTATGGAACATAACAATGTCATCACTTACCTTCAAAGATCCATCACTACTTGGTGAAGCACATTCCTGGTTTATACTGAATTATGGATGCTATAAAAGTAAATTAAGCAGGACTAGAAACTCAGGACTGCTTTTTCCAATTAAAAATCCAAGAAGCAATTAGGTAGGCAAATTACAGTTGGAATTTGGCCAGTACAATCATGTTCTGTTTCTATGAGAAGCACCATAGGGTCCTTGCGAACACAAATTTCATCTAAAAATAAGAGAGGAGATGGTGCAATTGTTCCTTTTTTCTTTTCTTAGTATTATTCATTCATTTGCCTGATTCTTGCTTATAAATTACTTAATTATATTCTCCATTCACACATATTCTATGATATCCTCATGTAGAGCTGCCTGAAAGTCTAATCCTACAATTGCTATCACAATTAGCAGAGTTATTATTAAAAGGGCTATACGTTCAGACAGTAAAATATCACAAGAAATACCTTGATCAAGAAATGAAAAAATTTAGTGAACAGAGCACAGCTTTCATAATACACATAATATATACATATATTCTAATATAAAAGTGGAAACGCTAGGCATGAATTTGGAGGACTTAACTTAGGTATATTGCATACATGGGGATGAATGAGTACTGCTTTTTCTGTTATGGTTGCTGAAGCCAGAGAGAATAAAGGTCTTATTTTGACATAGATGTTAATTTTATTATACTGGGCACTTTTTGTTTGCTTGCAAAGCTAACTTTTGTTGAATAGAGTGTACATCTAAACAAAACGAAGAGCAAATCATTGTGAAAGTAAGCAATGTTCCCTGAACCTGAAGGGATTATAGTTTGTTACAAAAAAAAAAAGTGACAACAAAGTACTGTACAAGGAGATAATGGTTTGTTGGTAATATGAGAAGCATAGAATGTGAATAGAGAAAGCTGATAAGATGATTTAAATTTATATATTATGTATTTTTTATATATATGTGTATGTGTGTGAGTGCGTGTGTGTGTGCTTGTGTACATGTATGTGTGTATGTATAGTATTGAAAACAAAAGGAAAATATTCCTTCAGATGGCTTTAACAAAGGGAAGAATTAGAAGAAGCATTTTTCATTTTTCTTTTGTGATTGAGATAGTGCAAAATTATTCTCTGACTTTACAACCTCAGGCAAAGAAGACAGTCTGCTTCTCTAGCTATAAAAAACAATCTGTCAGGACTTTTTTTTTTTTTTTAAAAAAAAAACAGAAGTCAGAACTGATTTCTCATTAAATATAAAGCAGTAGGATTGGAGCTTTGTGGTGATAATGAAATCTGCACAGAACTTTTACAGAGAGACCCAGAGCTCCAATTGGGCCCTGCTCAAGTTATCGATCCTGAAGCAAACTCATTTTAGGTACTATAAATTCAGGGCTTGAACTGCCAAAAGTTTAGACCTCTTTATTCATCCAGACTTGAATTTTTGCTAAAGTTCCTGTATTTAAACAAGGCTGAAGTTTAACAAAATTAAAAACAACCTGCAACATATTGTCCCTGCTCCTAAAGCATCTACACAGTCTTTGCCTTGCCCTTACAAAAGTAGTTGCAAGGTGGGTGGAAAAGTATTTCTTCAAATATATGATCTGAAAAAAAAAAAAGTGTCATATTATGCATCAAATGTTGCTCTGCTGCCACGGTACATGCTGCTGGCATTCCTTTGGCATACTACTTGTAGCTGCAAAGATGAAGGAGACAAACTCTTCTTCATAGCTGCAGTAACCACCACAGAGGCTCAAGCTGGACATGAAAGGAGACTGTTTTGCTAAGCAGTGAGAGTAGGACTGAAAAAGATTATGTAGAGAAATCATGTAAGGTCTGTCATTAGAAGTTTTAGAGGCTTGGCCAACAAAGCCACAGCGGAGGAGAGGAACTTCCAGAGATCCCTTCAACCAACATTTCGTGATGGCATGAAGTCAAATACCCATTTTCTGTAGGCATTCCTAATAAATATGGCCTGCTTACATAAACTTGCACTTTTGGCAATCCCTACTTTAACAGGATTTTAACTTTTACAGCCTGTGAATGAGAGTGAAGAAGGAAGAAAGCTAAGCAATAAACTGCAGGAGGAAAGAATAACTTGCATTAACCTATATTGCATGTGATTACCTTGACAGATGTTTTTCAAATGTACAAACACCAAGTAAGTATTTTCTTACTGCCTGAGAATATTTGACATTCACATCATAGTTGTAACTCCAAAAGGGGCAACATTAAGGAGTATTAACTGAATTTACCTGGATTTTGTTTACACACACAAAACTCAAAATTCAGGAGAGGTGAAATCAAAGGGACAGAATTTGTTCATGCAGAAAAGGCTGTCATTCCATGCAAAATACAAAGTGCATTGGCCAAATGGATGCACTATTCAGACACCATTCAGTGAATTCAGATAGTGAAATATGGCATCTGTTTTACCTGTGTAATGGAAAGCAGAGTTTAATTCAAGAGCAACGAATCTGTGTTATTTTGAGTGTGTAATTGTCATTCTTTTGCTTATTTTAATGGAAGTTTCGAAATAAGCACTGCTTCTACTACCTTAGAGAGATACATACTTCTATCAAAGAGAAGCTTCCATCCCCTCAACCAGAACTTTGTCATAACTCTTAAAGCGCAAGTCTTTATCCTAAAATATTTTCTTTGAAAACAAGCATCCATTTTTGGTTATTTGAGGAAGCTTTGGTTTGGGGAAAGGAGAAAACCTGGAGGCTGACTTACTCTGCTTGCACTCACGTGGAAGTTGCATCCAATGCTACTGCAATACAAGTGCAGACAAGGAATGAACAATGTAGAAATCTGCAAAGCAGTTGCCTGGAGGCCAGAGTTGAGTTTACAACAGATTGCCCACCTCTGATCACAACAGACTCTGTACCAATGCCAAAAAGCAAGCATTCACACCAGACTAAGCAGAATGCTACACCTATTTGATATAAAGGATAAAATGTCAAGAGCTCTTTTCTTTACAACTTCCTTATTAGTCATGGCAGGTTAAAGACTTCCTCTGCAATTCAAGACGACAGAAAGGAAGAGTTACAGCATGTTACAGCAGAGCTAGGAATTCACAGACTACATTTCTTAAAGTTCACTGGAACTTTAAAAATTTAATCAGCCATTTTCTAAAGGAACGGCTCAAGTACTCAATGTACTATTACTTCTGTTTTAGGAAAGAAGGTAGATTTTACAAAAAACTAGTGGTTGAGAAGGCTATCTGGCAAGACCTCCTGTCATATGCTTCAGATTAATTTCCTCATTTTTTAATTATCTCACAAGGCCATTCATTTTCTAATATCCTTTCTTTCCTTTTCTATCACCAAAAAATGAGAACAAGGACAGAAATAACCTCAATCAGGGAGAACCTTTTGACTCTAGGAACAATACCCCATCTCCCCAAACTAGAAATCCCTATCATGAATTTTTGCAGAAAAGTAGAAAAAAATGTATTAGGAAAGTAAATCATGGACATATTTTGAAGCTTCAATTTTTATACACACACATTCATACACGTGTTATATATTTTTAAAATTATGTGTCCATCTGAGGCACTTCCATGGTACCCACGAGAGGTGCCTTCTGGAGTGTCAGCAAATTGTCCCAGCTCTGCAGCCTTAATGGTGCTTCCACAGAAGCGCTGCCAACTGTTGTTCACACAGAAGGAGACGTAAGTACTTTCTTTCTATAAATGAGCCAGAAGGAGCACGAGATTCCTTAAACAAGCCTGCCATGTTCATCCAAATAACCCACAACATATGAGCAAATAGCTTCAGCTGTAGTTTCATGACAACTTTAAGCCAATCTAAGGCAGTAGGAACGCTCGACCTCTCCCTTCCTGGGAGAAGTTCCTGCTTTGAGCTTATGCTACTAATGCTCGTACAATGAGGAAGAGCAAGAAAGAGATCTGATTAGAACCTGCTTTCTGCTGGGTTTTCTTACAGAGCAGCATCCTGACCTCTCTTGCATGGGAGTGTGTGAACGCTTATGGCAACACAGATGAGGCGGTGGCAAAGCATGGCACAGAGTAGAAGGGCTGGAGGCAATCATCCTTTAGCTGTTTCTTAAATTAGTTCAAAACAATCATGCAGCCACAATCACCCTTGCTCTTCAGTTCTTCCTCCTCTGTGGGGGTTGCAGTAACATGGAGGCAACATCCTTCAGGCAGTGGGTTGTGAAGACCAACTACTTGTTTTATAAAGATCTTCAAGGTCTTGGTCGAAGGCACTAAAAGTTCTTGCCCCAGCTGACTTAGCTCTGTTTTAAGTACTTCCAGTATACTTGATATGTACAGTATGAGCCAACTAGAGATAATATTTTCAGATACAGCTGCTATCAAGTAGGTTGAATATGTCTAGTGGAAGAAAATGGAACATACGGTCCTATATTTTTAAATGAGAAACTTCTCAGATTTCCACTTCGACCCTGGCTTCCTTATACTATGCTAACAATGCTAAATGCCACAGATGTGTGAAACGTGCTGTAGTGTGTTGTAAAGGAGCTAAGGGATTGTTTACCTAATAAAGATTTATCTGGATGGAATACTACAGGTCAGTAATATATTATAAAAACCAAAGGGGCAAATGAGAGAAGAAAGGCTAATACAGCAACTTTGGTAACTTTGGTACAGTAATTCCAGAAGTAAACTCTTAATAGTAAAATTTCACTGTGCATGTTCCTGATGAAACGTGGGCAAGTCTAGATGAAGTATCCAAGGAGACAGAGAAGAGAAAGTCTAATCCTGCCTTAGAAAACTTTTCATGTATTGATGACAACTTACAGCTTGTGTTCAGTAGGATGAATTTCAGCAGAACATGAATGCAGTGGAATTTAGAAGAAGGCAAAAATTTCTACCTTTTTCCCTGTAGACTAAAATTTGACCATAGATTTTTGTGGAATTTGCACATGTAGTTTAGAAAGGAATTTGTACATATGCATGTCTAACTAGAAAATGGATTTTGTAAAATCAGTCCTTCAGTTCATGCTGATGCAGTTCACAAGAAAAGACTGAAGCCCTTTACTTTTTGAAAGGAAAAGGAGTACAATTTCTTTTCTGCTGTCTGCAAATGTCAAATAATACTAAAGAAGAAAAGAATGCAAATTTGAAATCTATTTGAAAAGTAGTGAGGTTCCCTGATTTTTGTATCTATTTTGTATTGATTTGTACTGGGAGGCTGTTGAAGAACTTTATGACTCTTAGAGTTAGAAATCTTTTTGTTTCCAGCCCAAGCCAATACGCT
>VZSV01000021.1:2597008-2667666 GCA_013398735.1 Nothocercus julius
GATAAAAATAAAAAGAAATAAAAAGCAGTTCCTTTTTCTTAAAAAGTAAGAAATATAAGTTAATAGAAATATTGGATGAATAAGACTCAAAACCTTATATAGTCCAGCCTGCTGCATTAAAACCACATGAATTATATCTAGAAAATCTCTGCCATAAAATTTTTTAATACCTGTAGAAAGACTCTCCCAGCATTTTATCACAAGAAAAAAACAGAACATTTTCCTAAACTTCACTTGAAGTCTCCTTTGTCTCACATTAAAATAATTTCTTTTTGCTGTTTCCCTTAACAGAAATGATAAACACTTTTTAGAAGCAGATTTATAACAGCCTTTCTTTGTGCATGTGTATTAGATGACAAAATTTTTCTTGTTTCTTGACTGAATACAGCAAGCTGTTTCAAGACTTCTTAATAGGCTCTATTTTCTCAGCCTCTTCTTGCTGTTCTCTTCTAGATTCACTTCTCTTTCCCCACTTTCACTCCTTCCCAGAGTGGGGCTACCTAAACTGGACAGACTCCTCAGCAAATGCACATCTAGAGAGAGTAACATGTTTAGAGCACTATACTTACCTCCCACATGTTCTACATGGCATTTCATATAGAAATATGGTTAGTACTCTCCAGAATACCTTTTCCCAGTTTTGCCATCACATTGGTGACTCATATTTCACCTGGATATCTTGTTCTCTGCCATGCTGTTCCTCTGCCAGATGTTCCCCCATTAGTATTTGGGTAGTGCATTTCTCTTTCACTGGTGTAGCACTTCACACTTATCTTCACTGAAGTAAAAAAGTGCTACCAATATGAAATACCACCCAGCCCAAGTGCTTTATTAGGAAAGTAGTGGCTGCTCTTCTAGGAAACACTACCTTCAGGTGTGCTGATAATTAATTACATCTGCTAGGGGAAAGAGGAATTAGGTAAGGCTGCATATGTTTGAAAAACATTGATCAATAATTATGCAGTTAAACTGTAGTGTGGATTGAACAGGCCCTCAGAGCTATTTTATGCCTGTGGATCTTTACCTAGAAATGAACTTACAGCTCTCCTGGAGACCATCACACCAAGAAGGCCAAACTGTGCAACAGATTTATAACAAGAACAAATATATGCATTTGTGCGGCACCCCATGAAACTGATGGATTGCTGCAGAACAGCAGGGCTGTAGGAGTCATTTATTAGTGAAAAATGTGCAGAGCTGGTTAAAACCTTTCAAAGTGCAGAAGGGAACAAGTATTCAAGCTCAGGCATGACAGTTACCATATGCCATTTTTTTGTGCATTCTTTCTAAAAAAATGTAGGGAGAAAGAAACATCTCTCTTAAACCTAGATTACTACTTTTCATTATTTGCATTTACAGAAGTGTGCAAATAACTTCACCCCATCCTTTGCACTCAGGTCACCCATAGAGAAAATCTGATACTCCAGAGACCGCTTGTTTTCTCTTTCCACCCTACTTTTAAACTGTCAAGTGTAAATGAGGATAGCGGTCAGCAGAGTTGCCCTTCTTCTCTCTTCACCACCCAGCAGAACTGGACAACAGGAATACCCAGTAGATCTCACATTTCACACATTACCAAGCGCACTCCATGAAACACATGAAAGAATATCCCTGCCTGATATGAGAGCTCCTTCTTATTGGTATTAGATATCAGTCCATAAAAGATTGTGTTAAATGCCACAGTCCAGTCTTTTCCAGCAATTCCTTTGGAGGAGACAGCATGGAGGAATGAATGTCATTTTTCAAAAGAAGACCCCAGAATCCCAAGGAAGAGCCTAGAGCCTGATCTCTTTAGCATTGCATAGCTTGATCCAACCTGATAACTTTTGCCCAAAGTAAGTGTATTATTTGTTTTTAGTTCACTTATGCAAACAGTGACTAATAGGTAAGTTCTCATTTACTTAATGAATCTATCAAAAATTATTCACCACAAATGAGCAAACAAGTGGAATTTTGCCTGGTTGTAGACAACTAGTATGTGGTATAGTTTGTATGTGTGATATGTTGAAACACATACTGGGTTTTCAGACACCTCTGTGTGACATTGATTACAGCTGTGTATGTATATATATATGTGTTTGTGTATATATATGCATACATATTCATATACATACATACATACATATATATATATCAAATCATGGATACAAAATTGCACTTGCAGCTTGTTTGCTCTTGAGTAATGTGGGTAGAAAGAGCAGTTTAAAATGTCATACCAACCACATACATTTTCACTTAAAAACTCTTACGAAGTTGCTTTACTCAAAATGGTTTTCATCACCATTCTTCTATGGATTAGTTTTCACCTTTTGTCAGATTCTTGAAGTGGATATTCAGGTTGAAATACAAAGACTTAAAAATGAACTACAAAGCACGGATCTTGCTGAGAACCTGCTTGAACTCTGGGGCACTGGAATCACATCCTTTGAATATTCATGTCCAGGTGCTTTGTGTGCCTTGGTACTGAATGGAATCCACAAGTACTTGATTTGCTACTCTCCTTTCTGTCTGTGACAGTTTGAAGTTACTTGCTCATTGAAACTTCCTGCCCTAGTCAGAGAACCACCGATCAACACCTTAGAGGAAGGAAGATTTATCCTCCAAACTTATCTTTTAATGATGCCAACTCTCACTCTATTTCTCATGGTTTGGTGGGAAATGTATTCCAGATCACAGATTCTCAGATATATTTAGCATTCATGTACAATGACAAAAATGAATATTCTCACCAGGTTTGCTGCTGCTAAGAGCAAGTGCTGCTGAAGCAGAGAAGATTTTGGCTTGTTGATTCTCTGTATGAAATGCATTTGAAGATAGCAGTTCCAAATACAGTAACTTATGAAATCAAGTATCCCCAGATTGTCAGTGTTTCTAAAGAAAGCAAGTAAATGAAATACTTGCTGACATCCACTAGACTGCCGTGAATGGTGAAGTTATCTTGAAACTGTTAGTGTCAATCTGAAAAAAAAGAAAGAACACCACCAAAAACTTTTACCTATTTCAGTCTTTCTTCAACACACCTACGTGGTCTTGCTCCTCCAACATAAGCTGCTAGAAATCTTTGTATCTTCCCTATCTACTTGTTCAGCATTGAACAAACTTACTCTCCCAAGCTTTTTTGCCATATTCCTTAATGAGCACACTTCTTTTTCTTTACTAACCTTCTGCTGTCTTCCAAATGTTACAGAATACACAATTACTTTTTTTCATATTTGCCTGCAATCCAGAGATGCTTTGCTCAAACTACAACTATTAAACTATTTTTTTGATTTCTTTGTCAAGCATTTTTTAAGTTAGATCAGACAATTTTGGGTAACACTTGAGTATATGTTGTATTCCATAATGGAAGCTCTGTTTGTAGAGTGCCAACATGCAGAACATATTGAATAAATCAATTATCAGAGACAAGATCCTGAATTCACTGGCAGGAGACTTTTCTCAGCATTGTTGAACATTATTCCTAAACTCTGCTTTTGTCTTCAACCAAAGCCAGTGTTGTTCATCAGTGCGCTTTCCATAAAAGAAGAGGGTTTAAGCCAGCATCATTCTTAAAGACTACACTTACCTGGGGTAATTTTGGCTGACAGACAGTCTCTGCTCTAGCCTTCAGATAGGGACCTAGGCACACACTATCAGGGCCCTATTGCCATGCACCAGAGACATGTGTAAACCCACAGTCACATTATCCCTGACCCTGACACCCGCTGTCTCTTTTCAGAGGAACAATAAAATCCTGCAGCGAGTACAAAAGTCACTCAGCAGGAGCAAAGTAAAGCAGGAATGGCAGGAAACCTTGTCAAAAGGGAAAAGGAGGGAGAGACAGACAGGGCATATGTAGTGTGATAAGTGACTTATTTTATTTGGCCCTGCATGCTGCTAATAGGTTTTCTCTACATTTACAGGAATTTTATGCTGAAAGTTTTCCTCAATAACTCAATAACTTTTTGGGAAATCTATCAACACTAGAAAAGAAGTTTTGAATAAAACAAACCTTCTATGTGGTATTCCTCATTCCCCATTATTTCTACTCCTTGGGGAAACAGGGGAATGGGGTGAGCCTGGAGTCCCTTCACACAGTTTTCTTATTCTTTGGAGTCTGTGAACGTGATCACTGACTGCTTTTTTTTTTTTCCTCTGAGGTGATATGAGTTCGAGTCATATGAGCCATATTTTCTTTTCCCTTTTCCAGCTGCTTCAGATATGGTGAAAATGAGTCACTTCAGGGACCATAAAGATGTACCTGTGGCTTGCTAAGAGGGAATCTGAAAATCACCTTTCAGCTCTTTTTTTTTTTTTTTTTTTTTTCGATTTGCTCTCTTTTAAAAGAATTCATTGATTCTCTTGCCTCTGTAGGACATTAGGAAACAGATAGGTCTAGCTTCTCTCCATGGTGATCTATATGGATCACCAAACTACGCCAAGTCTTACTGAAGTCATTGGCTATCAATATCCTGATCATGATAGCATGGGAGCATAAGGTATTATTAGAGAAAAATATCACTGAAACTTGAAGCTGTTATGGTAGAAAATGGGACTCAATTGGTATGCAAATATTCAAGACTAGGCCTACAGCAAATAAAACAATTAGGGAGTCTTAGCTGTCTCTGAATGTGCTAGACTCAAGCTTACAGCTGACATTTGTTTTCCTCTTGATATCGGGTGCTACTGTCAGTTACTGATGCATTTAGACAGCAAACAATAAATATCTTTTTCTTTGTTATCGAGCTTGCCAGCATGCCAGAAGTGCTCATTTTTTAAAACCGAGATTTCTCTATTTGTCTCTAAAATGTGCTTTTTAGTTCTGGAGGACAGAACTGGAGTTCTGTGCAAAGGGATAATTCTGTAGAAAATCATTCTGTGATCCCTTTATATTTTGTCATCCTGGGAGTTGCTAGTACAGCTTTTATTTATGGATATTCCATAGTGAATAAACTACAGGTAACATGAAAAAAAAATCCAAATCTTCTGTCTACTGTCAGAGCCACAGTGAAAAGTAGACAAAGACAAACAAGAAGAAAAGCAAGAATGTGAAGTGGCAAATACTTCTGATAAGACTTGCATTGTGGTATACAAGGAAAAGTATTTTTTTTCTCTATGACATGGTACGGGATGATTTTCTTCTCAATACAGTGTGTCAAGTTGGTGCCTCCAAAACAGAAATCACCGACTACTTTTCAGGAAGAAGACTGTGTGGTTGGATTATTAACATATTAGAATTACATTCTATTCTGTTTCAGTTTCACCCTCTCCAGAATGTCAGGGTTGGCCCTAAGATACTTGCTAGATCATTGCTCCAGCCCTCTCTTTTCTCTCCAGCCCTAGGATATAGGAAAGGTGTTAAGTGGCCTTTCAAAATTTGCTCTGCTTTTCAGTTGTATATAGATAACTAGCTGGAAGTTTTCAACCACAGAGGTCACAAGAACAAGCTTTTTAAAAATAAGGATGTTATTTTTGATCATACACATGTCTGAAAAACATGAATGAAAATAATGTTCTTCCATCAAGAATTCTGTGAAAATTGCAAAATTCAGTATTAAATTAAGGTAGTCCATCCTTCTGCTTATTCACAACATGACTGTAGAAAATTATTTCCTTGCATTCAAAAAGGCACAATCTTAAACTCTGATCACATTATTTTCTCTATAGGAACATGTCTCATTCAGTACATGGCCAGGCAGAGCTGAATGAGTGAGTGGCTGTTCAATAGATTGTTTTCTTCTTGCTCAGCATACAGCCCCAGGCTCTGTTAACATCACTAGCCAAATCCTAGTGAAAGGACTGTTACAAATTTTCCCATGGGCTTTCCCTGACTGTAATCACTATATTATCCTGGAGAGCCATCAACATGTTCTGGACCAGCTTGAGATTTTTAGGCCTGATATTTCAGGACTATTTAGCATTACATAGTCCTATTGATTTCAACTGCAACCACAGATGCTCAGCACTTTCACACATAGGGCTCCAGAGGCTTAAACAAGGTGCTCAGAAAATTAGAATCACAAATTCGCTACCATCCATGCAAAAAAAAAGGCTTAAATGACTTACCTCACAACCCAGGAGGAGTCTGCCGTATACAGGCAGGTAGGATTAAGTGACTCAGTATCAAGTTCATGTGATCTAAATATGAAATTCCCTTTTATAGATACATGCTTGTAGAAACAAATTTATGTAACCAAACTGTCTCTCCAATCATCTGTCTGCCTCTCAGCCTCTCAGCCCTGACAGTCTGTGAATTTGCTGGCTAGTTTCAACCCAGTTTCAGAGCAGGTCAATGGTGTCAATGATGTCAAGAACATCCTTACACATTAGGTAGGCTTGGGCAGAGGTGAGGATCCAGGGAACAGTCCCAGACACAGCACATGCAGCCATTTGCTTGGGAAAACAGAGAAGTGGTACAGGAAGATGCAAGGAAAGGGGATTAACAAGGGGAGGATGCAAATCCAGGTGAAACCAGCTCTTACTAGTGAAACTGTTTGTTTTTATACAACCCTACATACCTCCAAGTCCTGTAGTGCCCCTCTTTTTTTATCAATTACCTTCACTATAGAATCCCAACCAATTTGCAATGGAAACTTGAGAAAAAAGTAACTGATTGTGTATTTAAACGTTGTATCAGAACACAGATACATCAATGGGAAAGGTATAGACAGCAAATTAAATCTGCACAAGCCTGCCTTAATTCTGGCATTTCCTAACTTACATGTGTTTGATGCTTGAACTTTTAAACTTGCATTTAACAAGGTATTTTGCAAATCTAGTCTTTACACATATACAGATGGGAGCCACGGTATTAGGAGTGCTTGCAAAGCATCGCTGACTGCAGTATCATTCCTATAGTCAAGAGGCTGAAATGGGGAGTTCTTGACGTTGTCTAGTTAGTGAATTGCTAATCAGACATATTTTAAATTCATAGCTCAACTCCATTATTTGAAAGTAGGAAACAATTACTGGTTTTTCTTTTAGAAATACTTATGTGATGGCGGGACACACAGACTTTAGCAGCTTTTTCATGTTGATGCAGCTGGGTTGTGACTTTAAAAACTAATCATTTTATGGATTTCAAATTATACATTTAATGCCTTGCATCTTGAAAGAATCAAAGAGAGTTCATCTTCACTGATTTCAGTAAACTGCCTTACAGGTAGCAAGGAAGCAACACAGTTCGATTTAAGCATGTCTTTTCTAATATTCCCCTTTCTTACAGGAAAAAAGTTAGATTTTCGGATTTATTGTTTCTGAAATCACAAACGAGATGATAATTGATAGAACAAAGGAAGACCAAGGTTTCTATGGGTAATCAGCATTGCAGTGGGTGAGTTCAGAGAGCCAGATACTGCTGTAAGCAGGAGGTGAGCTTCTAAACCACACATGAAAAATACACATAAACACTTGTATGAAGACCAGCAAATATTTGTGCTTTTGCCTCTTTCTCTTTGTTTATGTCTCTCTGTATGTTTATGTACATCTGTTCATGTCTATAGATTAAAAAGCGACTTCTAAGGTTAACATTTAATACAAATGCAGAGTCCCAGGTTCACAGAGTGCAATGCTGTAGACTTCCATGGCCTAGGTAGGTCCAGAAGCCTAAGGGAGATATTTGTAGCTGTGCATGTCTAGGGCAGGAGTTAAAAGAAAAAAGTGCTGAGTGGATAATCTAGAGAAACAGGAGAAATAAATCTGGGTACAAGTGGATCAGATGAACTTTTTGCTCAGCAAAATGTCTAGAATACACTGGAGCTGCCTTACTGAGTACTGGTTAATTCCTCATGAATCTTTTCTTTCTGAGTTCAAGATTATGACTGATGGTTTTAATCCATTCAGTAACAGAGGGGATGCAAATGTAATATTATAACAGAATCAGTTGTGCCTCGGAGTTTTTTGATGCCTGGTGATGCTTCACTCTGGGGTTTAGCTAGAAAAAGGTATTTTTTAAAAGTATGGTAGTTATGTGCCCTGAATCTCCGAGCAGCTCTAGTCTTGCTCCCTGCAACCAGTAACTCTGCTCAGAAGTGTTCTCCTTCTCTTCGGAAAAAGATTTTGCAGCTCTATTTTCCTGCTGGCGGGGACTGTTTAAAACACAGGAGTGAGCTGATAATAGAAGGCAAACAATGTTTAACAATTTGCCTATAGAAAGGAAACAACATGGGCAATAAGTGTCTAAGGAAAGGAAAAGCCGTGAATGGTAGTGACATAACAAGATCCTCACTTAAATATTTTATTGCCCTAACTCTCTAATCTCTGGGGATTAGAAAGCAATAGTCTGCCACTTGTGCTCAGGTCAGTATTTCATCATTTCTAATGAGGTGACATTACTCAACTGGACAGAAATAGTCTGCTCTCTCACAGAATCTAATAGCCAAGCAAAATCTGCAGGAGTTTCTTACAGTTCATAAATACGGCCAAGCGACAAAAACATGATTTAAAGACCTTTAAAATTACTGATTATTAGGGCATCTGCTGTGATACACTGCCACGTGATTTCATTATCCTTCACAGGATCAGTTCAGCGCCGTCCCTCGAGACAGACCATTGAACCCTGTGTTCGCACGGAGCCAGTGGTTCAATTACATCCTGCGGAGCCCTTTGGTCGCCGGCGAGAAGCGTGGTCACCACTGCACTGGAGTGACAGACACTAATGCTCCTCTTCCGTGACTTCTCTTAGTGGGGGGCTTCCTCTCCACAGTTTTTCCCTCTGTGCCCGTGACCCTGTGACAAGCAGCAACCAGCAGTGGGAAGGAGCAGCGGAGGAAGCCCCCGGCTGGTGTGCCAAGGGCTGGCTCCCTGCAGCAAGCTTGCTCACACTGCTCTTTGCTTGCTTTCCTGACATGAGTTTCCACTTCCAGCTGATTGGTTTGTATATATTATTATTGGTTATAAAAAGAGGCTAGAAGAATGTTTTCATTGAAATGAGGCTTATTTCCCCTCCCATTTCACAGAGACCTGGCTCTTCTTGCTCGATCCTGAAGTCCTGCAGCGGGTGTGCAGGTCTCGCAGAAAGTTTTGTGATGACAGAAATTCACAGATTCCTATGTGACACCATCGCACAGCGTATGGTTTTATTGCAGAATAAAGCAAAGCTGAACAGCAATGGAAGACCTCAGCTCACAGAATATAGAGGGAAACCCGTAAGGTGAATATATTTCACAGCAAAACCGATAAGACTGTGAACTCAGAACCAGTGGAAGAGAAACCACAGATTTTACTGCTATGAAGATGTTTACGAAGGAACTCTACATTTGAGCAGTACAAACTTAAGAAGGGTTTGACTCCAGATCTAATGTTGTGGCTCAGACTTATCTTGCTTGTCACAGAGCTTTGATGGGAACATGATGTTTTTCTGAGGTTCTCACTGCACCCAAGGTCGTCATTTTATCCAGGTTAATTCTGCCAAGGTGAAAGATAGGGTAGGGAGTGCCGGTAGCACATGTACCAACAGCTCAGTCAGGAACGGACAGCTAGACCCTGCTTACATGCTTGGTTTAGCTATAAATTGTACAGCCTCCTGTTTGCTTTTTATTTTTTAAGAAAAGCTAGTCTTGCTCATAAGGGGAGAAAAGCCAAAGCTTATGTGCTGGAAATCTCATTAAAAACAGCAAAGCCAGCAGGAGTCAGATGAAAGGGTTTTCACCTTCCTAAAATTCAAATGCCAGATCCCTTCCTGGAAAGAATGGATCAACAATCAAGGTTGTAACACCGAACTGGTTTCCAAACAGGAAAACAAAAGAGGACAGCGAAATGGGTATGTCTGGTTGGCTGCTGGTCTCTAACAAGTGAGTGTGATATGAAGCCCTGCTCCTGATTCCCAGCTTGTTTGAAGTGCAGCAAAGGAAATTGTGCAGTTAAGAGAGTCAGTGGTTTCGTGGGTGAGCCACTAAACTATTAGTATTAGTAAAATTATTATTTTAAAGGCTCTCTCATACCAGATCTGTCTCAAACCTTATGTGGTTTTCGGATAATTATTTACATTTGCCTTATTGCACCAATATGAACTGCGGCTTGCTCGACTGCGTAACAGCTGTGGCAAGGAGAAAATCATTTAGGTGAGGGAAGCAGGCAGTTACTCCATTGACGTGTGCAGTTTTATAGGCTTTTCACTGACAATCAGTGTCACTGCTTTTCAGCTCTTTTTTTCCAAACAAGTGCACATTATTTCATGCAGTTCATCTGATTTTAGCCTGGCAGCACTCCGTAAATAAAGCTGTCCCTTGTCAAACTGTTAGCTTTATTCCTTTTGCACATCACCTCTGAATATTGCTGGAGAAACAGCCCAGCACCACCAGAGCTTATTGGTGCAGACAGGCACCACAAGGCAATCTGGCCATCTCTGTTTCATGTCATTGCAAAAATGCAGCTGGAGAGAAGCCTGTATCTATAGCCTGGGAGCTGTTTCAAGGCAGAGCAAGGTTCAGAGCATCCTCCTCTGGAGCCTTTGAGCAGGAGGCAAGCTCTTGATTGCTTGGTGCAAAGCTGAGTTATTTTGAAGTGTCAGGACCATAAAAGGATTTTTTTTTTGTAAAATAGTTAAGTGAGGAGTGATCAGACATGGAAGCAGCAGGAGTCTCATCATGAGGGCAATGATTTTTCTCTTTGCTGCCCTTCGAACATTTTTGTCGCAATTTTCACTAGCTAACAGTTTCGGCAAAAGTTTCTGTTCAGCTAATCAAGACACATTAGACATATAAACTGTCAAAGACCCTTTCTGCTTCGAGACAGCACTCTGCAGTCTCTGAAAGAGCCCTTGTTTCATGAGAGACCTCTGCTTCTGCAATCTGCCGTGTCCCTGGCAAGGACTGTGCAGAAATCAACAAGAATTCTTTGTATTGCTTCCGACAGAAAAAGTAAAATAAAAATGGCATTCAATTAAGTTCTCTGCAAGGAGGTCTTGCTCAGGCAAAATGGTGCTGGAAACTCATAAAAGCTTTGCAACATCCTACCCGTCTGGGAAGTGTTCGCTGCACAAGGGACAACTTGGTGCATTCATGCTCTACAGGAACAGCCGCATTTTTCCAGCTCGGTGACTCTGACGCTCAGACATGGGTAAAAGACAGGGAAGAAAGACATTTCTGCCTTTTCCTCAAGGCTTTTAGCTGTAAGGCAACATTATCCAATGATATTGGTTACTCCTACCCAGACCTAGCTGTTATTTTTGGGTTTGCCCTTTTGCAGGTTTCTGACATCAGGCAGTTACTGAAATTCAATGTGCCTCAGTTCCTTCATCTATAAAATGGGGCTGCATGAGACATGCTTTTAAACACCAGGGCAGAATGTTTTTAAAATGTTGGGATCTCTTCATATGCTGGCTCTGTGCAAAAGTGAACTATTTTTATCTTACAATCTACCAGTAGCTTGCAGACATACTTATTGCCTAAACACATGGCAGAACTTTGTTGAGATTGGGTGAATGAGTTTTATTTTATCCATCAGGAAAGCTGGTACTAACAGTCTTTTTTATGTGCTTGGGTCCATTCCTTGCCTTCATGTCCAGACATGGCGTTATCCAACAGTTAACAGTTTTCCATGTAGAAGCACATCCTTAAGATTCCTACCTTTCATTAAAATCAGTCAAAACACATAGGATCAGGCCTTACTAAGCTGTTTAAGAGGCACTTTATTAATTGATTTGCTCAGCCAGTCTGTTACTTAATTTAATATAAAGGAATATCTTGTCCTACCTCTACATATACCATTCTAGGTGGATGCCAGAAGAAGATACTGTCCTCCTTGGAAGCACAATAGAAGAGATGATACATTTGTTATTTTCTAGAAACAAGTAGCTGGCTCTGACTCAAAGTCAGGGGTAAATTTACAGGGAGAATCGGCTGGAAAGTGTGCTGAATGACATCGTGTTTGATTACTGCTGTCTCTGGAAGAGAAGTAGGGGATTTATGCTGTAGTTGAGGAAGTTCCTTGTAATACAAACACAAGCCTGTTCTGGGGGCATGAAGTCAGAAGAACCTATGTCAGGTTAATCCTATCGGCTGACTAACATGTGAAATTCCCTCACAGTACTTTCTAATTTATGATGGCTAATTTGAGTAAAAATAAAATCATCCCAAGCATGGCAAAAACTCATCAAAATTTAGGTAGAGAACAGGAATACAGGAATCATAATGCTGCTGCTGAAAGAAAAATAACACTTCTTAAATATGCCTTGCAGATGAAAAAACACCCCATGCAAATCTCCCTTCACTGCAGAAGGCACTGACAACTTTTTCTCATGAGTTTTCTCTGAAGGAAAAGGCAGGTAGTTTTAAACCTTTATATGAGAATAGCTTTTATTCCTCTTTTATGATGAGCAGAACATTGTCCTCCTGCACAGACAGATAAAATCAGTCAAATCAGGAATTTCTGTACGTATTTCAGGCTGTATTTTGTTCCAAAACCAGAGATCAGGAATGAAAATTGCAAGTGTCATTAGAGAAACTGAATGTTTCTGTAGTTTGCAGCCTATTTAAAACATGCTTGCTAAACTTTTGGACTATGGTGAGGAAAGGATAGAGAAGTATTTTGTGATGGAAGTGTAGCAGATACATGAAAAACAAGGGAATCCTAGGATGTAATAATATTGCAGGAGTTGCTGCAGAATAACTTAAGAAATGTGATTTACGGACCCATTATCTGACCTGGTTAGGAAGGAAGGTGAAGTTAGATGTTCAATTATAAGATCAACCAGTATGTGCACAGAAAAGTTAGAAGGTATATCTGTAAGACAGAGAAATATGGACATAAGGCACTGGCCAAAAGGATAAAGACTGTGTCTTAGGAACTGAGATTTGGATGCACTTGATCAGATGTGTCATTTACCTGTGAACTCTGTGCAGCATTGCTTAATTCCGGCCTTAGGTACCTACTAATAGTCTTTACCTACAAACCTTCTCATTAAAAAAAAAAAACCCAATAAACGAAGATTTGCTATTCAAATTCACCTCTTTGTATCCATGATCACTTGCTGATTAGTGAGAAGAAAAAGAATTTAGGAAGCCAGGCGATGCCTATCTAGCTTAAATAGCACAGCTCTTGTAAGGATACAAACATTAACTTTGTGCAAAAACTTTTGTGCTGGTGTTAATGGGGACAGGTAGACAAGAAGAGAAAGGTATTCCACAAAAAGGGATTTTAGCAGCACAGCAGCATTTCTGCGGTACAGCTCAGCCCTGCCTTGCTCTGTGGCATGCAGAATGTGCCTGGTTTGAGCTGCTGTTTTTCCACGGCTTGTCTCGCAGCTTTCTCCGCCATCCGGGGCCTGTATTTACGCAGCTGCAAATGAGCAGCAGCTATTGTTGCGTAAACAAATGGAACATGTGGATCTTGCCAAATATCGCTTACCCGCCTTCTCCTCCATGCGCATAAGCAATTTATGTTCTGGCGCCAGCAGACTTCCTGAAAATTAAAAAGAAACTGCTTTCAGACATGTTCCATGTATAATGGCAGACCAAATTTTGAATAATTTTTGGATACAAGAAAATACAAATCAGTTTGAGTGTAACGCAGCGAGAGGCACTGTCACCCAGAGACCTCGGGTACGTCCCCCACCACCTGACCCCCACCAGCCCTGCAGTCCTGGTCCTACGCGCGACCCCTTGACTTGAGCTGCGGAACCTTTCAGGGCAAAACCCTATTACTGCAATGGGGAGTGCTCTGGTCAGACCGTCAGCAGCTGCATTTGCTTTTTGTCCTCCTTTTGTCATCTCTTTTAGCACTCAGATTATCCGAACAGTGAAGCAGCTCTTCATATCTTAAGAATGCATTTTCAAACAGGACATTTTACAAAGGCTGATCAGGCATTTACAAAGGGTGATCAAGTGACTTTCTGTATCAAGGATATGGCTGACTAACTTCCAGCATCTGTTTTCTTAATTCCTTTCCTTAATTATGCGAATTGAGATAAAGGAATTTATGCCATTGTTTGCCTCTGGACAAGGGAAATAACCCCCGCATACTGCATTAATGATGTGCAACAGGGAACAGCACACTGAGTACAGGAGACGCGGACAGATCAAGATTAAGAATAGCTTTATTCTTAACCTAGGTTTTCTGAGGTCTCTGAGACTACAGATACGGCTGTATGATCAACATCCCATGCAGCCAGACGCTTCACAGACGTCTGTCTCACAGCATTTCACTCCTCCACGGGTCCAAGTGTAAGTACAAATCAGGGTTGTACTTGCTAAGTTCAGTAAGAGAAGTGCAAGGTGCCACTTGCCAAGGTGCAGTCATCCACACGGTCAATTTTTTTATTTATATCCACTTGTGATTTCCCTTGTTGCAACTTGTGTGCCCTGCCTCTGCTCCTATCACTGTGCACCTCAAGAAGAGTTTGGCTCTGTCTTCTTTATACCCTCACATTGGACAGCTGTTGACAGCAAGAAGATCTTCACTTGGCCTTCTCTTCTTAAGGCGAAATAAACCCAGTTTTCCAAGTAAACTCATTCAGAACTTTCTGGAATTGAAAGGAATTTTTTTTCCACTTTCTGCTTCCTCTCCACATCACACAAAAGCTTTTGAGAGAGACTGTCTGTAGATGTTGGGTGTGAAGATATACTGTGCCAAGAGAAATTAGGGTCATGAGGAACCAAAAGCACCTTAATCTTACCCGTGCTTTTAGCAAATGATTGCAGGCTTTGCCAATTACAGACTGCCATCCTCATGATGGTGTGCTGACCTCAAGGAAAAAGATAAATCTGAACCCATTCAAACAAAGCTCTTGGATGGGGAAGCAGCCAGTTCGTAATGGCACTGCCTTTTATTACAACCTCACTGATTGACACAGTGCACAGAGCTTTGGCCAGGGTCACTACATAGGTGGAAAAATTCAACGGACAGGTAGTGTCTGCTGCAGGGACAGCTAGCAGCTAGTCAGTGTTTTGTTTCATGTGCTGCAGATCGAGCAACAGGCCGTGTGCAGGCAGCTTGCTAACGTGTCCCAGGCCTGGTGGTAGGGCTGTTGGAGGAGCTGTGAGCAGAGCTCAGGCTTCATGGGTCATCCCTTGCTGCATGGCCAACCCGCCGGACCTGTGCATCTTCACCAGGGGTGATGATCTAGGGAAGGGACAGCTTATTTCTTAGGCACTCCCCTGCAGAATTTTCAGGGTTGCTGCCAAGAAAAAAAATGACCAGGTAAAAAAAGAATCTCATTTTCACTAGCTTAAATGCAGAGTCTTTTCACTGAAAGCAATAAAGATACATTTTGACATTGTGATCAGAATTTGAATCAGCTTACTTAGAAGGACAGAGGACCAAATGCTGGACCAAATTTATGTCAGTGCTTATCTGTGTCCTCTCATTTCCCCAGGTTTCACACAGGACAGTAACCCTCCAGCACAGGGATCCAGATGTGCGTGGGTTAGCCTATGATAGGTATCAAATGAGGCAGCCACATTTCATTTTCCTGGGAGCAATCATTCTGAGAAGAAAAAGCAAAGCAATTTAACTGGAAAGAATCTTTCTAATTGAGGTCTCCCAAATTGCCCCAAAGAATTAAACAGAAAGAGCTGTCATAGAGTCATGAGAAGCCCCTGAAATGTCAAGGCAGCCTTTTCCGTGTGGAGACCAGCAGGTTCTATGGGGATTGGTAGGAGCTGCTCTCTGCAAAATGTGTACAAAACATAAATCATTAGAACTGAAGATTAATGAGTGTCATTATTTGAAGAACTAGAGGTTCATATAAGTCTTAGAGAATTGCATGTTTGCTGATAAGAAATGAGACAGTCAAAACAAACAAACAAAATCTTACCTGAACTTTCTCTGTAGGTGCTTTCAGATAATTACACTGCCAGTATCTGCATTTGGCATAATACCTTGTGTCTCTTCAGTTTTCTGAATGCATGTGAAAGAGTAAGGGCCCCCTGTAGCAAATGGTGATAAATGTTCTCGAAGGACCTTTAAATTTAGATCACATGAGGATAGCTGAATTAGCACTATTTTAAGGGCTGCCATCCTCATCACATTCTTAGGAATTAATTTTTATGTAGTCAGTTTCAAGTTCCGAGTTAGAAGATTTCTATATTCAGTTTAGTCAGACAATTTTCTGTAATTATTATTAGCAATGACACAAAATAAGCCTAGCACATGCATTTTCAATGTTCAGGGAAAAAAATGCTTCGAGTTTAAGTTTTCTATTGCAGTTTAGGACTGCTGGTGTTTTCTTGGACTTCCTTTGACTTTTCATCATTAACTCTAGCCTGTAAGTCCAGTACAAAATAGTCTGTCCTACTGAAGAGTAATTATTCTACTCACACGAACCCATAAGGGGGTCAGATTTCATTAACTCTAATCTATTTTACACAGATGTTAAAGCAAATTAATTTTCAAGTTTAAATAAAACACAGGTTTTAAATATAGATTAGCAATATCTAGAAAAGCATCAAAGAGGCTAGCACTGCTCTTATTGAACTCAGTAGCAAACGTCCCCCTGGGACTTCAACAGATAAAGAGCCAGTCTCTCATTTCCTCTTTACTTAAGTGGCCCTGATTCAGCTGTGTCATCCATGAGTGATGTGTGAAAAAAAACCAGACACCCTGAGTATGCTGGCTACAAAATTCACAACTATATAAAAACCTGATTATACTTGGTTTCAATGCTCCTGTTAGTCCTTGCAGTTAGTATATTTGCACCCCAATAAAAGTTGTTGGAAGTTCTTTAAAGTGTTTACTCTTCATCATTTTTGGAAAGCAACAGAGTTTGGGGCCATTACTGTAGGAATAAACACTGACCAGAAATCAGACTACTTTTGTCATTGTTAGGAAATGTACTTTTCGGGTGCACTTAAGAACACATACATTGGAGAGAAAAAATGGAATTTGAAAACCATTTGCTCCTATAAATTGGAAGAACTCCAGCTGAATGCAAGTTTCTGCTTGACTCACCTTATTTGCTGCCTCAAAGTGTTTTAGCAGCAGGTTACAGCGACAGGCTGAACAGAAGGGAAAGTCTCTAGCTGAGTTAGAATCACACAGGATTTCTGCTGAAAATTGACTAGGAAAGACATGAACAGCACCCAGCCATAGTGTAAATGAAGCAGTAAGATTATGTCCCTTTAACAGGATTTATTTTATCGATATGCCCTTGTCAGCTGAGTTTTCTTACCTGTTTCCAATGTTAACCCTGAGTAAGTACTGAAATTGTTCTGGCAAATATCCTATCCTTAAAAAACAATTGTCAAATATGTATCATGGAAAACCATACTATATTCAAATAGTAGCCACAAAACCCACATATTTATCCTTTGGGGAAGAATGGTTTATCTGTAGAACTAAACCCAATTGCCAGTCATAGCTTCAAACCACTCATTTAAGTCAATGTCTCTTGTAGACTGAAGTTCATTGTTCTTTTCAATAGGAATGTAGTCATTTGAACTGTCTTCTGCTTTGAACACAGAAAGAAAACTGGAGGAATATTAAAACAAGAATAATTTTATATTCAGCACATGTAAGACCTTGCTGATTTATCGCATACATCCTTATTCCTTCCAAAGCAAATAAACAGGAGAAACTTCAGCTCAGGCATAAAAAGCAGGTATCCAACTTTTCCCCTGCTACACAAAACAAAGAATACCGCTATTACTTTGTCCAAATATTATTTATTTCAAGTGAGAATGCTTTGTAGTTCCATGAAGACTTTGTCACATGCTGGTTCTGAAGGAAAAGATAAAATATTTTAAAGACAATTTCCAGCAGAATTCAGAAAAGGTCCACCCAGAGCAACGAAGTAAAACATGAGGTTGTAATGACTCACATCTTTACTCTGTTCTAGCTCATGACATAAAAGAATAAGATTAAAACCAGCAAAATATTCAGTTACCTTGGCCTCATGCTCCAGCATGCAGCTGGTAGGCTGTGGAGAAGGAGGCCCCTCAGCCTTTTTTGAAAGGTTAATGCTCCTGGATGCCCTCGTCATGCACAATATCTATGTTCCTCAGTGTGATTATTTTTATCCCCCAAAATATACCCACTCATAAGCATCCACAAGTGACAAAAAAGCCTTCAGTGATTTTAATGTTTCCTAGGAGCTTGACCTGGACTTTAATCTTAACTTTCCAACTGAACCTATGACCTCCTTGCAGTCAGTGGCAAAACTCACATTGGTCCCCTCCAGGCCAAGAGACCAGAAACATTTGACTTCCCTGTTGGCTGAAGGTGATGGTCAGGTCCTTCTTCTACTATGCCCCTGGCTAGCAAATGCACAGGCCAAAAAACTGACTGCATTTCTGAGTTGGCTACTGCCCCTTACCACACTGAAGGCACCAGAAATGAAATGATCGCAGTTAATAATATCCTGAATTAAGCCTCTTTCCAAGTCATAAGCCCTTCTCTGAAAATAGCATACTGGGCAGCAGTGTCAGTAAAACAACATGGTTTAAAAAACATGAAATATGGTTGGGAGTCATTTTTAATAGCATGTCCAGCTATGTTGCAGCTCGCTCTGTAGCCTGCCTCTAACTCTAGCTTGTTCTGGACCATTGCAGGAAATGAAATAATTGTACTTCTCCTATTTCAACAATATAAGTAAAATACTATTTCAGTCACTGAACCTGGAGGATGAAATCTCAATTTGCTATTGTTATTTATGACACCAGTGGATGTCTGAGTAAGCCACGTCCCTATCTGGTTTTTAATCCTACTAAATTCTTGATCTCAGCAATGTGTTATAGCAGAGAGTTACATGGTTTATTTTTACAGAAAGAGAAGATATATCCTACAACTCATTTCGCACACATCTTATGTTATTCTGTGCTGCTGGAAGTGCAAAATTTGGGCGATATATTGACCTTTCTACTTCATTCAATATAAACCTTAAAATGAAAATGTCACTGTAGTCCTTCAACGCAGTCCTGCTTTTGTGGATCAATAGTAAGAGCCTCATTAAAATGCAACCCAGGCCCCAGTTAGTGCAATAACCTAGCTCAGTTCTGCATTTACTCAGACTCAGCAAGTATGAAAGGTGCTGCTTCTTATTTTACCAGTACTGGGCAGGAGCAAATTATGGCTTCCAGTGCTACAGACAATCCAGCTGTAAAAAATGATAGGTAGCTCCTCTAAAACTCACTGCTTTGTTCCACACTAGCTAGAATGAAACTCATGAAACTTCAAATGTAGTTAAGGGAAGGCTTTTATACCTGCTTGACGTTGTTTCATGAATATTACATTGCAATTTCAGCTAATCTGACAGCCAGCAGGGCATGGCACAGAGTTATGATTTTAACTGGAAATTTTAGGCCCAGCACATGGCTTTCCATTAACATCATTCACATGATGCAGGTATTTTTTTCCATATATGCTTTGTGTATTTTGCAATAGAGTATTGATAATGAAAATCAATCAGTGGCTGACAGTGAATGCTAAGAAGACCCCAGTGATGCTAGCAAGATGCCTGATTTGAACACATCAGGGAGTTTGGCAGGGGGCAGGAAAAATAATTCAAAGGTGCAAAAATTAATTGAGAACTATGGCAGACTGCAGCAACATTTCTGGCGCTGCATAAAGCTACATCTCATTTGTCAGTTCATATTTTAGGAATCTCTCCTTATTTGCCTCCAAGTTGCTAGCAAATACACTAAGCGTTACTTTGTCTAACATTTTCACATCAAGACACTGATCTAATGATTGAAACAGCACTGGGGAAAGAAGCATCATAAGACATTAGAATATTATACATCACACCAATTTAATGCATTACAGGGCAAATCAATTGTGATGGATGGAACTTCAAATAATAATCTGATTACACAGAGACAAAAACAAGAAGCATCCAGGGAATTTTACAATGTGGAAAACAGATAGATTAGATCTGAAATTAATCTTAACTAGATAATCACTTTTGTATTTCGGACTTGCATGCGCAAAGACGACTGAAAATTGTATCTCACCCCAGGGGCTACCATAGGGATCAATGGTAGAAATCCTTTCTTCTCTGGAGATCATGCAATGTCACCATTCATTTCAGAAGAACTTTCTCATACCAAGACTAAAGCTGGCTTTATGCTTTTCCATTCTTAAGGGCGTATTCCTGCTATGCTCTGTGGTTTTGGCCATTTCAGGGGTTTATTATGAGCTCTTTGCAGGAGAAGAGTCTAAGCGCTCTATCCTGCAAAAACTTAAGCGTGTCCTTCTGCTTAAGGATATGAATAGTCACACTGTCTCCTCTGGGATTACTACGATACTGAGAGTCATGCACATATCAAAGTGTCTGCAGGATCCTGCCTAGGGATTGAGAAACAAAAGACTGTAGAAAATACATTCTTTAATGAGACTGCATTAAAAGAAACATAAATGTTTCTTTTGGCTAGTTTGTTACAGATGAAGAACTATACTGAGTCTAGCAGTCTTCATTTCTACTGAAATTTTTATTATCTGGATACACACTATTATGTATGCATACAATGATGTTATCTACATTAATATCTTTCAGATATTTTATGCTGAGTGTCATAAGCACATGTAATCAGTTAATTCCTTCCACATTTTGAATGCAGAATACTGATTGCTGAGCTATTAGTAATATGCATCCACAGAATACACTGCACTGACTCTGAAGGACCCACAATAGAATGCTGAATAATTCACAAAATTCAACCAAATGCAAATAAGGTGACTGACATGATATCGGAATGCTGAATTCCCCAAGGATTATAAAGGCGGTATTAGTATTTTGTTCTTTTTGTAGAAAAAATGCTTGTGAGCCTACAATTTAACTAATCTCAATTTTTATTAAAAACCGTTTCATTAGTCTGACCCATTGCATATGACAGATGCGTTACAAAATTAACACTAATTTGCATGTGCAGCTGGGCTTTCTTGACAGTAAGACAAAGCATGAAATATGGCAGAGAGAGAAATTGAGGATAGAATTGCATTTAATGTTGAATCTTATCGACTATATGTTTTATACTAATTTATTTGAATTACGTCTCAATGACATCAGTGCAAATTTTGCACCTAGAGAGACCCCAATTTACTATTTCAGATTTCCTATGATCTAAATCTCTGTAGGTTTGTCTTGGCCAACTGTATGTTGTAGTAACATTTAATCTGTGGCAGCAGATCCCTCCCTCTTTATGCCTTTTTGGGAGTGGACACTGCTGTGCAGAGATGTGGAGTTTGAATTTAGGGTACTGAAAGACTGATTTTCCTTGCCAATAGCTGGAGGCAGTAATGGCTTTATGAGGAAGAGATTCCTGCAGGCCATTGCAGTATCATACACCATTTCATCCTGCATCTATCTAGCAATAGTCAAACTATTGCTATCTAGCAATAGGCAGAATGCAGGGAGTTAGATCCATAGTCAGCCAAACTTGAAGTTTTACATTTTATTTGAAAGACTGCAGCCTTAAAAAGACAGATGGATCTCTCGGATGTTTCCTGCTATATACTATTTCTGCAAATAGTACCTTGACCAGCAATTCAGACGAGGAAACTTCTAATACAGCACCTTTCATCCTGAAAGCTTTAAAAGTACTTATTACTTACAAGGATCTAAAAAAATCCCTGCACAAAGAGGCATGATGGAGGTCAGCACAAACAGTAAAGTCAGGACCCAGTCGGAAACCTCTGAAAGTCAGAAACCTTTGAACGTTTCTTACATGCCTGAAATTTATTTAGAGATGTCTATATTAGTTTTCATGCAACCATTTCCAGAACTCAGAGCATGCTCAGAGTTTGAGACCATGTCATGCCTAGGTTATAATTTTACAGATTTCTAACCTTCTCCGTCCTTCGGACCTCTGGCATATATGAATCTCAGTTAATCTTAGGCCAATCTGATCTATATTTCTAATGATTCTACTCTGGGCTACACTGATAGTCTCCAGGAGTGACTGCTTTCTTCCTGCATTTTCTGCATTTCATGTTAAACTTTCTCAATTAGCAGATTTTCTTCCTGCCTTGTTAGCTCTCATGTCGCATACATATCAAGTTGTTGATGCAAGACCAGTTCTTGGTTAGCAAGTAGTCACTGATGTATCACAGCTCCTTTCATGCAATTTCATCATACTTGGTAGCCCGAAGCCCAAAGATAAATGATTAAAGAGGACTAAAAGCCCTCTTGCCCTTTCTGGAGGCAGTCAGGACATCCTGACACAATTTAGTGCAAGGGAGACTTCTGCCTTACCTCTTCAGGAGACAGCGTGGAGTATTTCAAGCTCCCATACTGTCAAGATTGTTCCTTTCATGTCACCTCTCTCTACTGGGTCAAAGAAAACAACAGTTTTCTGCAGTGTAAAAGCTTAAGTTTGTTGTTGGATGTTTAAACTCTTCACAGCCTCTATAACAGGTTGTTATACAACATGATCCAATGCCACTCACTCTCACAGTGACCACGTCTGTCTGCAAGCAAGCCCAGTCAGAACAGCTTGATGCATCTCGATGGCACCACTGCCACCAGTTTCTTTCAGAACTGACCTGAGCACCCAGCAGAGCAATTGCCCTGACAGTGCACACACAGAAAGACACACCAAACTCTGAGAAAAAGAATTAGGCAGGCAGCTCTGCAGCGCTGTTAGAGCTATCCTCACAAGTTAGTGGATGTTCAGTAAACCTGCCTCAGTCACCACTCCTTCAATGTACTAATTCTGAATAAATACCAGAAATTCTGGTGCTTAAGAAAATCCCGTTAACAGTAAACACTGTCTCAGAAAGCCAGGCAGTCTGCTTGTATAACAGAAGGGAATGCTAAGATGTATCTGTCAGTGCTTTGCTAGACATCTCGTTCATTTTGGTTCGCAGAGCAAAGCCTTGAGATGAGGGTTCTGATATTTTTGCATACTTGCCAGTCCCCGAGGAAGCTGGAAAAGGTTAAAAATTTACTGTAGACACTAAGAATACATTGCCTAATGTCCTGTAGACAAAGCTGGCACTGATCCTTTCCCATTCCCACTAAATCTCCAGCAGATGCGAATAGTTATTTATTATCCATTATATAAAAACTTCTTGATGTCAGATCTTTCTGACTTGGAACATACTGCTTGGAGAAGAGCTGGATTTCAGTATAATCTGGGGACTGTTTCTGTTAAGCAAAGACATCCAACCAATTACTTCCAAACTATTGACATCTGGGACAAACAAATTGTATCTCAAAGGGGATCAGCTTTAGATAAGCAGGAAAAGAACCACCATGATGGAGATGTCAGCAAGGGCACATACAGCGCATTAGTTTGCTGGGGCACTGGCATACTTTTTGTTTTTAATTAGAAAAAAGAAAGAGATGCCTGTCCAGCCATGAAGCAGTTTCATATTTATGATTGTAAGAACACTCTATATAATGACAGGAATTTTACTGTGATGGTAAAATCAATCTTCAAAATATCTTCCAAGTATTTCTTATGGGTCTTTCAGTAGAGCACTAAATGAAAAAAAAACACTGGGATTGACTTCCTGTTTCTGGGTTAGACAAATTCTTCTTACATGTACACTGGAAAAGCCTGCATTGTAATATCTACTATTAGAAAAAAAAGGGTGTTGCTCTGCTTAGTTACAAATTTGGCCTTCAGAAATGCATGCCTTCATGTCCTGTGAAAGTAATGGAAACATGCCCAAAACCTGGTTCTAGAACACACCCCTTTATAAACTCCACGTCTGAAGCCTGACTGTCCTGTTTTGATGTGTGGTACTACATGCTATCATGGCACCTAAAGGTCCCACTTGAAGTTGAGTTCTTTTGGAGCGGGTACCATACAAATCTATAATTGGAGACAGTCTCTGGGGAATTCAAATTGTTGCTCTTTATAAATAGCAGGGAGAGGGTCTGCTCTTTGCCCCCAAAACTTGAGTTATATTTACTGACTTTGTCTGCATCCATATAAACACGCTTCATTAAAACATAAACAGGTTTGAAGTAAATTGCAAAAGAATTTACACATTGACTATAGAATCCTAATTCCTTCTGAAAGGATTTGGCTGGCCAGACTTCAGCAGCATCCCTTTACAAGGAGGTTGGGTAGAAAAGCAAAGTAAGATTAGTGCAGCACAGGCTGCAGAGATGACAGATAATTTAATAGGACCTGAAGACATGTATCAGCTGCACTCACTTGCTGTGTGTCCTGGTCCCCAGAGTGGGGTTGTCTTCATGCAACTGCTTGTTCATCTGGGCATGTAATAAATCTTAGTGACTTTCCATTAGTATACAGTTACCAGGATTTTATTCAGGAAAGGTCTAACTCATTATCAAATACAGAACTAATCTTGTCATTAATCTTCTATGCATAAATCAGGAGACCCATTTTATGCCCACGCCTTAAAAAGGAGTCTCTGTCTGACCCCAGAGGTCCCAGGCAGCGGCAGCACTTGCCCAGGCCAAGCACACCATTCTCATCCGTAAAATACTGAGCTCTGCGCTTGACGGGAAACCATATTTTCCAGGAATGCCTAGCAAAATAGCCCCAGGTATATGCTGGGTTTGTCTAATTCATTGCTACTGTTTATTTTTCTGCAGAGCTAGTCTAGTTTGGTCCGGTTTCAAAATTGACTGAATGCAGTATTGCCTTTCTGAGATTCTTGCGAAATTCAAACTCTAATAGAGGTGTTATTTGACAGTAACCACAGAGTAGAACGTCGGTTCACGGCCCTTCCTACAATTTCTGTCATGATGAGAAGTAAAAGGGAACGTATTCTGTATCAAGTACACACTTGATGTATTCAGTGAAAGCATGTGTAAGCAGTAAATCTCTATTCTTCCCTTGCGCACCACAGTGCAGAAGGCAGCTGTGAAGGAAAGGAGGCAGTGTGAAGGAAAGCGAACTGCGTTGGCATGAATTCTGCGATGCAGAAACTACAAAAGGGAAATGGGAAGGGGAGCAGTAGGCTGCCTATGCTGCCCAAGGACTGTCTGGTTGCGGGTGCAGCCTGGAATTACCTTCCTGGTTAATCACCACTTCACTTTCAAAGGTCTCATTTACAAAACATCTCTGTGGATAAAGTAAAATTCTCTCACCTATGTTTCTTCTTCCAAGAACAATACTCCTAACATTAAAGATCATGTAAAGTGACACTTAAAATTAAACAAAATGAAAAATATGCTCAAATCCTTTGGGAAGATCAGAAAACCTCTTCCTTTTTGCCATGCCTTTCTCCGATGAAGGGGCTTGCTTTACCTACTGATAGGCTTCTGCTACCTGTCAGCACTCTATCAAGTCTTCCCTGTCCCTCATTGCTTGCCTTGTCCCCAGATTCTTGGGACGTTATTAGCAGGCATGATGGTGCAGTTGGGAACTGATTTACAGATTGCCTTTAACTTCAGTTGTTTTTTAAACCAGTACAGCTAAAGCAGTTGAAAACCCTGGATAAGAGACAGCCCTGCTGTGTTTAACAGTTGATTATTGTGGCTTACTTTAAACCTCTCCCTAAATCAAATTGACATTAGCCTGCCTGTTATCTATTTAAGTTTCCATATTATTTTTACTCTTGTTTAATTAAATCCATTTTGAATTA
Source organism: Nothocercus julius (assembly GCA_013398735.1). NCBI lineage: Eukaryota > Metazoa > Chordata > Aves > Tinamiformes > Tinamidae > Nothocercus > Nothocercus julius. The sequence continues at coordinate 2,622,428 of VZSV01000021.1, forward strand.
TGCTTTTAGGCAAACTTGCTCAACTCTGTATGTATACAAGTTCTCAGATGGTGTTGCCAAGCTCCCCTTTGGAAATGGTACAGCTCATTAGCTTTTGGCTCCCAGAGAGTTAAGAGCAGTTTGAATTTCCTGCCAATTCAGTGGTATTAGTGAGTTTGTATTTAAAAGCTCGTGTTTCCTTTTGACCCACGATCCTCAGCAAGCACAAGCACTGAAGGGCCTGGTCTTTTATCCGTGTTTGCAAGTGGAGAGGAGCTCTGAGACCTTGGATGAGCGTGGTGCATTGACTTTAGCTTCCTTTTACCACTGTTTTACAGAACAGAAGGAAGGGACAATGTGAGCTTTTGTACGAAAGTGAGGTGACCTTTCCAAGTTACATGTGGGATCTGCTACTGTTTCTATAGAGACCAAATGCATTAACCTGAGTCAAATGGGAATGTCTGAGGCTCATTGAAAAGGATACCGTTTATCAGAGAAAGCTGGAAGTTTTAAGCAAAGGAGTTGATTCATGCATTTTACTTTTTAAACAAAGGGAAGCTACATTTAAACTTCCTCAATGGAGTGTCTGAGTATGGACATACTTTTTTGTCTGTTTTTTCCTCTTGAAGGGCTTCCACTTTCCAGCTTGCATCACCCTTACCTAAAAACTGTCCTACTTTATGATCCCAAATGCTTCTTAGGCTGAATGAGACTTTATGAAAATTGATTTAGGGCCCAGGAATGATGCTTCGTGCTCACTCAATAAGCCTGCAAAAATACTCGGACATGTTCTTTAGATTGCCCATCCAGCACCCATGAGCTCATAACCCAAATCCAAGTCTCCACCAAACACATTCAACTTCAGATGTCAATTTATTGTATTTCAACACTCATAACTAGGGCATGGAATAAAGTAATTTTGATTATGTGTTAAAAAAAAAAAATCCAAAGGGAACAGCTACCTTCCTGTTATGGGAATGATAATTAAAACAATAACCATGGATTTCTATGCTAGCTACTAAAATTAACTAATCTACTAAATTGCACTGATCTAAGATGCTGAATCTATTTAATTTGAAAATAAGTGGAAAGGAACTATGGCCCAAATGCTTCTTTCCATCACCTGTAGTGAGCTAGACTCTGTTCGATCATAAAAAGATTCAGCTTCTGCCTGTGTGAGCATGGAGTTTTCTTTTTCAGTAGAGAAGCAGAAGGGAAAGCTAGGAATCTCTTCACGTCCAAATAGAGATCACAGAACTATACACATCTGGTAAAATAAAACTTTGTGAATACTCCCCCAATGCTTTCCACTTGTTTCCCTACTGTAAGCAGAAGTCTGAAAACAAAGTTTTTCTGATTAATGATTTTTCTCTTTTCACCTCTTTCTTACACACTCGTATGTTCGTCCCGGCTTCGGGGAGTGATAGCATACCCGCTGAGCTGCACAGGCCACCAAAATCAATCAATCAATCGATCAAACAAACAAACAAGCAAAAAATCTGAACATCAGCCCACTGGGGAAAAAAACGTAAAAGCATGATTATGAAATAGCATGGAACATAAAGGCTGTTAGAAAAGGATAAGTTGACAAACATTGCATGGGAGAGAACTATGTAACTTGCAAACAGAAAAAAAAAATCTACTTATCTTACATGAGAAAGAAGTATTACTTTGAAATACACTATTAGTTTGAACTGCGATGAACTCTGAATACTTTAAGGAAAGTATTGCTCAAAAATGGCAAGGAGGCAGCCAGTGCATAAACAGCTCTTTCACCTCTTACCGAGCTTGGCTGGCTTTCACATCAAACAAGTTGGATCAAAGTTTGCTCATGTGAAGTCTCCTTTAGATGCAAGCATCCCCAAAGCACTTTATGAAATGCCCCTTTGAGAAATGTATCTTTCACATAGTAAGCTAGAAAGTACCAAGCAGTACTTGGCAAAATAGAGAGACTCAGTGTGTATCAGCAAATAAATAATAGTTTTTGTCCTATCAAATATAAAATTAAATATGACTTAATATCTTTAATTTTTCATTCTACTCACCAATCACATAACTCTCATAAAATGCTGCTCTAAGGGCCTGAACACTCTATTCATCTTAATAATTTTGATGGCACCCTTCAGTGCTGCGTGTTAGCATTCCTGGAATGCTTAATGACCAATTTTAGGATGCACATTGAACAATCATTTAAATGTGCAAGCCAAGGGTGAAGGTTGAGGCTTAAACACAAGTCATTTAAAACACCTTCCTTTTCCTGTTTGCTGGCTTTGGTGCAGCAGGGAACAAACAGAGCTTGTGTGTTGCCTGCAACCAGCGCTATGGGTTATAACAGATTCCGCAGAGCACGAGCGTGCCCGGAGGAGGTGAGTGCTGACAAGGGAAGGGAAAGGCTTGCTAAATTGCACCAGTTTGGGCCTGGCACTTCTTGAGTGCTTATCCTTTGTTTGATAAGTGTTAAGTTTTTTATTAAAGTCGTTCATGTGGAAGCTTTGCCTGCCCGCACAACGCGACACCTCCAGATAGATAAAAGAGCATTAGTTCCAAACACAATCCTGGTTTATCCAGTGCAATAGGACACGCATAAGAATAGGCTGGAAATATTGACACAGAGTAACGGAAAAGGTTAAGTCAATGTTTGCTCAATGCTGCAATCTAGAAGTCATTTTTAGTGCTGCAAAGGCTGAGATTCCTGAGCAGGAAGTAAGCAAGAAGGTCAAAGCAATTAACAGGTAAGTTGGGTGAGCTCAGTGCGTGCACAAACAGGCACCACAGAGCCTCTGTTCCAGCCTGCTAGCTAACCTGAGTACTTTGGCCTCATCCTGTTGCCTGCAGCTTTGCAATGAGGTTGTTTTTCCTCCCTTTTAGGGGGCACCAAGTTACAGGTATGTGGCAGCCAGCAAGGACATCAAGGGTCTGCTGGGGAGTGGGGAATACAGGGATGAGCATTCGTGAGGGTTGTATTCATCGAAATAGGGAATTGCTCCTGTTCGTATTGGCAGCAATGAATATATTGACTTCTAGAGGTGCAGGGGTGGGAGTTGAAGCAGTCATCAATCTTCCTACAGAGAGTATTGAACGGAAGTATAATAGATGCTCTGTCTAGTCTGTGTATTTTTCATTTGCACTAGCCATGTATCACTGGAAAAAGCATGTATATGGGAATTGATCCAATACAAAAATCAGTAACTAAGGATAAGCAGTGCAGTTCAGGAAGGCAGGTTCAAGAAGTAGCAGGTCTTGCAACTTTCCTGGATCGCAGCTCCCCACCATAGCTGGAGCCTTCCAGGCACTTGAAGGGAAGGCTTAACATTCACCACACGAGAGAGGACATGCCGATGCTTTAGCAAGCCAGAGGTGATACGGTCGGCGGTGGCCAAGAACAGCAATTTACACACACTCAGCAAGAATTAGCTCAGCCTTGAGACACCAGTGCCACTTCCCATGATTGACCTGTGCTGTTGCACTAAAAGCCACACATTACTTTCAGGATAGGGAAATAACACTTTACACTGGGCAGCAGTGAAGCAGTTAACACGACTTTTGTGAGAGAGCTAAAAGCTCCCTGCAAGACTAGGTAAGTAAAGTCAATATTGCAAAACAAATTCCACAAAGAATCTCCGCTCTCGGGAAGGAGAACCTTCATTAAAGCAACTTGAGGAGTGGTACACTTAGTTCCCACAAGTGAACCACTTAACACCTTTAACTTTCAAAAATGAAATTCCTTCTCTTTATTCTCAAAAACATTTTACCATTAGTGCGATTTTGGGATTACAAAATCAAAATCTCTGACATTTTCCTGAAATGGCTGAGGTGTGAAGGAGGGCATAAAGTTCACATTGTTGGAGCTAGTAACAATCTGAAGAACAACTAGAATGCTGAGCAGCATTAAGATCTTTCTCTTTAAATACATAGCTGCCTTTTACTGAGATGGTGCACTTGCAAGAAGAAATTAGGGCTCCTGCAAACGCTAGATGCATAGTATAAATGTCTTACAGAGGGAGACAGAAGCAGAGTTTTAGACTGCGTCTCGTCCAAACGCTGCATCTAAATGCAGGTATTTTCAGATGAGGCTCCTTTCTACGTGAAGTCTCTATCACCTGACACATCAATGTAAACTTGCACCCACAAATACGGACACTTGAAGGAATACATGACAACTGGGAAAAGACTTAAGTGAACGATTACAGCTCAGGACTTGTCGCAAAAGATTGAATAATCTGGGGCTTTTTACTCTGGAGATGGGAAAACAAAAGCGCAACATAGCGATGCCTCAAGGTGCATAAAACACTGCTGCAAAATGATTCTCTCTTTTGTTTTCATTTCAGACAGCGCAAGAAATAAAGCACTTAACTTGAAACAAGATTCAGGGCACGCACTAGGAAAATAAACTTTTTTTAGCAGCAACACAGTGAGGCAGCAGAGCAGCTTGCCTTGGAAGCTCTTGGAATCTTCTTTGCCAGAGGTGTTTTAGACCTGGATGAACCTGGTGACCTAAATACAGCAGACATTAGTTCTGCCTCTTTCGCTCAGCATGTGGTAGGAGCTGACACGGAAGGGGCAGGTTCCACGTCGCAGTGTACTTAGCACGGAGGTGAAGGAGGGATGGTGTTTACCTGAGCAGAGCAATCTGTCAAATCACATGTCACTGAGTCAAGACTGTTCAACAGCACAACTGGAGAGTTTCCTTCATCCCTCACTTACGTACTTCAAAAAGAGAAATACTCTGTTTTTATCCTGTCTTCTTAGAGAGAAAATAGATTCCCCATTCCAAATAATTTCCATCTTCATACATGAGTCCATCCACCTTTTGAAATGCAAGTTCAGAAATAGTCTTTAGAAAACAAAGTCCTGGGCTTTAGTTTTCATTCTTGCTGTTTTCTTTTTACATTGTGCATGGTGTCCATGACAGCAAATAAGACTGCAGAGGTATTTACACAGTTTATCAATTACTTTCATAACCACAAAACATGACAGCATCACGCAACGCTTGTTCAAGGGCACAAATATTTTTAAATGAAGATAGATCTCCAGGTAGAGGCTTGTATAAGTCAAAGGGGAATTGCAGACAACAATAAATACACAGTGTGAATATTAATATCTCCATATATAAATGACTTACACAGAGAGCAACTTTTCTTATACTGCATATTTGAGACAGTTATGTAAATCTTTACAAAGAAATATGCCTCTGAACCCTGAACATAATGCACAACTTATGTACAAAGTTGTATTATTTTCACTGGCATCAGCTACATTTAAGGTTTGGGAACAGCGTGTATTACCTCATTCCTCAAGCTCTTGTCATGTTCTGTGTCCCCACACTATTTTAACTTGAAGCATAAAAATATTCCTGTTTTTTTTTTTTTTTAAACATTTATATGTAACATATAAAACTGCAAAGAGGGCAAAAGGGCTGAAAAGGCAAAAGCACTGCCTTTTAGGCATGTGTGAGTGTGAAATACCTCACCTGGAGGTATTAGATGTGACAGGCTTTTCTGTTGGTAATTTTTCAGAACATATCTTGGCTTAGAAAACTAAGTGTATTAGACAATTCGTAAAGGCCCTTTACCATGCTCGGAGTATTGAACTGACAGGTTAAGAGGAAAAGGAGAGTTAATTAGAGATAGCCTTTATGGGAATAGGGAAACGGTTGGAAATGGATGAAATTCTTTGCATGCCATGGGAGAAGAGAAGAGGCTGTTTGATTACTTAAAACAGAAGGACAAGCAAACATCTTTTGAAGTCAATCGCTCCAAAGCAATTTGCACCTGATATATGGGACGTTTACACAACAGCCTGCAATAAGATACAAAAACACCTAGTCAAACTTTAAATGAGTTTATCTGGGTAAGAAGAAGCAGTGTAAAATAGCAGAAATAGAGATCCATTCTGACATGGTTAGATTGCTTTCAGTGCTTGCGATAAATTGTTTCAAGCTCTCTCAAATATTTTCATGCTACACTTGTGAAGACTTCTGCTGTTTCATTTATGGAAGAGGAAATGTGGTTGAACAGAGAAGATGGAAATAACTGAACTTTAAGTTGATCTGAACTAGTCTTTTTTTTGTTGTTTTTACATTTCCTCAACATCGTTGTGTGTTTAAAATCCTTACATTTGATCTATAATTGCATGTTTTCTACAGTTTTTTGTTTTTTTTCCTACTTTTTATATTTCTAAATAAAATATTCATTTGAAACAAAAAATACATTTTAAAAAAACAGATTTGAAAGAGGAGTGGGCTTGCTGATACAGTTTGTGTTTGGTAGTAATTTGTGTACACCTCTCCCTTTTTAGCATTAATGTCGTTAAAAAGTCTTTGCTCTGGGCCAGTCAGCATTTTCTGTGTACTTGACTAGAAGACCTTAGTTATCCTTGTGCATCTGCTTAGCCACATACAACCTCCAATCTTAATACCAAAAATGGACTTATGACTCCCACACATGAGAAAATTACACATTTCTCCATTCTTTTCCCACTGCGGTATACTCAGGCTATATGTCATGAATGAATGCTGAATGGAAGACCTACATCTCTTCAAAAACATTTCCACCCTAAACAAACATTAGAAAATATAATCTTCCTAGAGCTATCAAGGCCTTCTTTTGGGTCCTATCTAGGATATAGCCAGTTCATCCATTCTCCTTCGGAGAGGAGAGAAAAAAAAAAAAGAGAATTTAAGCATGTAGCAAGAACTTTGGAAGAATGGTGACTTTTACGTTAAGTAGATTTGGATAATAGGGCCCATGTGACACAAGTTAACACAATGTGTTCTGCCTAAAGAAGAGGAAACAACTAGGGGATTGAGGAAAGAAGGGAATATCGGCATTTTAGAAAAGAGATTCAAGCCAGCAGCCACTGAAAAGACTATAATCAAGTACCTAAAATATCCTCCTTGAGTTAAAATGACTTAAATACTGTTAAAATCTTTATCCCAGATGGTGCTTTTCTATGTGAGGATTTAGACAGGAAAATATTTTGTTTAATAATGAAGAACAGCTATTATTACCAGGGGACACTGTGTTTTCATCTTCCTACTTAAAACTATTTTGCCCTCTCCATCCTTGAAGGACAATAATTTCACAGAGATTGCTTTTTATGTCTCAAAACACATATTCCGTCTCAGTGCTATTTAATAGGCTCCAAAGACTCGAGATACCTCTCTGAAGTTGTCTATCAGGCAAAACATATGTTGCAAACATGTATAGAGGAAAACAGCTTCAGAAATACAGGCAGGCACTTTCAGGGGTAACTGAAGGGGTATCTGAAGGGGAAGTCAAGAGAAAGCACCTCTGGACATATCACAATTATCCCGAGGGTCTTGAGAAACAGCAGAGAGGAACAACACAGCCAAAGGAAAACAAGATAATCAATCTCTAAAAAGCAACACAAACTACTTTCAGGAATGGCGCAAGGGCAGAAGAGTGCACCAATTTCAGTACCCAGGTATTCTTTGCAGATCATTTGGCTTATTGTAATAAGCTGCCCCCTCCTTTTCATATTAGCTGGGTTTCAAATGACTATAAGAAATAAGCCAAGGGAATATGGCTGAGACAAATCAATGAGCAAATCAATGAGATGCTTTTAACCAACGCATCGAAGAAGGAAAAACAGAGTTATGCTCCCGTAAGCACAGCCGAATCTACCTCTGATCTCAAAACAATCTTCCAAAGGAAGACAAAAGGCATCTAACAAAAGTGCATTTTACCTGGAAGAGTGAAAGGCTTCCCATGAATGATAAAATTGTACATATTCAATATTAGCATTTTGTGTCATTGTTCGAAAAAGCACAAAGACAGAAATATTTAGACATTAGGTTGTCAGTCTCCGAGGAAAGGGCTGTACTTTCCATCTCATACTCAATACCACAGCAAGCTAAAGAAGTAGTAACTGCTTATGTACTTCCAATACGTACTTAGACGCCTCACTACATGTGAGTAAGCACTGAAAAAAGCATTTTTTAATGTCTAAAATGTCACTATTGGGAGGAATTATTAGTTCCACCACCAGTAATTCCAAGGGTGGATACATAAGCAGGAAAAGTTTGCTATATGTAACTGTTGCCTGATAAGTAAAGATTAAAAAGCAAATAAAATCCCATACATCTTTCAATTGCTGTAGTCAACTTACACACACTATACTTGTGAGCACTGAAAATTAAAACCAGCCTTCTAAGATAGAGCAAATTCCTATCTGAACAGTACTAATCTGTCTATGTTCATGTTGAAAATCACTGAAAATGTCTCTGACATGTATTTTCTTGAAATACCCAAGTCATTCTGAAATTACTGGGCATTAGGAACCTAAATGACTGTGAAGATCTGCGTCCCAACGTCAGGTGATTTCTTTCTGCCCTCTTTCAACACTCAGGTCTTTAATGCAGCCGGCTGAATGTGTTGCAAGTGATTGCTGTGAATATGAGATCTTTGAAATGTGGCCTAAAATCAAATCATGCTGTACAAAGTAATACACTGAATATATTGCTCATCACTCATGGTGTCCGGGTTGCTGAAAGAGGTTATTGCGTGAGTCCTTCATACAGATCTGCCAGGCTCAGTTAAAGCTGAAGCTAAACTGTACTTGATACCGTGGATAATACATCTTTTGTTGCTGTGTGTAAGCACAGTAATCGAAACTACTGAGAGCATAATTGGAGTGCTCTATTTTGAAAGGCAATAATCTGGTTTCCAAGGGGACTAACTATGAGGCCTAAAGCCTGTAGTTTATCTCAGTGCAGGAATTGGATCATTACAGAGAAAACCAGAGCACCCACCCAATTCAATTACCCCCATTGTATTACGGATGTAAAAGAGGAAATTGTATTTATCGAAAAAAAGAAAGTTTCCCACTCTTCCCTTTCCACCCCACTTGGAATGCACCCTGGAAAAACTTGGTCTCCAGCTGATTACAGGGAGAGTTTTGTGCTCAGAAAACTTGCAAGGCTTGTTCCTTGCTGATCATCCAGTTACCTCGTCAACTATTTCATATCCTACATGATCAAAACGCTGGAGCTTGACAGACTATATTTAGCCACCCAGAAAAATGACGCATTTGCATTTCCTTGCTGGTATTTTTGTCACTGACAAAAAAAAATGTAATTTAAAAAAATAAAAAAAAAACCCTGCTTGGAGGAAAGCAAAAGATTTGCTGAGTATAAGTCAACTTCTACAAAGTTTGATTTCTCTTGGGGAAAAAAAAGTAACTTTCAACTAAAAATGTGGGAGGGAGAGGGGAGGGACTGTGTTCCCACTCCAGAAGCTTTTAATTTGTATTTTGATACTGGTGTGTTGCTCTGTTCTGGCCAGACCCACATCTTGGACTGACTAGGAGGCTGCATGAGCTGAACAGCTTATCAACATACAGACACTGAAAATCCTTATGTGGGAAATGAATTACTGCCGTTCTGTTTACAGGGGAACGGAGGCTGAGACCTCCTGCCTGCCTGCCCTAACGTTTCAGTGTTTCTAGGCAGCTACCAGATGTACCTGTGTTCCTGCTGGGCTGGTGTTAAGTACTCCGACCATCAGTTTTAATACACTGGCTTCTAGCACTGTATGGGTCAGATTGTCTGATAGTAGGGTTCTCTGTAAAGATCTATCTATCTCTTCTCCTTTGCATTTTCTTCAGCTCCTCCCTCTTTGTTAACAGGATTCCTTTCTTCTTCTTCTGTGATTTGCATTCTTCAATAATTCAGCTCCTATTTTGGTTTTGTGTTGACTCTGCATATCTGTGGTCAGATCAAATTCATTAGGCTCCACTAAAAACAGATGTAGCTGAGCCTATTTTACTATTCTGTTTCAAATACAGTCATGAATCTAGGCAAGATATGCTGAATTATTGAGCTTTAATCAGTATGCTGTGCAAATAGTTTGGGAGTTCTATTGGAGTACCCACAAAACATGCTCTGAGGGCAGCACCAGTGCATTTTAGGATTATTTACTGTACAGAGAAAATAGCATGAAGCATAAGCCACCATATTTGCACTGACCTAGTTGGGGAAACCCACTCCCTTCTCATCACAGAGAGTTGTGAAGGCCTGACCATAAGAAGAAACAACAACAACAACAACAAAAATAAACAAAACCTCCCACATATTCCAGGCTATTTAGCACATTTTTTGTTTCGAAATTATAAATAATGGTTCAGTAGCAGTAGAGGTCTGACTTGTTACTTTTTTTCCTTCTGTAAACTTTAGGTTCAGTGCAGCCTTAATAAACTCTGCCTTCTCACTGCAAAGGATTAGATGGACCAGTTCATCAGGATAAGCTCCCTATGGCAGCTGGACAAGCTCTTTGCAAATCCTGCCCATTACTGCAGATGGGACTGTAGCCAGAGGACATCCTGATGATCTACTGCCAGTGCCTCTGGGAGGTGGTCAAAACAAACATTCATCAGGAGGGCCACAACTAATTTTGCATATGCTTCCAGTGCCACTCTGCTACCATGCTGCTGAGACTAGACAGATGTTGCTGTCTGAGCTAGCCAGGAAACCCTACCCTGCACTGCAGGCACAGCAGTGATATCTATATTCAATCTGAAAATAGCTGGAAAAAAACCTTAAGAATCTCCTGACCCTCCTGTTTTGCAATCCTTTGCAGATGCAGAGCATTGTGAAATATATGTCATAAAGATTTGTTTTGACTTTTTATGGTTGGCAGTCTGAAAAACATGGGCTGGGAGCTAATGAAGCAAACACTTCTACAGCAGGCCCCGCACAATCTGTTTCCTTTTCATGATCTGCCAGTTGGATCCAGATTTCTAGGAACTTTTAGATCTTCAGGTACCAACGACTTCAGCAGCAATCAGACATTGTGCAATTTGGCTTCTTTGTGTATTTGTCTATTGCAGAGCTTCGTCTTACTTTGTTTACATAACTTGTTTTAGGAGCCTGGGATTCAAGGAGACCCTGCGAGCCATCAGAACCAGCTCTTCAAAATGCAGATAACATCCATTCCACAAATCTCCATGCACCGTTAGATGAAAACAGCTCTGTTTCTCTATGGATTTCTCCATTCTCCATTTCTCCATTCAGACAGATGACATGTGGCTGGAAGAGAGCAAGCCCATGAGAACACCTCGTAGACACAACGCTTGCTTTTAGTCAGTGCTGTTGGTGTCTTCCTCCTAGGGAAAATAAACTCAAATATGAATTTGACATCTTGGAAAAGAGTTTGCAATAGGAAAGATTTCCCGTGCAGTTGATGGTAACAGAGCTAAATGTATAGAATTCTTTTATTGTGGATGAAGCACAGTTAAGAAAAGGAGTACTAATCTCCCATACAGTCCTTGACAGGTGCACTTAGAATAGGAAATATCACAAGGCAGCCCAATAACAGCCCCCTAAAAGTTGCCTTTTAAATGGCAACTAGTAAATGCCAGGGGCAAGGTTACAAAGCAGCTCGTTAGCAGCTGAAGTGTACTCGAGCCACTTCTTTCTCTCCTTCTCACAACAGGAGGCAAATTTAGACTGAGAAGCACAGATGTGTCTGGCAGATATATCCTTCTTCCTGCATCTTAAGTGAATGTCTCAGAGACTCTGAACCATTAATCTCATCAAAAACAGGTACTCAAACAGAATTAGAAAAAATATAACAACAAAAAACACCTAAGGACTGTTACTAGCAATAAGCACCAAATGGATGCCTCCTGCAGGGAAAAAAATATTGTCTGCTCTTGCTTTATTAGTTGGGCTCCTAGCACAAAGGCAAAAGGAATCCATTTATCTGTGCATTTCTTGCTCACTCATGCTTTTAGCATCAAATGCCAAATTCAGGTGTGTTCCCTTCAGCATTTTATTTAACCACTCCACCATGCACATATGGGCAGACAAGCACACTGTTGTGGTGGTGACTAATGTAGGCATTTTGTATTTTCGTGACTATTTTTGACAGGTGAGTTAGGCAAGCACAGCTCCTTCTCCCTTGGCTCTCCATGAGCAGGCTGGTACCTCAAAGCTGGGTCCTTGCTGTCTGTAAAAGCAAAAGCAGAGATGTGTTTAACCTAGGAACAAATTAACTGAATCTCTCTCTTTTTTTTTTTTTTTTTTTTTTTTTTACAGGCAGGGATTCTCCAGACAGAGTTATAAGAGAAAAAAACAGTGTTTTCCAATATAACACTTGGAAAATGAGGTTAGCCTTTGACTGAATCTCTGCACAGCAGTTAAAACAAGGACTCACCAGTTAAGAAAACTAGTCTTTATTCCTGACTGACTGTATGGTCTTGAGAAAACTGTTCATTTGCTTCACTTTCCCACCTGTGAAAGCTGATATTTTATCCTATGTGCTTTGTGTGGGCAAGTCAGTTCTAGTGTTCTTTGACACAGGTATATAAAAAGATATTTTGAAGAAGGAAGCTAATAAGGCTGATTCTAACATTTTTAGTGTTTTCAGTATCAAGTGTCTTTCCTCTCAAAGTTAAAATAAAACCAAACTTTTAAACGATATTTTTCTTACCTAGTTATAAACGATGTATTTAAAGCAATAAAAATGTTGCAGAAAAGCTTTTGTTCCTTTTTTTAAGCAAAAAAAAATCCATTTTTCAACCACTCCTCAATTTCTCACTATTATCAGAGTTTAGGAAAAGGCTCTGAACTCCATTCCTAAGAACACATCATGTGTTTGCCAACTAGTACAGATCAATTTTTCTTGAGCTCAAATTTATTCTCCATTTTCTTCCTACCAAAACAGCTTGTGTCTAATGACACACAACAGTTAAACCAAATTTCAGACAAAGATCTGGATCTATACACAAGGTAAAACATAAAAGTCATACAACAAAAGCAAGTTTTCACAGTTTTCAAAGTTCTCAAAATCACATAGATTTTTCACCAGAATAGCCTTAGCTGGCTTTAATGCTTGACTGATATTGCATCAAAGCTCATAAAGTGATTTTTGATCATATGTCATATTTGATATAATTTACTTCTTGCTTCCAGTGAAAGCTTATTTCCAAGTTGTTTCTTTTAAATGAACTGTTGCTTTAATGCTGTAAATATTCAGCAAACATCAATATTATTCCCAGCACAATGCGGTTCAGTGTACCAGTGCCAGGTTTTCATTGCTTGCTGCTTGTATGTGCCAGTTTTAAGACAGGCTTTTAATAAGCTCAAAACATATCTCTGGGATTGGTCTCAAAATGTCTTTAGTGGAATAATCAGGCTTGTAAGTAGTGCAGAGAAAAACAGCAACTTTATTCAAAATATTCCAGCACAGATATTCAATATGAACAATCTCTAACTTTGCTTTGTTAAGCAAGTCTCAAACTGAATGCCCAGCTCATCAAATCACCTCTGAAGGGTAATTTAGGGCTTCCCCCAGCCATGCCACTGTTGCTTTTGTAGAGACTGTGTATTAACTATCAATCATACCTTCATCGGGGCTTGGGTTCTCCTCTCACCCCAAAACCTGGACGCTGGGCAGCTCCCAAGCCCTTGTCACACAGGTCTGCAGGTTTCCATCTGAAGGACCCAGGCAGCAGTGGAGGGCAAGACAGAGGATTTTGGTGGAAAGCACTAGAACAACATCATGTTGACTGGAGCTTTTCTGGGAAGAAAAAGGGCAAAGAAAAAGCATACGAACAAATGCAGAATACTCTTTTGATGGGAAGCTGTGACTGTTACAACTTAGCAGGACCATTGAGATAGTGAATGAATCTTTAAAGCCCCTGTGGTGATTTGGTTACATTCATCGGTTGCGCATTTGATCATATTAATACTGTAAAGCAGAAAAAAATTGAGAAAAAATATATTTCATAAAAGTGGAAAGGAAATATCAGCCTATCAGTAAAGTCATTTCATAGATATACAAGTTGATTTTCAAGGCTTTACAGTAAAATGATTGCTCAAAATTAACTTTTCCAGACCTTAAGTCAAGAAAACAGGTCATAACTAAGACCTCAGTTCACTCAGACAGATAACACATTTTGCCTTAGAATTTTTTTCCACAAAGACCAACTTAAGTGAAAAAAAAAATTCCTGCACACTCCTGTTGCAAAACGTGAGACCTGAAGTTCAAATGCAAGTGTATCTGCTTGGTTGGTTTTCAACACCCAGCACAAATCAAGAACTATGATTTTGACTCCAGAATTGTCTCTGCTTTCTATTACAGACTGAAGCATGGTTCCCATGGGAACATTCATTTCACCTGTGGCAAAGAGATACTTCACAACACAATTTAAACTGGGATAACTCAAGTCTAAACAAATAGGACAAACTTCAGCCTTTCTTTTTTTTTTAATATAAGAGATGAAAAACTTCAGAGAAGCCAGCTATTTATGCAGCCTTTCTGTGACGTGGTTATGTTAAATTTAGATTCTGAAGGTGGTCTGTTTTTCTTGTGTTGTATTTTTAAAAGCCCATTGCCACATGTACACTGACTTTATCACATATCCCATTATAGTAAGCAGGTGCTATTCTCCCCATTGCAAAATTAGGGAAGTAAGTTTGAAAGGGATTAGATGACTTGCATAAAACCACAGGGTTTACAGCAGGCTCTGGAAAGGAATCCAGATCTCTTGCATCTCCATCAAGTACATTCCTGTAAGATCATCTTACTCCTTTGCTAGACTTCTTGCCTTCTTTATACATGGATAGATAGATGTATACATAATTGCAGAGAAGCACCAGACTTGCACAGAAATAAGACAAATTTGAGGGTGTGAAGTTTACAGTCTATTTTCCCTAGTAGTCACCTTTTTTTTTTTTTTTTTTTTTTTTTATCATGGGACAATTCACTAGCAGCCTTGAGGTTTTGGAAGAAGACCCAGTCATTTCATTTTCTTCCTCTCCCAACTTAAAAAAAAAAACAAACCACATCCTTTTGCCTCGAATGGTCGAGGCTGAACTCCCACTTTAAGTCCATTCACAGGAACAAGCTCTCTCTTCTGATCACATCAAAATCCTGAAGCTACTGCCACAAACGAGATAACCACTTTGCAGAATCAGCCAGGTGACCTTCTCCAGAGCACAGAGATGTATAGTTAGAAATTGTTTGTTCGAATGTTTATTTTTTTCACTTATTTCTGGCTTTGCCTGAGACTGAAACTCAGAATATCCAATATGGCTCAGAGACAGCCTTTTTCTATCTAAAGAGAACTTGATTTTTTAAATGATTGACAGCATTAACTGATGGATTTTCTCCACAACATGGACTGCTCAGTGAGCTGTCTTCAATGTTTTGCAGCTCCAGAGCAAAATAAGTAAGTGTGCTATTTTCTGGAACTGAAATATCAATTAGATCATGTGATAACTTAATTCATACCTTTAATGAAGAGTGACATTTTCCTTTGATGTGCGGGGGAGAAATTGCCCTGAGTATCAAAAGTGTTTGCTAAGTTTGCTGCCAAAGGCAATCTCTCTTTCTTTCCCCTTTCTGAAGTATTTTCCTTAAAGGGGTGAAGCTTCTGAACTGAAAAAATGTTCACTGAGCTTAATGCCTCCTGTCAGACTATATGCATCTGCCTCCCTGGATAACACAAAATAGAAGGCAAGCTGGAAAATCCAGAAGTTCTTACACAGCTTATGTTTTATTCATTAAACTCAGAGGAAAGGAATAGGCCAACAGAAAGGATGTGAGGTCATATCTCACTCTTTAAGTGACTGGCTTAAATGAAATGGCTTTCATTTCTTAGACACGTCTGGGTCGGGGCCTAATTCCTTCTCCTATTTTCCCTGCTAACTTTCAATGCACTTGAAGCCACCACAGCTGACTGGATCTCAGTGCCCAAGGATGGCAGGCTAGAGGCAATAACAAGTGGAAACATTACCGAATTAAAAAAGACTTGGGATAATGGCTTTTTTTTTTTTTTTTTTTTTGACTTATATACCAGCCTATCTTAACAATTAGAATTTAAAATCCATTCTGATCTTCTGGCAATGGATGTTAAAGGACCCTGGGTATATCAGATTAAGTAGGAATTTGATTGTTTTGTTTGCCACCTGAACCACTCAGGATCCTCACATGTGAATAAAAATCAAAGGCTACAGTTGGTTTAGTTGGCCTGACAGAGCCAAATTCCCAGCTCCAGAGTCTAGAGCTCCTCAAGTTCTGATTTAAACTCACACTTTCTGAATTATGGGCATCTCAAGAATAGAGTTGACTCCTCACACAAGTTCCGTAGAGCAGATCTTTGGCAAGACTAAATGAAATATTTAGCACCCATGCCAGCCAGGAGCTTGATCAATGACTATTCCTATCTTTAGCCAAAGACTATTTGCAGCTCTTTCCATTTGATATGTGTACAATCTGCCTGTTATGTTACTGAAATAATGAAATCATCCTAAGGATGATTTTACTTTTCAAATATAGCAAAAAAAAAAGAAAAAAAAAAGTTGTATTTGGACAAAAGAAATGAGACACAAAGCTGTTTTCTTTCCTGTTTGATATAATGATCTATGTTTCTTAAGCATTCTTAGTACTAGGTTTGTGATTTGAGATTAAAACTGGAGAGATCAAAGCAAGAGGCTTTTTCTCTGGGATTCTGAAATTCCCTACTCATTTTTGGAAGTGTAAGCCATTAACACAGAGCTGTGAACAGTAGCTAGTAAACCAATCTTGTACAGAAACACAGCATCGATTATACCAGCTGCTTTCTGTGTCTGTTGTAGTGAGTAGAAAAAAACAGTTTTTAAAAAGATGAAAAGTACAGTTCAAGCCTAGAGCTCTTTAAACGATTCAAATGAAGGTATTCTAATTTGACTTCCGTCATCTTTTTCTTTGCTTTCTCATGCACAAAAGGCTAAAGCCATTTCCTTCTTTTGAAGAATTTTGTCCTCTGAAATGTGTTTTCTGCAATGCAATAGGTCCTTAATGGTGCAAATAGGATTATGCCACTGGAGCGGATTAGTTTATCCTGATTTTTGAAACTTTAAATCCAATATTGTTCGAACGATGCTGGCTACCCTTACATTAATCTCTGTCCAAAAGACATTTGGAACTTTCTGTCAAATACACTGTAAAACAGCAGTTTGGTCACATGGTTTACTACAGTATCTCTGCTCCTTACAAAATCACACTCTGTATATCATTTCACTGCCATATAAAGATATACATAAGAGTAACCACATTTGGCACTGTCCTTCTCCAGACAACTCCAGAGTCAGGCTCCCATGGCCCTGCATGCAGACGTAAGGGTGGTGGGCAGTCTGCAGCTGATGGCACAGCCACAGCCGCTAACTGGGGCATTAGCAACCTCCCCAAACAAACCAGCTCATCCAAGTAATAGTTCTGCCAAGATCTATATCCAAATGGGAGGCTTCTCCCAGCTCAGTTGTGCTGCTTGAAGTCATGTCTCATCTTTTTGCTGACATATAAGCTGACAAAAGTTGCCAGAATGAATCTGCTAGCCTGAGTTGGAGCTGTGTGACGTGGGAGTCTGTCAAAACTTGCTGTGGTAGGATCAGTGAGGATATAAAGTGCATGGCAGTTAATGGTGAAACCTGACTTTGCTACCTGCATCACAGGTCAAATTCAGCACTACCAACCCTTCTTCTCAACAGTGCTGGCTATGCCTTGCGGACTGCCAAAGTGCAATCCTAAAACCTCCCTGTGTATCCTGCAAACAATACAGGGGAGAAATGCTTTTGCCCTCATTTCCTTCCTGGCTTCTTCTAACCAGGACCATGCTGCAAATGATGCTTTCCAGCCATGCTGTGCCCTCAGGGCAATGCCAGGTCTGTGGTGCAGTCATTGCACCCAGGCTGCACAAGGCAGATGGTTGCTCTAATTCACAGGCTGCTCTGGATGCTCTTTTTGCTCCCCCCAGATGTTCCCAAGCTGCCACAAGCAATCCTGGTTCTGTTCTTCCTTTTGCCTCCCAATGGGGCACCATTTGAATAGGCAGAGGACCTGTATCTTAGGCAAAAGCTCCAGGAGTTCTTCAAAGGGATTTTTTATGATTTTTTCTTAGGAGAAAAGAAGAATCACTTCACTAGAGTGCAGAGAACAGGAAATGCAGGGCTACAGAAACTATCCCCAGCTCATCAAAACATCTGGCCTCCCTGCTGTCCCCTACATATCACATGGCATGCATTTCCCCTTCCTAAGGCTGAGGCATTTAACTGGATGAGTGCAGGTGGGGAGCTGCACAACTGCGATATTCGTTCTCAGGGAATCATTTTACTTTCCACGGGTTGAATTCATTTCTGCTTTGACCAAATTTGGATCCAGTTCCAAGCAGGTGTTGAAGCACTTGCTTTTGAGATGATTTCTTATTTATGGGCTAGAGGATGTGAGGTGCACTCTGTGGTCTCTGGGCACGTAGCTCTGCCTAGCCTCACTTTGCTTCTTTCCTACCCTCAGGCCTCACCCTTGCCTTCCCTACTCTGCAGCGCTTCCTTTACCTCCACCTAACAGTTCTCTGCCTTTTCTCATGACATTTTCATGTGTCTTTTCAGTACCAGCTTCTCCACCCGAGCTCCATTTCTCACCTGATTCGGTGCTCCTCATTCCCGCATTTGCACCTTATCATTAATCTTTGGGCTGTATCTATTTTACTTAAAATGTGAGACTCTCAGGTCACAGATTTCATCTTCCTACACTACTTGTAGCAGTAGCACCTCTGGTGTTATATAAATAATCCCAGTGGGCACTGTATCAAATGAGCTATGTCGTACAGCCTGGGCTGTGGTCAGAGCACAAATTAAGATTTCTGCTCATGGCACCAGCCCTCTATGTATTCCCCTCTTCTTAACACATCCTTTAGCTACTGAGACACACAGATACCCAGTGTTCTTCTAGAGCCCAAATTCTGCATATCTTGCCTCAAAAGACAGAGGCATTCTCCTTTTTTTTTCCTCATTTCCTTAAGTTTTTTTTTTTTTTTTTTTTCAGCAGCAGCAAAAAGGCTTTAAGGAAAACACTGCAATTAGGCCTTCCTCAGATGCACTCACCTGCTGAGAGCATTCAGTGCTGAGCCTGTCGTCTGCCTTAATGCCTCCCCTTACCACATGAATTTAGTTGAGGCTAATTCCCAGAAGTGCCAAGCTCTGAGCATCCTGCATTGTGCTCTTGATCGTACAAATATTTAAGATGATGGACTGCGTGGGTGTGACAGCTACCCGTGAACCAGGGATGGAACAGAGATTCTCAGAGCTAAAAACAAGAGCACATGAAAGAGCCAGTGCAGATGCAATGTAGAAAAAGATCTGAAATCAATACACATTCATCAGCTGATGACAGAAAATCCTGTTTAGTCTTATCAGATCCGTCTTCATGCAGTAAGGTCTTTGTTTGCAGAGAGCCATTTCTCCCTGCTCCCATTTTAATGCTTAGCATAACAGTGTCTTACATGCAAAGTGAGGTACACGCTACTGTCGTTAGTGTATTTTCAACAGTGTAGTCACTGGGCCCCAAATATAGGAGCATGGGATATCCACATGAGAGAACAGCAGACACAGCATGGTGTGCCAATTGGTTTCATTCTGTCTCTAGAGAGCACAACAAGGTTGAAAATTTTGGCCTTATCCCAACAGAAAGTCCAATAATAGCCATATCATCACTACGAATCACAATGGTATTTGTGCAATTCCACTTCCAAAGAGCTTACAGTCTGAAGCCTTCGTTCTATAGCCATGTTGCTCTTGAAGTCAAAAAGGTTGATACTGTCTCACACAAGCTATGGACCATTATGTGTTAGCAGGACAGAGCTCAGAAAAACAGGCGGTTATTACTGATTGGCCCTTATCACTAATCTGTTAATTCCTTGTAGATATTGGGAGATATGTGCGTTGTGAGGAAAGACATCGGTGGTAGGACATGGTGGCGTGAATCAGCAACCCATTGGGCACTGTGCAAGGGCAGCTTTACAGGAAACATTGCATCTATGCTCGTATTGTGTTGACTTTCTCAGCAAGCTCATCCTGACAATGTTTATGGTGCAGAGATCGTTGCAAGGAGCCAGCTGGCTGCCATCGGAGAGCAGATGCCAAGTGGCTGTCAGATTGTCATCTCGAGTTTTCGTATTCTACTCAGCTTTCTGTGAATTGGCTTTTGGCCTTTTTTTCCACAGAAAGAGTTGTGCCTGAGCCAAACAACCTCAAATTTATCTACTGTAAAAGAAATTAAAGTATGACTCACTATTGCTTCTGGTGAAACAACTTATAAATCAGAATTTCAGTGTTTTAGTGATTTTTTTCACCACTTTTTTTTTTTGTAGTTATATAACTCTTCTCCAGAACTTCCGAAGAAATATCTCAGAAAACAATACAGCAACCATCTCAGACTGTTTACTGATTCAATCTGTTCTTTATATAATTAATATAAATATAATTATATAATTAATTAGAAAAGCTGAGAGAAATAAAGTTTTTCAGCTCCTGAGTTTTTGCTGCTCATATTTTAAATCTTAATTTAGTGGCTGATTACAGGTCTATCCTGAAGAAATGTCAATGGTTTATTCAAAGATGTAGGACAGAAAGAACTGAACCTGAAAATTTTTCAAAAGCTGTACCCTAAAAAAGGTTTAGAACAAATTTATTTTAAGTACTTCAAGGAATCTGAAGTAGCCTTAAAGGGTTATTGATTTCCAAAGAAGGGCTTAGCACAGTGATATTAGGGAATCAAATCATTTTTAAATGACTCAGGTAATTCAACTCACTAGTCTTGTGGGAAAATGCAACTCTTAGGAGTTCTGGAGACCAGAATAGTAAGAAATCATTCCTGCAGGTGAAGGATGAAGGTATCTGCTAGGAACATACTTACATTTATTAAAACTTCCATTAAAACTACTTGGTAAATAAATATGCAAGGACATAGCAGAGACACAGTTCCAAGCATCTTGTGCTGTCATGTAGCAGTTCTATTCTTCTGTGACCATATGAAATCAAGTAATCAAATTATGTCGAAACCCACTGATATCTTATAAACCCATATTTGTTAGACTATTTCAAAATCTGCTAAGAATAGAAAAATATTTGTTTCTTCTTTAACTTTTCCTGATAATAAAGTATTACTAAAATTAAACTGATGACAGAAATGTAAGCATCTGCATGTACGCATTCAGACATTATCAGACTGGACTGGTACCAGAATTCTGGCTGACACCACAGGGAAAAGGCTCTTAAATGACTATCCCAAAGTGCAGCGTGTTCTCATCACCCCCTCAAGCATGAGCATTACCCAAATGGAAAAGAGAACAAGCAGATGCATAGTTATACTTGTCCTGGTGTTTGCTTAAGAGCTACCTAGGATTAATTTCACAGGTACACTTAAGTTCTCGTGGGTGTTAGGCTCAGAATGAAATTAGGATATTATTTCATATTTCCTGGCTTATCAGTGAGAGCCTTCTCACACTGCTCTAATCTACAGGAAATTCTCAGCTAATTCTGCTACAGTAGTTTGGAATTGTTTTTTCCTCCAGAGAAGAGGATAAGATCCATGGAACGGAATGGAGGAAAGATGCTTTACTCACACTCCAGGTTTAGAGAAATAGATTTTAAACACAAGAATCAAAGCAAAGGAAAACACACACAGCATCGCAACAGCTGAAGAAATCACCCCAAAATGTTAATGAATTTGCAAAGTCTTAATAATACGGAAAGATCAGTTCAGTCTGCTCGTCTATTCCCATACAGCTAAGGAGGTATTGAGGAAATGCTTTTTATTTTTAGGCCTTTTCAGGGAGAGGACTGATATCCTCACATGGAAAAGCCTGGGGACACTGCCAGCACTTGGCATAATAAACCTTTCTCTGTAGTTCATGGGGTGGGAAATGCAGGCTTGGATGAAGAATTCCTGATGTCATTTCGGTAGCAGCAATAGCAAATTAAAATATTAACTTGAGACAGCGAAGGAGAGCAGAGCACAGTGTCCACAGCTTGCGTTTTCCTGGGTATCAAGGCCTGTGATAGTAAAGGTTGGAGGCTCTTGGAACAGACATTTGGGAGTATTTGTTAACATGTCCTCATATTTTCCTTAAGCACTGTGCTAGAATTTTTGAGATATATAAACAAAAACGTTCTCTCATATGAAAGAGCAAACTGTAGCAAAATCAGGCACCTTTTCCTTTACCACAAAGCTTCGAGAAAGTTTGCATTTCCAGGAATTTGAAATAATACCGAGAAAGAAATCAAGTCTCTCTAAACAGCTATTGGAATTACAAGTATTGGTGCAGTGGGAAGAAGGTGTCTTAATTACTGTACTTAAAGGCATGAAAGGTCAGCCAAAGGGAAATGTAAGAAGCAACGTTTTACCTTGTCCAATACCAAGCCAAACAAGGTTTCAGGATAAAGTAGAAGATGAGCAAAAGTAAAAGACATAAATCACTGGAATGGAAAGAAGTCTTCCAAGGAGAAGCCAAGGCATCCTGAAGCAGTGAGCACACCTCATGTCGGCTCTTGACAGTTCTTCATCTTAATTTTGCGTGTTGTGACACACCTTTGGCAGGTTAATAAAACAGAAGTGAGGCAAATGTCAGAGCGCACCTGGGCTGACTGCTCCCTCTATGCTGCTCTCAGTGGAAGCTCCTGGTGCCACACGGGCTTGTCCCACCACCCTGCAGGGCAACAAGGCAGCTGGGGACAGCCGGGGCAGCCCCAGGCATTGGACACCACCTTAGAGAGGGGGATGAGACCAGGCTGAACTGGGCGATCACCCATGGGCTGGCTCAGGGCTGGGGTTGGCAGGATCTGTGGCCAGCAAGGGACAGGGCTGTGGTAGGCCAGAGGACGGCACTGCTATGGCACTGTGCCCTATTGACATGCCTGACGGACAGGTTCTTATTCAGGACAACACATGTGACTGTAGTAGTAAAAGCTGATTTCAGTGGGACAGGTCAGATAGTACGAGGGGACAAAAGTAAGCTGGGCAAGTGTTCATTGAAAAGAAAAAGCACAAAAAATGTTTTGGACTTTTATTATTGACAAAAAACAATTCTATGTTTTTAAATGCAATGTTTCTAATCTTCATTTATTGGTTTCACTTGAGTTTCTCTTGCTCACCTTAAAACAACTCATTTTAATAAGATTAAACTCTCTGAAATGAACACTTTCATGAAAATTTCAGTTTTACATACATATGAAATATAAAAGGTTTTCAGAAGAAGACATATTTAAAGAAAATACAGGGAAAAAAAGCAATCTCTTTTAAATAGAAATCTTTTAAATATCAATTTTTAATAATTCATTTTGTCCTGCCAAGAAATACATGGAACAATAGAAGAGTAAAATCTCTTCATGGGTGGTCTGCAGGAGTGACAGCAACATTCATATTAAACAGTAAAATATTGCCTAAAAATATGTGAAGCGCTCCAGGAGTGTCAGCAGCAACAGGAGCTGGCGAAGTTCCAACAGGCTGCTACATTAAGGGGATGCTGGTGCGCAGGGTTAAGGGTGTGTTATTACTTTCAAGTATCTGTCACACCGTCCTTGAATTTATGGCTCATGGCAGAATTGGCAAGACCATGAGCCCGGGGCCATCAACAGCCTAGGTATTCTCCAGTGCTGCCTTGAGCCACTTTCTGCTTCAAATGGGCTGCCTCCTGCATAGAATACAAATGCCAGATTACCCCTGCTTTGAATTCTGATGCTTCGTGCTACTGAGAAGATGCCACAGAGATCCTCATCTGGGACATTTTCACACATCCCTGGCAGAAGGTGGCTGCAGATGACCCATCTTTGACTTGGGTAGACGAATGGACATGGATAACAGGGAAATAAAGTTTACGCCACTTCCTGGCACAAGAGTGATAAGAGAAAGGGGGCATCACACAGGAGTAGAGAAAGTACAAAGAGCCTGCGAAAACAGAGGTACTTTTCTAGGAGGTAGAAAAGGCAGGAGAGACATTATCTGTATAAAGTAGGATTTTTTAAATATGAAATTCACCCTTTGAAAAAAGAAAGGAAAAGAAAAGCCCATTACAGTCCCTTTGTCATGGTACCATTTCCTGCTGTGCGAAGCAACCTTACAGAGCACAGCGAGAACTTCAAGAGGCAGGAAATGGGTAAGGCAGTCAACACAAGTTATCCTATTACACAAATCACATAGGGAGAGCGTGCCCTGCTAGACTGACACCAGCGAGACTACCCATGTGCTCCAGTTTTGCATCTGAGCGTTTGAAAATCAAGCTTCATCCTGCTTGCACTTGCACAATTGATTTAAACCCTGGCACTGCTGTAAGACAGAGTGAGCGCAAAGAAAGGAAAAACACCCTCCCCCCCAACCTTAGCAACAAAACCAGCTTTGAATTTATGGAAATATAAAAGCTCATGTCCAACAAAGCATTTGGAATCCCATCTCCTCTGTGGGCTTTTAACTCCTTTGCCCATTCCTAGTTTCCCACTGATGCCAGTAGTATCTCTCTGAAAAGCAACAGCCTAAATGCTTTGCTGGATTTGGCCCAACATTCCTGTTGGTTTCTTGTCCCATAGATATCTTTTCCAATCAGTGCTAACTTAAATTACTTTTTATTATCTTCATGCTAATCACAAGCTTCCAGTTAAAGCTGCATGTCTGCAAGCAGGAAGAACAAAATATTTCCCAGTAATGGCTACTTGGGGACTACAGGAGTAGCCTAGAAGTATTCAGAGCATGTAAAAATGCAAAACTGTAGAAGAATTGTTTTCAGTGAAATTAATAGGATGAAGCTGAGCAAAGAAAAATATAAGTCAGATGGTATCAGGAGGGTTGTCCTGGCACTCTGTTGAACTGCAGAATAATCTCTTAATGGAAGTGGATGAAAGCCTCATTAACCCCAATCATTTAAAGCAAGTTGAGGCAAAGTAATGAATAGCACAGTGATTTTGCAGGCACCAAGAACTACACTAAGCAGTTAATGGAATGCCACTCCATTGAGGAGCTGAATTTTTGGAACCAGTGGAGCGGTCTGTACTTCACCCACACAATGTAAATCCATTATCCTGCTCTTCAGGAAAGGGGGAGGCTGAGTTACCTGGAAGACAGAGAGAGAGAAGCTACAAAGGCAGGTCTTGCTTCATGCAGAGCCACTGAGCAGACATGAGGGGCACTTCTGAGGCTTCTAGGGGATATGAAGCATTTTCCAGCACTTAGTACCTTCACAAGGCAAGGACTGTTTTCAGATCATAGAATCATAGAATCATTAAGGTTGGAAGGGACCTTTAGAGATCATTTAGTCCAACCCCCATGCACACCTGACAAAGTCCAATTTCTCCAGACATGGCTGTCAAACTTGCTGGAAAAGAAGTAGATTTTAAGGCATATCAAGCAGATGGACATCTCCTATTAGACAAGATAATCCTTCCGAACCCTCAATGAGAAATCATTCCCTGCAATGTTGCTCAAGAGACCTGTTAGTCATTTCCGAATAAGCCTCAATACTGAATAAGCTCCTTGTTAATATTTTGTCCTAATACTGAGTCTAAGTTCTCCTTAGCTCGGATTTACTACTCATCTTCTAATTAAAGTTCTTTCTGTGACACCATTGTCTGAGGGACATTTCTGTTTTGTAATTGCAGTGACCAAAACAACGGATGCAAAGTGTATAAGGTGCCCAGTGTTACCCCATTTATAGCCATGTTTTGATGTAGCACAGCATTGTCAACCCCCTCCCAGAGCAACTGTAGGCAAAAGCTACCAAGGAGATATTATGAGAAGGAGTTTCATCTTCTTGTACTCGCAAGCGGATGACATGTTAACTTGATGCACTTCATGACAGCAGGTGACAAAGTCATATGAGATAGATAGTGGGCAACTAAAATGCAGAGTTTGAGTGAGAATACTGGGTCAGCTATACTGATCACTTTGGAGAGCTATTTTTCAAGGGAACAGCAACATCACTGTACAGTTAAGCAAACCATAAACTCTAAGGTTACCTTGAGAAGATGGATTGCTGATATCAGTGCTTTTCACCACTAACCTTTTCCTTCCACAAAGGTCAGTTCATGCGTCTATTTTACTGCACATAGGAGCTTAAATGCTAGAATTAATGCATCTTAGGAGCAACCACCCCAACAGAAGGCCTGTCAAAGTTGTAACAGCACAAAACAAGCGGATTTGTGGTTTTGTTTTTATTTTGTTTTGTTTTTCTTTTCAGTCTGCCACGTGCAGCTTTCACAGTCACTAATGCAGTTCCCTTTGGGAAATCTTTCAGTGACAGCACACTTTATGTGTTCTCCATTTAGGTTAGCGCTTTCCTCTCAACAACAAATACATGGGGACTTTGCTATTTTCAGCTACAGGAGTAAGCAGAGATATCATGGCTTTGCAGACCAGCTAACACAGTGGCTCCCTACTTTATTCTTACAGCAGCATCCTAGATTTCTGAAGATACAAAAGTGATGGCAGATTGGGTTTCAATTCCAATTTTTTTCTAATGACTGGAAGCATATTTTCAATCTTGAACAAGCATTTCCTCACACATTTGGACTACTGTGCCAACTACCTCTTGTCATCTCTTCTTGTGATGTCCTTCCTTAATTTCACTGCCTTATTGCTCCTAGCAACAGCATCAAAAAAAAAAAAAAAAAAAAAAAAAAAAAAAAAAAAAAAAAAAAAAAACCCCACAGAAAAAAATCCTCTAGGTTTGCAGGCAATGGTGTATTCATAAACAGTGCTCTTTGGACAATATGTGCTTGCAGTATAAGAGACTGTACTTTGAAAATGTAGCTTTAGATAATAATGCTTGAGAACTATTTACCCTAGCATAAAATACTTTATCTGATGATGAGATCACAGATGAGTTGACTATATTAAAAGCTTTTGGAGAAGTGTTCCTCTATAAAGCATTAAGTTAACTTTACAGGCAAATTGTTCACTGAAATCGCTATGATTATGAAATCATTATGAGTTTTCAAACTTTTATTATCTCATCTCCATTGGACTTTTATGACTTTCTAGCCTAAACTCTCACTCAGAGACAGGGAATTTCATAAGAAGTTAAAAAAAGGATAGGACCTGAAGGCTCAAGAGCGCACTGAAATCCTCAGGGTGCCACCAGCTCCTCTGCTGAGACAAGCACTTTCTTTCATGACTCTTCCCTTATCCCAAATAGGTACCTGAGATTTTTTGGTGCTGAGTACAGTTTTGGCCACTCTCAAAGGTAAAATTCAGAAAGTCTCGGCTAAAACTGACAAAGAGGTTGCTCATGAGGAAGAACAGATATTCTGAAGCAGTTACCGCATGGACTTTCTCCATTTAGGAAGACATATCCAAAGCATTCTGCACTTGCATCCCTGGTGCACTGCAGACAGAGTGAAGAATCTGAACGTGCACTAGGAAGTTGCCCTGCTGGTTATGACTGTTCCTCATGGCTGGTGAGGAGAAGTAATTACAGAAAAGGAAGTAGATCTTCACAAATATCTGGGATAACAGCGGTGTCTTCCTTTCTGTGTGACTTGTTAAAGAAAATTACTCCTCAACATGAGAAAGCCCAGATAGATGTAAATGAAAGCCTCAGTCAATTCAGAACAAGTAACATTTTTAATTTTTCTGAGATGTAGTTTGCATTATCACACAGATGAGTTCTGAAGTCAAGATATTTTGAAGTCAGCATAAACACTTCTCAGAATATTAAGATATGATCCAGGCTCTCTCTGAAAATTGGAGGCAGAGATAGAGCAGTGTTATTTGGGGAAAACTTGATAGCAAGTGAGAAAAAGAACTCAAAATGAGTCAGAGGGTAGAAAGATGAGTGACCACATGTTTAAAAAAATGCCAACTGCACAAAAGAAAAATCTGGTGGAAAAAAAAATCATTCTACAGGCAGTAGCTGTCAAAAGTTTAATAATTCTGAGTTGTCACAGGACAAGTGAATTAAATAATTCAAGGGACTTTCACAGCTACTGCACTCAATTGATGGGCCTAGATTGCCGATCTCACATATGGTTAAGGGAATTCTGTACCAGTCCATATCATTATCACCTTCAATTCTAGCTCTCTTATAGCTACAACAGTTTGAGAATGTTCAGTGTGAAAATTAACTTCCTTATAAAAGAAAGAGCTGGTGAGATTCTGGCTCTGCACTTGAATCTTCACTTTTCAGTCATTGCTACTTTTATTTCTAATTATCTCTTATTACAGAACTACCAAAGGAATCTAGAGCCAACTGGAAATCCATCATGCTAAGTGCTATACAGATAACTAGAAACAGCTCCAGTCCCAGGCAGCAATAAAAACAGCAACATGTCTAAAAGGTAATAAAACGGTCACTTGTTTAAAATTATTTTTCAGGCCTGGAGCATTGCTGGATAAGGCACTTTATCTGCTGGGGCTGCATGATCTTCTGTTAACATGGTAAGAGTAAAATGAGTCTTAGTATCACCACTTCTGTGATAATGCAGAGGAAGGTCAGGAGAAAAAGACAGCAATACAGTGGCTAAGAAATAAGCATAAAATATGAGGGATGATTGTCAAAGGTATATAAATGTTACCTAGAGAGAAGAAAACTCACGGGGTTATAGCTGCAATATGCAAATACACACTTGTATATACACTTATATATACTTCAATATACAAGTATAAATGGATGAAGGGAATTACTCAATCTCAGTAGATGCAGAGACATGGAAGCAAGTTACCGTGGAATGAGTTGAGGTTAAACTCACAGTATATTTCTGAATACTAAAACCAGATGGAGTCTGAAAGAGACTAACTGTCCAGAGAGGTATCATCCTGGTAATACTCGAGATGTATTAAGTGAGGCATTAGTGGGAAGAAAAGCGAGTAGGGTGCAATCTTGCTAAGACTAGAAAGACAAGCTGTCTCACAACACAACTTCTTCTAGCTCCAAGATTTATTTGATTTCAGGCCTGGCCTGAAAGAATTCTCCATTCTTGGGACAAGTGCTTGCATCATTTGTGGCTGAAGAGCAAAGAAATGTGGTGTTACTGGAATAGACCCCTTTGAAATCAAAAGACAAACAAAATCCAAATTAACTTGGGGAGTTTATGAGAATTTTTAGGTCAACTTCACTCCGGAGTATTCAGGCTTTTGTCTTTCCTTTTGTTCAGGGGGAGCTTGTCAAGCACTGATGTTGCCCGTAGCTATTCTCACATGGAGATGCTTTCCTTGAAAACGTTGGCTTCTAGGGTGCACAGAGCAAAAAGGAGTGACACGTACGGGACTGGCAGTCTCTGGAGCCTGCCCACAAATGACATTTGAAGTCAGCTAATTTTGTGCACGTTAGTCAGAGGTGGGGGACTCTCGGGGTGCAGACTCTTGGGGGAAGCAATATTTGATTGGGGGAAGAGCGTGAGTATCATTTGGGTTTCTGGAAATCTTCCCCTGTAATGACAATTGCAGTATGGTCAGAAGGACATTCAAACTTTGACTGTAAGAATAAAACTGCACGCAAAAATGTAGTTAATGCAACATTCTGCAACAGGAAACCACATAGTTGTGGTGCTCTATTGTATTTCCGCTTCACTTATTGTAGTTTTAATTTATTACATAGGTTTAGGGCTAAAAGCAACCATTACTATATATACAATAAATAGACACATTAATATTTCTCTAGAATCTTTAATTTGATCAGCTTCTTGTTTTTCTCCATGTATGTTGGTAACTGCAAAACTGCATGCAGAGTTTTCACATTCAACAAGTTTTATTGTCTCGGTTACTGAATGCTGGCTAGTAACATTATTTTAAATGCGTTACTGATAAACAATTTTCTTGCAGTGCTAAATGCCAGGCTCGATAGAAACAGTGGTTACTGTCAATGGCGCCAACTGCCAAGCTCTTCAGTTTCCAGATTCTACAATACTTTGCTGAAGACCAAGTCTCTTTTAAAGGCTTTGGATCCTTTAAAACCCAGCTAAACTATAAACAACATAGAAGAAAGAATAATTCTCCTAGTTAAGCCTCCCACAGAGACAGTTCTCTGTGCAGAAATGAATAGGTTTCGAATGCTAATTTAACACTGTGTACTCTTCCTGAGCTAATCAGCTCACAGGATACAGCCAAGCAACTTTTATTATCAATTCCATTCCACCACACACACAGTCCTGGAACACTTTTCCAAAAGCTAATTTAGACCTCAGAGCTAATGAGACCTCATTTTGGTTTAACTCAGGCTGGGGAAGGCTTGTAAACAAGCTGTGTTATTCAAGAACTTACTCTCCCCTAGTCTCTGTCTTACTTTCTCCCTGTTGCCTGAAGTATTAAGATATAATGGAAATAGTTGCCAACGAGTAGAAAGCAAAACAGGCCAATTTCTAGTGGCAAATGTACATGTTCAGAGAGTCTCAGGAGGTTTTGTGTGCAACAGACTAGAAAACTCACTCACAGACCTAAGTACCAGCACACATTCTTTTTTTATTTTTTTTAAGAAATTAAAAGAGATCACTGCAGAAAAAGTAATTCTCTCTCTCTCTTTGACAGTGGAGTAGGTTTTACCATTAAAATTTATATCCAAATTTGTTTGTGTCCCTCACAGTGGAATGAGATATTGTGTATATGATCAAAGCTAGCAGAGATCACCTTCACGTGAAAAATTCCTTCCAGTGCTGGGAGCTCTGCCAACAGGAACTGCAGGCAGCATCAATAACCTGAATCCTAAGAGCTTCTCCACATCTTGTGTGGCTGTTTATACCTGAATGAAATGGGTAATGGAGCATCGCTAAAATTCAATATTTTCCATCGGCACAAGTGACCACAACAGCGATGTGGTAAAGATACTTTTGGACTAGATATTCTCTATTTTCACATAGACAGTATACATAATCCTAGTCTGCCCACAGTCAAATCTTTGTTTTATATTTTTGTGAAGAGAGAATTCAAATTGATTGTGGAAAAACATACTGACATTCTTTATAAGCTACTATGCTCCTACATGGGACTAGCTACTAGCAGTCCACTGGGGGGAAAAAAAAAAAAAGAAAAAAAAGAAAGAAATAACCCCTTACTTAAACTAAATGGTGTTTTGTAATTTAATAGCATTCTTACCAAAGAACAAGATTTTAGCATAGCACTAATGGTCTCTTTGTAATCTTACCCTCCTTGCTGAAAGCTCATTTGATCCTATTGTGTTCATACCCCACTCCAGCACACTGTATGATGTTCCAGGGATTTGCTGCTGTTATATATATACTCCAGTTTGGATGCGGGAAGCTATTTGTAAGTTATTTAAAATCCACACTGACTTGAAGACTGGGCATACATGTTTTTCTGCACTGCCTTGAATTAAGGTGCAAAATAAGGACCTTGTCTTCAGATAATGCCATTTACCAAATGGCAGCATTTCCTGAATGAGCTGTTCACTTTTCCAGCTGAAAATATATTTGTGAAATAGCCGTAGTTCTTCAACCTCCCGTTCTAACCTATTTTGGACTGGACCCGTTGCTGGAGACCCATTTTTGCAAAGGGTTTAATATCTGTGCTAAAAAATCATCTCCAAAGGTAAGTGCAGGCCCAAGTCCCCTTCTGCTGAGGTTGCTAGCACACTCCCACTACTTCAGTCAGCAAAGTCAGCTCTGGTTCCTGCGGGCAACATGGGCCTCTTAGAAAATACTATTCATGTCCCCCATAAGTGTCCTGTTTGTTTCCCTTCCATGCAGCCAGTGTGTGCCACAGCAGCTTCTTAGGCAACACAAGCAAAGAGACTGCAGAGTGCTTTAGCACTGTATGAAACCGGCAGCTTGTCGTCGCTTCAGACAGGGATCTGTTTCAAGCATTTCCTTTGGCTTTTTCTAGTTAATGAGCAGATGAAAATCTTGAGCATCTCGTAGCTCATTATTAATACATAGCCATTCTCTGCTGCTCACAGGGGAGAGAGTGACAGCAGCCCCCCGAGACACTGCCCTGATTACGCAACTCCTACATAGAGGCAATTCCTGGTGACTGCAGAGAAGAAAAAAACAGTTACTGTTATCACCAGTATTTGTTGGGCACTCGTGGTGTTTTTGATGCTCTTCATGGAAAACACTGTCCCACTTTATCCCAAATAATAATGAAAGTCTGAAGACTCTCTGAAGATGCAGAGAAGCCGACAACTTCCAGTGTGTCCATTTTCTTTTTGCTATCCACTTTTTCCTCTATCTTTAAATAACAACAGAATGGGGAAGGCAGGCTAGTGACATGGCTTAGTGTTTGAAGACCCCGACTTAAGTGAGTTTTAAGGAAGAATTTGAATGAGAAAAAGAAAGTCCCCACAGGCTGGGAGATACCAGGGCAAGAGAGAGTTCAGAAGCTGACGGGGAGCCAGGTGAACTGAACGCTAGGGTTGGCAATGATGGCTCCACAAAAGAAACCAAAGGCAGAGGTTTGGCTAGGTGAGGTGTTTGTATGAAGTTTTTGATCAGTGAAGAGGCAGTGGGAAGATGCAGGGAGACAAAGACAGGGTTTGACTGGCAGGCAGGAGAAGGTGGTGGTGGCAGTTGCCCTCTTGACAGATCAGGAGGTAATAAGGACGCAAGGGAGGTGTATGTGTGGGGAGGTTAGAGCAGCGGCAGTCCACTAAAGATTCTTGACGTCAAAGAGTAGGATTATTACGGTATTGCTTTTACATATTTAAAGGCACAGAACATTAAAATGCATTTTTGAAATGAATAGAAGGAGCCACTAGATAAACAAGAGAGGGGAAGGAAATGGTTCAGTCATGATGGAATGCATCCCTGGGGAAGGAAACAGACCAGGAAAAGACCAGTAACAAAAGTTGTTGAGAGAAAAGAAGGTAAATTGATGGAAAAAAAGTTTCTGACAAAGCCTTTCAACCTTCTTACTAAAGTCAGTGACACTCATGACATTTGGAGAAAGAATGGCAAGTGAGAAGGCTTAGGGAAGGAAATGAGAATCACAAAGAGGGACTTGATGGAAGCAGTGGGATTTATGAATAAGAACAATTTGAAAAGGCCCTCAGTAAATTTTTCGTACAGAGAGTCTGTATGGAGTGCTCTCATTAGACATTCAGTGGTATAAGGGCAACAGTGGAGGAAGCAGAAGCAAAGAGTGACCTGTGGTTGGCAGCACATCAGTCAGGTACAAGGGAGAGATTTTAATTTTAAGAAGTCTGCAAGCCAAAAAGTAACATCTACCTACACCGTGGTTTTCAGGTCCTTCTTTGCCCAGTTCACATGATTGACCTAGAACAATGTTACCAAAAGATGATTAAACACGCAACATCTTCCCCTCTCTATGAGTTTTAAGCAGATTTTTCTCCTCTTTCTCCCATCCCCGAAGTCATTCCATATTACTTAGCAAGCATTTTTTGAAAGACGTGTTCATCTGTCATGGTCCTGGGGATGAGCTGTATATCTGAAGTCTCTCCATTACTCTATAACAAGTTTTAGGTTCCACATTCTATACTTACATGCAGCCAAATGACTACATTTTTAATAATGAGACCATAAAAATGGAACAAAATGAAAGGATTTACCCATTACTGCCCGGAGTAATGTATAACTAGTTCTTTTTCTTTCCAAGCTCATAATTATATCTGCACAGCCATCCAGATACGGAGTCCCATTTTAGGCCACCCAGTAACCTGCACTGTGTTGGGCAGGGGACCACTCTGCAGAACTGGTTGGGGCTGGAACACTTGACTGGTGAAGAGAGGCTGAGGGACAGGACCTTGTTCAGTCTGGAGAAGAGAGGGCTTCATGGGAAGCTAAGAGCAGCCCTCCAGCGCCTACAAGGAGGCAGTCAAGAAGATGGAGCCAGGTTCTTCACAGCGGTGCATGGTGGGAGGACAAGAGGCAATGGACATAAACTGAAATAAGGGATTTAGACTGGCTATGAGGAAAAGCATTTTTCCCCATGCTGTTTTCAAGACTTGAACGACTCAAAACCTGAGCTATCTTGCCTAGTCTCATGGCTGGCCATGCTTTGAGCAGGAGTTTGGACTAGAAACCTTTCTGTAATTTCTGCATTATCAGGGTTATGCCTCTCTCCTTGACTATCAAAATAGAAGATGATCCTTCTCCATAAGTTTCGGTGTGGAACAAAGTATAATATTGGATCTTGTTTACAAACAATAAAATATGTAAATGATATACACTGCAATTAGATAAATGCCCATTTTGAGTAAGGTCTATTTAGAAATGCCCTGGTAGCTTTAGCAAAGAGTTGTAGTTCATAGGCCCCTGATTGAAAGAGTGGACAAACAGCATGAGAGGTGAAGTTAGCTGGAAGAACAAATACAGAAGATTTGTTTGGTGACATCACAGCAAAATTATGATTCAGAGAGAATTATCTCAACGCTCTACATAGCATTTGTTTAGTATGAATCTGTAAGGTTGCCTGTGGTGTTTAATTGCATGTATGATTTGGCAGATCCAGTGCAATTTTATACAGAAGCAAGGACACAACAGATGCCAACTCTCTACAAAGCAAAAAAAGTAAGTGATAGCTGTATGCACACACTGCAAATGTGGTGAAATGGGACCTGGATGAAGTTGCTCCTGGTTTTGGGTAATTATTTACTTATCTGTAAGATTATGTGTGTGTGTGTGTGCATGTGTGTGTTTGTTTTTAAACATGGTCAAGTACTGTTAAAGCAAGAACCTGTTTTTTTCTAACATAACGAGTTCATCAAATTCATTGTTTGCAATCTAGTTTCCAGAAGTCTGCCAATTCCTCTTTGTTATAAAGCTGTAGGAACACACAGTCTGAGACACAGATAATGTTCAAATCAAAATAGGAAAGATGATAAACACACAGACAGAAGTGCATGCAAAAATCTATGTGTGTTTTCTCCGTGCAGTTTTAGCTCCCTGCTGAGCTCTGCCTTCATTGTGACAAATTTAAAACACTTGAACTAAGGAACTTAACCATGCCTAGTCACACTGCACATAACTCTGTAGCTGATCAAAAGACAGCAGCCTTGCCAGAGAGCATTCCAGATATTTCATATCATATCACCCTGCTATACCTTTGCAGGGAAGCACTTCAGCAAGTCAGAATCTTGCAAAGGGTGTCCTTTGCTGATTCTGCAAAATCTGCTGCCCTACAAATACAGTTCTTGCTCTTTGCAGTCATCAAAAAACATTTCAAGCACCAAGACGTACATAGCTCTGCTTTCTGCAGTCTACTTTTAGTGAGAGTAAAATCCACTCTCCCCAAACAGAAAACAAAACCCCAAACCAAACAAGTTCCCCCAGATGATTGGGGTCAAGAATTATCTCACCGCCAAGCAGCAACTTCTTATTGACTACTATTTGCCCAGAGAGGTTGTGGAGTCTCCTTCTCTGGAGACCTTCAAGACCCGCTTGGCCGCAGTCCTGAGCCACCTGCTGTAGGTGACCCTGCGTGTGCAGGGGGGTTGGACTAGATGATCTCTAGAGGTCCCTTCCAACCTTAAGCATTCTATGATTCTATGATACTAGGGCTTTACTAATTGTTTTTTCCACAGCTCACAGCACCCTTTACTTTGGTTTTAAATTCTGAGATTTCTATTCTGCCCCAAATAGCTATAATCATAGAAAAAGTCTGACAAACAGGACAGAAGAGTCCATATGCAGTCTATCCTTCTATTAGCAAGTTCTGGAGGTCCCAGACAGTGCAAGAATGGCATGTACCAACCCCTTCTCAGCACTGCTTGCTCTCAGTGATAGCAAGGTTGGTTAAACACACCCTGCTAAAGAAATAAGCAGTATTTTCTATTCAAGTGACTGAGCAGCAAGCAGCCAGTCACATTAGTGCTGAAGGAAGGAGTATAAGGTTGAATCTCCAGGAAGGTTGCCTGTGCAACAGCAGCTATGTCAGAGTAACATCTAGTTTAGACAACAAAATATCCTTGAACTTTTACAATGCAGGAAACAACTACAAATCAAAATCAATTACAAATGTGTCCTGGCTGCACAGAGACAGGCACATTGCAGTCCAGTAGAGAAGCAAGAAAGGTCAAGCAAGGCACTGGTGAATATTTTACAGTAGTTTGTATTTTGAAATGCATAGAGTACTTAATTAGGAAGGACAGCATCTAGCAGTTGTCCCCTTAATCTTTAGGGTACTTCTGCTACTCTGAGACTCAAATGCTTCAGTCATGTATTTTTTGAACACAAAACCATGTGGCATTTTTGCAGATGAGGATGACATCTACCTTTTATCTTTACACATCTTGTTTCAGGCTACAAATAGCCTCTCCTTGGCAAACATCTTTTGCCCATTTTCCCTCCTATCTGCAACACTATTTGTTCTACCATGAGAACCTTTGTGGATAACATTATCAAATGCCTCAGATAAATTTCACTGTGATTTAACTTGGCACAGCCTTTTAAATCAAAACATTTGCTGTTATAGACCCTGATAATGGCACCCCTAGGTACAATACCCTATTCCAAAATAACTGTGTTAAACATTATGAATTTCAAAATAGTTGCCTCTTCTGGAAAAAAAATCATTAAGCTGAGTAGCCTGACTTAATTAGACTTAAATGTCATCAGTGATTCACTGTGTTTTAATAAACTCATCTGTTTTCACCATCACTTCTATAATTTATGGCATAAAAAGCCAGTAATGTTGTTCCAGTGCATCAAGAACAGAGTAAAAAGTCTCTGGAAACCTTCTAGGGCTACGTTTTCAAAGATTTCATGCCTCTGTAATAGATGCAAAGAGTGCCTGTGCTGGTAGCACTTTTTCAGAGAAAGAATCACAGAAAGCTTTGTGGCTATGAGGAACTTAGAGCAACGATAAAAAAAAAAAGAAAAAGAAAAAGAGCACAAGTGCATGGGAGGAAATTATCTGCCACATTATAGAGCTCCAAAAGTGAGTAGAGTAAGAAGCAGATGACATAAGGAAATGGGTTTTTAATGGCAAAATTATTTCAAAATGGTAAGTCTTAAGATTTGCCTAGTAGTTTAGCAGGTTTGCTGTCTTCCTTAATTCTTTTGAAAAGAAGACCAGGGTTGTGGAGTAGAGCCTAAGAACAGGCTTTCTTCTATACATACATGTTATTCACCTGACCTTTAAATGTTTCATCCTATCAGAACATTAAAACTGCCTCAGGAAATCTTTGCGACGTACTAAAGAGGCTACCTCCGTCTGGTCCACTGGCAATTTAAAATTCAGGATATGATTTACTAGTGTTCTCCAGGCACACTTTTACCTGCAAGAAGACAAGAAGGAAGCTGTGGGAAGGATCTCACCTCCATACATTGGACTGAGTGGTGCATTGATACCATCTTAAAGCGAGTTCAGTTTTATTGTCCTAAGTGAGTTCCAGTTTTTATCAGTCTGCAGTGAAACTGCATGTGATAATCCCTAGGAACATGCTCTTGACCTCTGCCTGTGTTTGGACTAAAACTAAATGCATCATTTTTAAGAGGATGAAGTATGAAAAAGAAGAGAAAAAGAAGGAATCTCTAAGGAATTTCCTTTGACTCTGGACAAGTCTCAGAATATAGGGGATCTCTCCACATACATCTATAACCATAGGTTAATATTTACCATATATATCCATAGGTTACCTAAGTTTCATAAGATAGATACTTAACACTTTGACAGATCCAGTGTAAGAACAGAGTTTGCTGGACAATGAGTCTGCCTCAGTCTTCTTTAAAGCACAGCTGGAAGTAAACAGGAATGCTAATGAAGAAATTACATATGCTATTCAGTTACCAGCTCCCAGAGGAGCCCTAATAGCAGAAGTTGATTACACATGCAGCAGCAAGAAGGTCCTATACCTGATTAAACACATCTGTGTCTACAGCACTTCTTTCTGTGCTAGGAGCAAACAGGCTAGCCAGGACGCAGGCAAAATTAATTGGGATGCATCTCCTGGTCAGACTAATAGGGCCAAGTGCT
Organism: Nothocercus julius; assembly: GCA_013398735.1. Taxonomy (NCBI): domain Eukaryota; kingdom Metazoa; phylum Chordata; class Aves; order Tinamiformes; family Tinamidae; genus Nothocercus; species Nothocercus julius. Next base: position 2,660,053 of record VZSV01000021.1, read on the forward strand.
TGACCTGGTTGGCAGCACTTCTCATTATGAGACTGAGCAGCATCACTTGATATCCTCTGTGATTAAAAAAGTAAAAAAAGCCAATTAAATGAGCATACAAATACCCAAGGTGTATTTTGTTTGTTTCTTTCTTCTTTCTTTTTTCCTCTACAAACACCGAACAGACTTGTGGACATGAGTTAGTGATGACTGAATATTGCTGAAGCTCTGTTTGCTTTCCATTTTGTTTGAAGTAGCTCCAGTGAAACCAGGTTTGTTTATTTCCATGGTGTTTGATGCTCTCACACACAGCTATCAGAGATCTATGCCCAAATCTCTTACTGGAAACTCCACTTTGCTAATTGTTGCTGTAAGCAGAACAGCACAAGGGGTGGTTTTTGCCTCTAGGCTGTTTCAGCTGGTTCTGGTATTGGCTGTGTTTCTTATGAGCTATAAGACTGAGATCTCTTTGATTGCCCCTCCTAAGACTGAGATTTCTTTTTCTTTTTTATTTTTGTTTCCACTTTTACATACAGTCACACACAGAGGGTGCATTTAAAGGAATATGTTGATCTTAATGACCTCTCAAAATTTATCCCGGGGCTAATCAGAGACTTACTGTGTTGTGCTGGCTAAATCGATCGTGGTATTGAATAATTCACAGTCTGCCTTAAAGGCTCCAGACTAGATGATTTACCCCATATTAATATGATGCTTTTGCATTTTAATAGGCTTATGTTAATGTTTTACAAAATGATAAAGCATGCTTCTGAACTTTCTAGTGACAAAGGATGATGGCATGAACCACGTAATTCTAGCAGAGGACAGCCAATAAAACGTGATTTATGAGTGTTGCTACACCATCTGCTGTAAGCTTGGTCCAGGCCAATCTATTTTGTTGAGGCTTTTCCATGTTCTGGTAGCACAAGTGGCTTTTCCCAACATATCTGACACTTTATATGAAAGTAGTCAAGCATAAGAGAAAAGGCAGGGCATTCAGAGAGCAGAACTAAGCTTTCACAAACTGCGTGAGTGAAGAGGTTTTATATCACTTGGAGACAGGGCATACAAGAGAACACAAGGGATCTCATCAGTGCATGGCTGGAATTGGCAGGAGGTAGCACTCGTGAGCGGGGTCATATTTTTCTGTTTGAAAGGGGAGCAGCCTGTCAGCAGAGCTCAGTGTGTTACGCAGCTTTTGGGGCGCTGAGTACCTGAAAATGCACCCAGGTGATGTGAGTGCTCATGCACCCTCCAGCTGTGCAGCACCTTTGCACCCTAACTACTCAGCAGGTCACCTGTGTGCTTTCACTCATCCCTCAAGAGGACAAATGAACGGCATTTGTATCTCACTGTCTGTTTCTTTATACACTTGCTTAATTTAAGAAGGGAGTGGGGGAAAGCTGCAGTGCCTCTGCAATATCTGCTTTCCATACTTTGCTGGTAATGTCATCCTTGTACCTACACAGGAGAAAATCTAAAGGACAAATACTTCAGCCTTGCACATTCTAGTGGACAGCAAGGTGCAAATGAACTTCACCAAAGCTAAATACAGGCTAAAGCATATGGCAAGAAAAGAGGAGCCAAACTGTGCAACCGTTCAACAGGATTCTAGAAAAACTCCATCAGCTTGGGCTTTGGAGAGCAGGGCTGGCTGACAGATTGCATGCTGAACACAGCAGCTCTGTATATTTCTACAAGGAGACGCCACCAGACAAGAAAAGAAAGGGAAAAGGAAAAGTTCCAAAGAATAGGAACTGGATGGAGAACATTATATAAACTTTACATTAGAGTTTGAAGCATTATCTAGACTGCACCCTGAAGTGTCACTTGTCACCACTGACAGGCAAAGCAACCGCATTTAAGGATTTCAAAGATATGTTTCTGTTCCAAAAGGGAACAAAGACTTTTATTCTCTCACATGATTTTCCTTTTCAAAGTTCTTCTGGCAGGGTGGGCAACATTTAACAGAGTAACCGACCTAGAAATGCTCAGATCTTGAAAGCTCATGTGCTCACCTAGCAAATAGAAGATTCATGTTTAGCTTGTTGTGCTGCCTATCTTTCAGCAGGGATCTGAGACTGCATTTCACACACTCCAAGCCAGTTCCTCAAACTCCAATCTGCAGAGGCAGTCACTGACATAATGAATATGCAATGCGGCATGGAGCATCTGCTGTTGGTTTTTAATGGATATCTAGTAATTATTGAACTCACCTGGGACACAAGAGTCCCAGGTTTGTATTCAATGTTATTGCAGACAAACTCGACTGCCTCTGTTTTAGCTTTCTATTCTGGGGTTAGGCTGCCTGTCTCCATAAAATTCACACCTGAGAGATTTTCATGACAGCTGGAATGTTTTCTTAAGACAGACCAAGTTCGAGAGCAGCAGCAAAAATGTCCAGCAGTTCTTCTGGCCACTTTTGAAATAACACTACAGAATTATTTTTAACACGACACGTGACTGAACTGCAGAGACTATGGCCACAGTCCAATACCTAATGGTATAAAAAGTGACTGAACATTTAAATGGCTAACATTATGAACGGGAGTTGAATTTGTTACTATTAATACACAAGCTGGAAGAAATAACAAGTTGCATGCTTGAGAGTTTAAAGCCAATATTTGCTATTTGGTAATAGAAGCAAATCTAATGCAGATTATCCCATCATTGTCTAATTTAGGTTTTCATGAATCTGCATTAGAAGCATCTGGTGCAATCAGACAAGAAAGGGAAGTGTGAAGCCATGAGGGTATTTGTATTCTTCTGTACCTAAGCTTAAAAAGTAGCTGTGCACATTCAGAACTTTTGAGAACTGGTTGATTCATATGGGTGCTTGAATATGCTATTATATGAATACCTTAGATTAAATATCCACATTTAAAAATACTGGTTATAATAAAAATCTCTCTGTGTAGTCAAGTGCACATAGGATCATTCAGATACAAGTCCATGCTGAATCACAGAAATGACCTGAAAAAAACCTCAAGAGATAGGCTATCCCATCTCCAAGGCCCTAAGGACCCATCCTACATATGATATTCCTGACACAAGTTACATAATCATTTCTTTAAAAATTCCCAAAGTGGTTATTTCACAACAGTCTATTTACTTTGCTTCAAAATCATTCATTGATGGAAAGTTTAACCCAATGCCCAGTTTACATCTCTTTGCCTGTAATTCAATCCTATCTGTTGTATCCACAAAGCGCATGAAGAGCAGATTTTTTTTTTTTTTTTTTGCTTTCTGCAGCAGCCTTTATGTTTGAAGACTGTTATCACATCTGCATTTGCTCTTCTCAAACACCTGCCTCAGCCTTTCCCCTGCGGCTGTTTTCAAACTTCTGATAATTCTCACTGCTCTTCTCTAGGCTGCCTTCAACCTGATCATCTTTCATGATGAGTTGTGCTCAAATTGGACACAGTGCAGGCTGTCATGCCGAGTAGGCTGGGCTCCTAATTTACACAATGTTTTATATATATCACCACCTTGATCTGGTTTTACTTATTAGATCGTCTTCTTCTATTATGGTCTTCTCCCTTCTTACCATAATCTAGAGATTTTCAAAAATTATGTCTACATTTTGGATGGCAATGAAAACACAGAAATCCTTCGTAAACAAAACATTCTCCCTTTTTTGCCTTTACTCTAAGACAACAAGCTACAATCTTCTATATTAAAATGAACAGCTTGTAAATGTTCAGACTGGGTAAAAATCTTCGGAGTACAGTTAACATTTTCTTAGAATCCACAGTCAAAAAACCACAAAATTCAAATCCAGAAACACAAATGTTTCATTCTCTTGTTCATGAACCACGTTGTTTGCTACAGTTAGCACACTAAAAATCAAGCATTCCCTTTTCTAAAACTGCTTTCACTTTTCACATTTCTAAAACTAAACTGAAGCAGATGACATATATTTCTGTTTTAGCACTACTGATTTTAAACATCAGTCATACAAGGTTTACAGCTGGAACAAGTTGCCTTCTCAAAATAAATGAGGCAGGAAGTCTGTTATTTCCCAACTCAATCTTTTGCATATAGCATGCATATTTTAAGTATAACCCATGTATTTGAAGGTCTGCAAAATTTCAAGGCATATATACCTTGCACGGGAAATCTTAAAACATATTCTCCAGACATTCATCATTTTGTTCGAGAGTCAGTTGGAAAATAACAACCTGCAGTGGGGAATATCATTTGGGGGAGAAATTTTATTCCACAGCAAAAAGCCTTTTTTATATTTTCTAATATCAAACTTCATGGAACTTGCTCTTTTCTTCATGAAAAATACTGTTTTATGGTCTTACTCACCAAACTTCTTTCACTTCAGAAAAATTTCATCTCTCCCCCTGTATTTAGAGAGGGAATGTCAGCAGAAAAAGTTATTTTTCTGAAAGATTAAACATTTCTGAGGTGCAACCGCTGTAACTGCATACTTCCTATTGCATATCATTGATGCAATTTGGTCACTCACAAATCCTCTCCAACAGTTTGTATAGAAAGAGTGCTATGCAATAGATAAATATACATTTCAAGTACATTAGTAGAATGGCAACCATCTTTCTGAAAGAAAAATCAGGACAATGGGAATTCAAGAACACTTGAAAATGTACTTACTAGATTTTTGAGACCCTTACTGATCAAAACATGCAGGAGTTTCTGAGTGTCTTTACCAGTTCTTTTCGGGACTAAGGGTACACCTGGTATTTCCACATTATGGGAGATTCTTAACACACATCTGTCTTCCAGCATTTTTCTACAATACATTTTCTCCAGCACTTTAAGACTTAAATGAGGGAATTTTTTTTTCATATCTCAACACTCATGACTTATTACTACTCTTCACTCAATTTCTTATCCAAAGTACTTCATAGTCTCATTCAATCATCTACTTCTTGAAAATCCTTATTTAACAAAATAAAACTTACCCTGATTAAACTGTCTCCCTTTAAACAAAGAGGAATAATTTCTTCAACACTCAAGTGAAATGTAACCAAACAGATGCCAAGAAATGGTAAGAAGCATGTTAAAAAGCTACTTAAATAACAAGTGTCTTTCTGTAGTTTTAAAATTTGCAACTCTTCTATTACAGGTGACAACAAGGTGCAGATGTATTCTTCCTGCATGGATATGTTGTAATCAAGTCTATTTTTTGCAGGGCTGTCCAAATGCAAATGGTAAATTAATTTAAAGCTTTAAGAAACATAATGCCTAAAATAGGATCAACAACAGTTACAATGACATTACTCTATATCATTAGCAATGGTTGTTTGAGAACCCAAAGAGATTTTGTTCCACATCATGACAGAGAGGAAGGCCTTTCAACTGCACTCGGCTTGGAGAGTTGTGACATTCAGGCATATACATTCACATGTGATGTTCAGGCACATACATGCGCTGCCACACACTGAGGAGTTGAGGCCATGCATGGCATCTTTAAGTGTTAACACAAAGCAAAAAAAAAGAAAAATTGATAATGTTTTTCAATAGTCTCTGACTTGTCACTTCAGCACAGGGATCATTTTTGTGCTTGTAGTACAGCTAACAAAACAGGGATACAGTTTCAATTAACAGGTCAAGGAGCTTTTAAAAAAGAAATAACAAAAAACAACTGCTATAGTAAAGTATTTCACAGAAACACAAGCTGCAAAGAACCTGTCTAGATGGTTGAGCCACTTCAGTGCAGCCGATAATGAGCTTCTTGTGCATGCCAGTGTCACAACAGGGCTTATAGCAAATCTTGCTGCAGCTTAGCCCAGTATTTCTTTACCTATTCAGCATGGACAGAGAGAACAGATCCTTCCTTTTCTTTCTGAAGCAGCCTGTCCTGCCTTTGAAGACTGTTAACACAACTCTCTTCAACCTTCTCTTTTTTACTTTGAGTAACACAATTCACTCAGTCTTTCTTTTCAGGTCTTGTTTGGTAGGCTTTTACTCATCCTCACTGCTTTCTCCCAATGGACTTCTAAAGCCTTCGCTTTTCTTTCTTGAAGTGCAATGCCATCCTTTTGACCTAGCAGGAATATTGCAGCACACTGTTACACATAGAAGGTTTCCACAAAGCTGATAAAACACATCACGCTGAAAAGCTGAGTGGCAAATGGAAATCTGGAGGCACGGTCCTCCATCGCAATGCTTCGAGCACTGCATGCTAGCATTAATACAGCACATGGGGTGAGAACTGGCAGCAAATACACTACCTGCCATGAGCAACTTACTGCTCTTGGGGGCAGTGGAGGGAAGAAACCAACATTCCTCCCCCAAAAGCTCATTCAGTTTAATGAAGTCTCTGAAATTTTGGTAGCTCTCATGTCTGCAGTGCTGCATTGGTTCAGGAGCCAGTATAATGAAACAAGTCTTGTCGTCTCTTCTGACCTCTAGTCCTCCCAGCAAATTGCAACACCTTAAGCAGCCTAACAAGAAGTCTCTCTCTGAGGTTTCCTAAATTTAGCCCACTTAGGGCCCATGGAGCAAGACTACAAACAGAAGGCTTCCTAGCAATATTTCAGTGAATAAAAGAAGGAATGACTGTTATTTCAGAGAGAAGAGAATGTGAAGACAAGCTTAACAAGACACATAATGAGCCTGGGGAGGGCTAATAAAAGTTGCTCAACAGAAATTGCTGGTAATTTTGTAAAGGACACTGATGATTGCATGCCTACTGGACAAGTTAATGCAGTGAAAGTTATCTGAAGAGAGGAAATGAAGAAAAGATTGAGACCAGTTTGAACACAGTTGAGAAAAAACTGTGTCACAGTTACAAAACAGCATGCCAGTTTGCTCTCAAGTATGCAATCAGCACATTTCACTTTGCTGATGATATGGAGATAAGCGGATAGCAAAGTTCAGGTTAGCACAAGTGACTGCAAAGTGATTAATACTTGAGATACCTGAGGCAGAATAACAAGAAGTGGAAGATGTAATTAAGAAGAGCAATAACATGAAGAGTAGTGCTCTTTGCACCTGGTGAGAAAGAGCACATTGTTGACACGGTGTGATAGCTACAGATGGTAACAGGAGCGGGAAATGTGTGAGAAGTAGTGACAAAATATAAGTATTTGTAGCACCCTTCTAAAGATCAGATTTATAAAAACATTTTCAAGTTAGGAGCATACAATCCTATCAGTTGTGGAAGGTGGCAGGTGAAATTTCTGTTGTTAATTACAAATGGGTTTATAGTAGCAAATGAGAATTTAGTAGTTCCTTAATCAGAATGTCACTGCTCTACTATAAAATATATTTTAAGACTACGTTAGGCAGTTCTCTTGTCTTAGAAATGAATTTCCAGTAATTTTTTTTTTTCCCATATGGTACTGCATAATCTGAGCAGACATTTCTTCGCCAGTCTTCAAAAAAAGTCAAGAGGGAGGACCCAGGCAACTACAGGCCAGTGAGCCTCACCTCCATCCCTGGAAGGGTGATGGAACAGCTTCTCCTGGCAGTTGTCTCCAGGCACGTGGAGGACAAGAAGGTGCTCAGGAGTAGTCAGCATGGATTCACCAAGGGGAAATCCTGCTTGACTAACCTGATAACCTTCTGTGATGGAATGACTGGCTGCGTAGATGAGGGGAGAGTGGTGGATGTCATCTACCTTGACTTCACCAAGGCTTTTGACCCCGTCCTTCACAGCAT